>VYXH01011498.1:732281-780998 GCA_013397275.1 Burhinus bistriatus | reverse complement strand
TTTTTTTTTTTTTATTACTTCCTCCCTCCCCCTCTTTTTTCACCCTACACTGGGAAAGCATGTATTTTTAAAAAAATCCATGTTTCATTCTGAAACAGAGAAAATTCTCCATTTTTTTCCTGCGGCACTCAGAATTTCCTGTGGAACAAAAAGTTTATCTTTAAACCAATTCTACTCAGCACATTCCTCCTCTCTACAGCCTCTCTGCTGCTTGTCTTCTCCCAGCAAAATGGAGCCATGCCGTTCTGCTGCTTTCCAGGCCTTACGTGCTGAGGAAAGCAGGACTTGGCCCATCATGCTGTGTTCAGCAAGAGAAACCTGATCCTGCTCCGTTAAGGGGAGAAATTATTTGGGCTATAATTTGCAGTGATTACACACTGTTTGGTATGTTGTCATATGCCATGTTTGCAATCCCTCTGCCAACACATGGACAAGGATGTGTGTAGTCATTTATTAAGCTTGCACCAGAGACAAATGGAATAGCAGCAGGATTAGCTGTCATTCATCTTCGATTGAAAACCTTTCCTTGGCCTGTGGTTGGCTAATGAAATCCACATCGCCAGAATTCATAGCGTTCAGCTGGCTGCAAAGAGAAACCCTCAAGATGCTTTTAATTAGAAGTTGTGAATAATGGTCAACTTGTGTGCATTTTACAGACAGCCACAAAAATCTGCATTGCCACTTTCAGGAATGAGCCCAGAGCTGGGATCCACATTATGCAGACTTACATTTCCAGGGGCTATATGAACAGGTGTCTAAATTCTCAGCTCAACAGTGGGTGCTAGTGTCCCCCTTGGAAAAAAATGATGCTAGATAATGAGTATGACTATGTGTCATGCCTGTGAGCATATCACTCCCTAAGAAAGATTGGTTTCACTGCTTTCACATGGCATTTAATTGAATTAACAGTAAATAGTATTCTCACTGAAACAGTACTTCACTGTGTAAGTGAAATCTCTCAGGACTACAGTAGTACCTAACACATGCTAATGAGAAAGTTTTAAACTTCCCTTCAGTATTTATCTATGCAAGGATACTATAGTTTCAGAACAGTTTATCAAAACAATTTTAAGTCCTCTGGTTTAGCATTTTGACAATTAATACATTTTCTAGGACTCAAGAGACCTGAGAGTCTGCTGTCTCCCCTCCCTGTTTCTACAAATAAGGTACCAGATTCTTTGAAGTTTCTGATTTCCTTTTGCTTCTGGTGCTGTGGACTCTCTGTTCCTAGCAGACAAACTCTTACTTGAGCACAAAGCAAGCCCAACAATATGGCACTGAACAGCAAATTAGGCCTTGGTTTTAAAACCAGGACCTCCATTTTGCTGGGTAGGCCCAGTGAAATGTTTCCATAATTTGACAACTTAAACTCATTCCAGCCATTAGTAACTATGACTTTATATAATTGCTGACTTAGATTGTAAGGTATGTTGCTGCAACTGGGAAAAAACCTGAATGTTATGTTTAAGAACTGATCTCCTCTCTGTTCTTAACTATAAGCCTCAAACAATGACCCTGCATAAGCCACTTGTAAGTTACTGGAAGTGAAAATCATGGCACATTCATATATGCAGGCAGTAAACCGTCAGCTGCAGACAAAACAGAGCTTAGCAAATGTTCTGCAAAGACTTCAAACTAATAGCTGGGATCTCTGTCTACTTATGGGCTGCAGGGATTTTGAAAGCACTTTGGGTTCCTCATATCTCTAAAGAGTTGTAACTACATTTATTACTGCTATTGTGCTTTTTTACTGACTGCTCTTCATGTTACACTTCAGGAGTTCTTCAGGGAGAAGACACACACACATACACACTTGCCCTACCTGCTTTGGTTGTCACTTTCAGCAAATAACCATCCAAATCGATCTGAAATTGCGGTGTGTCGCAAGGTAGTGAGATGCGGGTCCCATTCCACTTCACTGTAAGGTGCTGCTGGAGGCTGATAGTGCTTCTGCCCAACACAAGATCCACTGACTTTGTCCAGGAGAAAGAACGGGTCCGACGGGCATCGTTTTTTACCAGCACCTGGAAGGGCGAGGCAGAGGAGGAGCAGTCTTTCGTCAAAACGTACTGACATGTTCCCTGAAAGTTAAATGTCCGTCCATCAAAAGTGTTGTAGTGAGGGTCTCCAAATACAGTGCAAACTCCAGGCTCTGCAGGTGAGTGAGAAACAAAAGCGCCATATCAGGATCAATCAAAGTTTCAAAAAAAGCAGTTGATAAGAACTTAGAGGACACTGCTGTCACCTAATCTATCTGCCCGATGCCCCCTAGGAATATATATTTTTGAGAAACAGAATCTTCACGGCTTTTGTAGAATTTTTTCCCAAAGCGGGTGGGAACTAAAAGCCAATTGATCTTTGGAGCAGCATAGGAAGGCGAACCTGTAGCCCGGAACCAAAGACACATCTTCCAACGTATGTGTTTGTCCCTTAAACACAATGTACTACCTGAACAGTTTAGGTTATTACAATGCCTGTGAAATAGTTGAAATTACTTCATTTCCAGAAAATACAAGACCCACTCATGATATCAGAGCAGGCAGAGCCCTGGCTTGCAGAGCCCACGTCTCTGAAGATGTGTGATGGGAGCCTTCCCACCTAACTTCAGTGTTCCAAACATGAAATGTCTAGTCTAAGCAATTCACCCAGTCTCCCTCTCACTGTCAGAGAGAAACAGACATGACTAGAAAGTCTTTCATCTCATTGGTTTGAGACATCTCTTTTAATACGTGGGGAATTACTCTCTGGAGGAGCCTGTCTCTCTGCTGCCAGCTCTGAGAGTGCAGTATCTAATGCTACAGACATTCCTCGCAGACAGTTCAATTCCCCTGCGATGAACTCCCACCCTTAAGTTGTGTTGTGGGAGCAAAGCCTAATCCGTTAACAGAAGCAGAATTCAAAACTTCACATGCATATTTTTGAGGCTAATTTTCATGTTCCCTGTCAGGCAGGGGTGATCCCCTTAAATTAAAAGCCATCAGACCTCTTCAGCAGGACCTGATTCTGCCCATATTTTACATAGACACATTTATAAATATTGTACATTTATAAACTAGATATATCTATGTTTTTTTCCCAAATTATCAGTAGAATCAGCATCTTTATTTAGTGTTACAAGCTATCATATATGTTGTCTATACACAACTGACTTGTAGTAGTTATTGTTATCATGCTACCAACTGAAAGCCAGTAGTACATGAATAACATGATGCAATGACTATCTAAGGGCATCATATCTCTACCAATCATTTGCATCATTACAAACGGAGGGAGATTTCTTATTGATGTTTGCAGCCATACACTGGTTGGAGAAGCCGCAGCTCATAGGCAGACCATTTCCCCACTCATGTCAATGATGCTGAGTTACCCAGCAACTGATTGAATTGCCTTGCAATCAAAGACAGCAGCAAATTTATTTGCATTGCAGCCTTCTGGTATAACAATAGGTCCTAACCACATCTCATTGCTGCTGTTCCTGGAAGAAGGATTCTCAAGGCAGAGAAATGCATAGTGCTACAGCCAGCTGGATACCCATGGGCTGAGGCTGTTTTTGAAAGATGATGCCTGGTTTAGGCGGAGGGCTTGGTGCAGGAACAAAATTTGACTCAGTAATCAGAAAGCTGTGAACAGCATCAATCAAAAAAAAAAAAACAAACCAGCCCAAAACACAAAAAAACACCCCCAAAAAAACCCACCAACAAAGAAGGGGAGAATAACAGGGAATACAATTTATTCACTGGAAAAAAAAAAATATTCAACTAACAATGGCTTGCCTGCAAAAGCAGCTAAAAAAAGGCAAATTTAAACCTACAAAAAAAAATGAGACATGGATGTTATGGAGAAGAGGCAAGGAATCCCTTTAGTGGAGTGCAACGCAGCTCTGACTAAACAATACACCTTTCTCAGCAGGGTTTTTCAGCCTAGGCAGACTGCCATGCTAAAGCAGCTAGAATGTTTCTGGCATTTTTCTAGCTGTAGTTAAAAAGCATCCAAAGATACCTACATGGAAACACAGAAAATGAGGCTGCAGGGGACCCCAGGAGACATTACCTTTTCCTTCGCCAGCTGTAATGCAGAATCACCTGTGCCTATGTTATTCCTGACAGACGTTTATCTAACCTGCTCTTAAAGAGCAGTAGTGACAGCAACTCCACAGCTGCCTCCAGCGACCTGTTGCAGTGCTCGTCTGTCCTTACTGCGAGTAAGGTCTTCCTAAAGTCTAACCTCAGTCTCCCTCACCAAATGGTGCAGTGCCATCACAGAGCTGGTACCTGGGAGATTTGTACTTTACCCCTAACTTGCCACATGCATGCTGCTTTAGCTAAGCAAGTAACTAGTCTTGGCGTCGTTATTATGCCTCTTTATTATGTCTGGCAACTAGAGACCAAAAGTTCCGATTTCTCAAGGACATCATGTTGACAGCTCCATTAGAAGTCAAAATGAACCACCTTTGATCAACATCTCTGGAAATCAGGCCCAAAGGACTTTAAGCAGAGCCTGAAAACCAAGACACTTAGATAAGGGAGTGCTTTTAAAAATGTGCACTTCTGTGAGTCTCATTTTCCCTCACTGATACCAATGAGGATATCAAGAACTCCATAAAAAGATTAATTATTTCTCAATAAATTGGCAGGAAGCATATAGTTTTTAATCACCAATGTAACTTTAAGCAATGGGAAAAAAATCCATAGATTTTATATGGAGACCAGCTAACTTTACCGTTACTAAATCATACCAACTTGATTCTGAATTCTTTATGTACTCATGTAGTTATCTGCATGATGAATATTGAGATACATTTTATTACCTGCTCAGATTCTATTTCATTTTTTCAGGCCTTAATTTTTCTTTAAACATACTGACAACTTTTATGAAAACAAGGAAACTATCAACAAAAAAATCAGCCCAAATGCCAGTGAAGATTTCAGAACTGTTTTTTGTCTGCATTTCTAGAGGCCAAGAATGTGGAGATGTTATACATGTTATTACCTAACATATTGGGAGGGGGAGGCTGGTTCTTTACCTAAGCAAGTGGCTAAAAGGCAAGACATGAGAGGAACAAACATAATTTAGAGATGTGCAAGTAAAATTGATAGTACTAATGGGATCCAAAGGAAATATTTATTTTTAATTTCTAATGTGTTATGCAGAGTAATGTTGTTTTATGTTATGTTACATCGTGTCACATCGTATGTCAACTTGATGCAGTGCAGTTAAAATAAAAAAGAATGTATTTTGGACTGGATACCTGAATGTCTGATCCAAATTTCACTGTTTTCTTTAATAACCAAGGAAATGGGGAAGGGAAAATCTACCTAAAAATAGCCTGAATAATTGATTCTCTGATATCACTGTGTAAAACATTCTTGAAAGGTTTGCTAAAATTGTGGGTTTTAAAAAAAAATCCACACCCTGCAAGAGTGTGTGTGATAACTTGCGCACTGCCAGTAAGATGAACTGATTGGCCTAGAAATAAACCTTAAATACTGGGTGTAACAAGACTGCAAAAGACAGGCAACATGAAAAGAGTTCCTGCCATTTTTAGGTTTTGGGTTGCTGTTTATTTCCTTTTGGGAGAGTTTCAATCACATCATATTTTATGGTTCCCTGCTTTTTTTTTTTTTTTTTTTTTTTTTTTTTTCTTTCTTTTCCCCTTCTGAAACAAACCAGTCTTTCTGCTTGGCTGTTTCTGAAATCTATTGGAAGCACTGGCTCTCTAGTTAGGATCCTGTGTGACTTGCTCCTCTGTTGAGACATAACAGATAAAGAAGTGTTGCTGCATCACCAAAGCTATGTTCCCCAGCACTGGAATATCAGTTTTGCTAGCTTGTGCTAACAAGCCATAGGGTCATGCGTGAAGATCCTTCCCTTTTTTTCCTACAGTAAACTGTTCCCAGCTTATTGTGGATACTCCTTGTCTCTATCAGCTGTCTAGAGCATCATTAGAAAAGGGCAATTATATACAATACTTCCCCCTAAGACTCCGCCAGCCTCCAATTATTTTCAGCTTAGGGACTTTCTGAACTAGACATGGTCTCTATTTAGTAACCTTTGATAGACTTCTGTGAATTTTTCCAGTCTCCCCTTGAACCCAAAAGTGTTTTTAGCATCCACAACATCCTTGTGCAAAGTGCATGAAGAACCACTTCCTCTTGCTTGGTTTGAACCTGGAATTCATGATCTTTGATCTCATCTTTTGCTCATCTGCACATGCATGTGAAGTCAAATATACCCATTCCCCCTCTGTTCCTGAAAAACACAGGCTTTTCAAAGGAGGGCCCCAGAGCTATGTTCAGGAGGCTGTGATTTTCAATGTGCCTTAGGCACTCAACTCTGATTAAACATTATTGGGAGCTGGCTGCAAACACCTCTAAACCTCTTTTGGAAATCCTGCACTTCGGCTCCCAAATCAGTATTCAAAACTTCTGGCTTTCGTAAAAGCTTCTGGGAGCTCAGCAGTTTTCCCATTTGTTTTTTAAGCAACTAAGTATGGACTTCACGCTTTTACATTTGACAATCTTAAACTACATGTGTGATTCATGCAGTTTTCTCAGCTCCCACCTAAGGCTCTACAGCTTACTTGCAAACTAATAATAATAGTATTTAAGTGCTAAAGTGAATGCTATAGAACTCTTAGCACACTTTCCTTGCATTTACAAATCATGCACCCAATTCAAATGAAACATTGACTTTCATTAGAAAAGTTAACGTGGAAGGTAACTGTGGGTAAGGAGCACTGTTTTGAAAACACATTTATCTGTACAAAAAAGGAAGCTGAAGAAGCAACAGCAAGGAAAAGAACATTTTAGCATGCCCTGAGTTTTAACATACTCTCGTGAGGGGGGAAAAAAAGAGTTTATGACATGACAACCTGTTTTGGTCAATACAGAAAGATAAAAGTCGGCAAGACAACTCATTTCTAGTAAGTAGTATGCTGAGTAAAGGTAAGAACCACTTATTGAAATAAGTGGTTGCCAAAAACTACCTTTCTGCCTTCCACCCTTTGCCCACACCCCCAGACAGTAATTAGCCTTTCTAGAAAGGCGAGATAGATATATATACTGCTTGGTGGAGGCCAGACAGACAGTCAGCACACACATCCTGACTAGCCAGAGAGCATGAGCATATTGGCTGGGCAATTAGTACACTTGTAGCTCCAGAGCAGCCACAGGATATATTGTCTCTAGCTGGGTTTATTATTTGTTGGGATATAAAGGAAATGGGACACAAATCCATAGGAAACCAGGCTCTGTTAGCTCTGGTGCTCATGGAATAGCTTGTTTTACTTTTTCAGGAGATCAGAGCAGTCAATTGAAGTCCAAGATGTCCAGATGTCTGGTCACACTCTTCTGGGCTTGTAGCTAGTTAAGAGTGGCCAAGAAAAATATACTTTAAATTATAACTAAAATTGGTTTGGACACTTTCTAAGTAAGGAGAGGGAGGAAAAAATACAAGTTTACCCGTTAAGGGTGTTCTGGTTGCATATCTATAATTCAAAAAGATCTCAGCTTTTTAAAAATAAAATGAAACTTTGAATGCAATTAGCCCATAGGCTGAATTAAGCCCTAAATCAAACAGAACACATTATTAACTTTTGAAAACTAGCTACAGAACATGCATAATAGAATTTCATTAGCTTTTCTGTAAAAAATGCATAGCCATAGAGTACTTTCCTCATAACTGCTGCATAGTGCAGCTTGATATAATACACATTACAAGGTGTGGTGTCAAAAACTCCACAGGAGTCTTTATGGTCTATTTCATAAATAAAATAGCTATTCCAATTTGTCCAAATACATATTTATACAGTAAACCATCATGGCTGAAATGGCTGAGGAGGTAAATCATGAACAGCATTCCAGTATGAATAAGCAGTTGCAGTCTTTTTGTTGATGTATTACTCAATGGCAAGGAAATAACAAATGAAACAGGACCAGCAAGGGCCTATGTGGTCCTTCAGTCCCACTCCCTGCTCTCATAGTTACCTACAATGCATAACTCCACGTTTTTCTTTTTTTTTTTTTCCTTTGAAGAGTCAGCACTTTTTTCAGTATTTCTATAAAAACACGTAAAAAGGATGCAGAATCGCAGAATCACAGGGGTTGGAAAGGACCTCTGGAGATCATCTAGTCCAACCCCCCTGCCAGAGCAGGGTCACCTAGAGCAGGTTGCACAGGACGGTGTCCAGGCGGGTTTGGAATGTCTCCAGAGTCAGAGACCCCACCACCTCTCTGGGCAGCCTGTTCCAGCACTCTGCCACCCTCCAAGTAAAAAAGTTCCTCCTCATGTTTAGACAGAACTTCCTGTGGTCAAGTTTGTGCCTGTTACCTCTTGTCCTATCACTGGGCACCACTGAAAAAAGACTGGTGCCATCCTCCCAGCACCCTCCCTTTACGTATTTGTAAGCATCGATGAGATCCCCTCTGAGCCTTCTCTTCTCCAGACTAAGAAGACCCAAGTCCCTCAGCCTTTCCTCATAAGGAAGATGTTCCAGCCCCCTAATCATCTTTGTAGCCCTCTGCTGTACCCTCTCCAGCAGTTCCCTGTCCTTCTTGAACCGTGGAGCCTGGAACTGGACACAGTACTCCAGGTGTGGCCTCACCAGGGCAGAGTACAGGGGGTGGATAACCTCCCACGACCTGCTTGCCACACACCTCTTGATGCACCCCAGGATGCCATTGGCCTTCTTGGCCACAAGGCCACATTGCTGGCTCATGGTCATCCTGTTGTCCACCAGGCCTCCCGGGTCCCTCGCTGCAGCGCTGCTTTCCAGCAGGTCAGCCGCTAACCTGTACTGCTGCATGGGGTTATTCGTCCCCAAGTGCAGTACCTTACACTTGCCCTTGTTGAACTTCATCAGGTTTCTTTTTGCCCAACTCTCCAGTCTGTCCAGGTCATGCTGAATGGCAGCACAGCCTTCCAGTGTGTCAGCCACCCCTCCCAGCCTTGTGTCATCAGCAAACTTGCAGATGGTACACTCTATCCCTTCATCCAGGTCATGGATGAATATGTTGAACAGAACTAGACCCAGTACTGACCCCTGGGGAACACCACTTGTCACGGACCTCCAACTAGACTCTGTGCCACTAATCACAACCCTCTGAGCTCTATCTGCCAGCCAGTTTTCAATCCACCCCACTGTCCATTCATCCAACTCACACTTCCTAAGCTTGACTATGAGGATGCTGTGGGAGACAGTGTCAAAAGCCTTGCTGAAGTCAAGCCAGACAACATCTGCTGCCCTCCCCTCATCTATTTGTCCAGTCATGCCACCGTAGAAGGCTATCAGATTAGTCAGACATGACTAATGCATGACCAGGTGAAAGTACCAACCTTTTACTCCTAAGTCTGCGTCCAAATGCCTTTGAGTTTGGTTTAGCTCCATTGATCATTTAGTCAATTAAAAAAGCTGCAGAATGATTTGTGATGAACGAAATTTTCTGCGCCAAAAGAGGCCTTTACTGCAAAATTAATCACGTATACTGCTAGACCTAGATGACTGCAGTCCACTTTGAAAAGCCTCACAATGACTTGGATAAGACTGTGCTAGGATTATTGATCATGATTAAAATATATCTACATGGAAGCTTTCATACTGCATGCTGTAATTCCAGCAAGGCCTATCAATTCTTTGTCAAATCTTTGTCAAGAACAAAGTTTTAACGTCCACTGCAAATTCCCATCTTTGCCTGGAGTTGAGAGCAGTCTGCTAATGTTATTTGAACTCAGGTTTAGTGTTTTCTTTTTTTAATATGAAAATGACCTTGGTCTAACATAGGATTACTAATTTATGGAATTGACGTCAGTGGTGATTTTTCTAAATCAAGCCCAAAAGAGTACATTTCATTACATTTTTACAGCAGGATAAACTAAACTGTTGAATTTTCCACTGGTATGACCACTGTGTTTAATTAGTGATAACTGTACACCAGCCATGGAGCTTAAACAGCAACATGCCAAAACTAACCATAGTTAACTTCGGCGAGAGTA
Organism: Burhinus bistriatus; assembly: GCA_013397275.1. Taxonomy (NCBI): domain Eukaryota; kingdom Metazoa; phylum Chordata; class Aves; order Charadriiformes; family Burhinidae; genus Burhinus; species Burhinus bistriatus. The sequence goes on along the minus strand of VYXH01011498.1, from coordinate 771,008 downwards.
GACAAAAGAGACTCTCCAGCCCTTTAGGAGACGAGGTACTTTTTCTCTCTGCAACAAACTCCTTTGAAAAATAATCCTTTGATTTTTTTTTTTCAGTTTAAAGTGTATCCTTTAACAACGTGACTGTTTTTGACCCACTTCATAGAAATTGGCTGCATTTAAACTGTACTCAAAGCTCTCTTGTGTACAGTATGTTCTTGTACCTCCTATGTTGTTTTTACTTTGGAAAATTAATATCTGCTGGACCGCCAGAAATGTCTGGTGTGTTAATATGTGGAGAGAGAATCAACATGAGTGGGTAGGTGAGGGAAAGGTCTGTGCATGTACATCTTATCTCATCAGAAATTGGCTGAATTAGCAAATTTTGTAATTACTATCTGAGATAGTGTTCATCACTGAAATCCTTATGATTTTGCCTTTTGCCTGTGTTATGTCATGATGAGATTTACAGCACTTCTGGCACAAAGGTGGAATTAGTTCCCTGCAACTGGCAACTGTTAAAACACTAATGGCTACCACTGCTGTATGACAGTGGATATTTAAGGTCTTTGATTACATTACCTGATAAAAGCTGGGAATGGCCTTTAATCATAAAAGCTTAGAATCAGCTCAGCATCATGTCTCCTCCAAATACTAAATAGGTCCATAGTGAGACACCTCTCCCAAAAAAAGGACCCCTTCTGTTTCATGTGCGATAGAGGACTATGCCACTGCAGGACAACGCAACGAGCCTCCCAGCCTCACGTACAGCCAGTGCAATGCAGGCAGGACCCATAAGAAGAGGCTAAGGGAATAAGGCGGTTTATTTTGAAAGCTTGGGGGAGACCTAAGAGCAGTCTGCCAGTACCTAGAAGGAGGTTACTGGGAAGACAGAGCCAGGCTCTTTACAGAGCTGCATGGCAGGAGGACAAGCAACAATGGTCTGCCCTTAATTTCACATGTCTTATAGTCATGACCATTCCCTTCTTATATCATCAAGAAGTTCTGACTTTTTAGGTAACGCAGTTCCTAGATGAGTTATTTTTACTTTGAAAAAATCTATTTTTTGCCTCCTTCTCCCATGAAATAATTATCACAAGTCATCATTCTCTGGAAGCATTTCTGAAGCAGTTACTGTAGTGTCTTCTTTTTAATGCTTTACAGTAGAGGGTCTCCAGGGCTTTGGGGGACTGGCTGGCCCCATTATTTTCCTCCCTCTCTCATGTTACAAAAGAACACAGGAGAAAGGTTAAATGAGACTGAAATATAAGAACAGAAGCAAGACAGAGATCGATAAATTCATGACAGTACGTCATGTTTGAGCAGAGGTCTGTGCAAATTTCCTCTCCCTTGAAACTGAGCTAACATGAAATCAACCACTGGTCAGTTGAATCCTCTTTAATTTCTCCCTCTGCTCAGTATTATTTCAAGTGTTTCTGAGGTTGCCACTTGTATTTAATTTCATTTTGATACAGAAGACTTGCAAACTAGATTTATTTTATCACAAGTTACATGTTTCAAAATAATTGAGCTGCAGAATGGAAAAACAGGTATTTAGCATAAGGAATTTGTGCAAGCCAAGAGCACCCAGAATTGAGTTGATCAGCAAAACCAATTTACTTTTAGACAAAAGAATAGGAAACACTCTCCTTAAAAACCTGTTCCTTCTTTCAGAAGCTTTCCTATAAATCATAAAACCCTATTTTAGCAGTCTGTCCCTATTTGGTAAAAGACTTAAACATGTCTTAAAGGAAAGATGTTGTATCCTGTTAACTTCAGTGAAGACAGGTCTCCCTGTTGACTTAAATCAAACAAGCTTAAAGATAAGTATTTATGTAAGTGCTTTGCTGACTAGGAGAGAACACAAGTGGTATCATAAGATGATCATTCCTGAAGTGGAGAGTAAAGGGAAAAAAAGGTGATGGTTCAGCTAAACACCATACAGACAGAAGGATAGCTTTCTGTTGTACTTTCCACTGCTGCCCCCGACTGTGTCTGAGATTTCTGCTCACCTTTTTTTAACTCTCACAAATCATCTGCAAAGGTGTTGGATTATATATACACATAGCTGGGCTGTTATTTACAGATATAAAAGGTACCCAGTCCTAAAAATTACAACTCTATTCATTTGCTTATTTTATTACCTACAAATTTCACAGGCCAACTATATCCTTCATGAAGCAGCACCTCAGATTTGACAAAAAATAGTGTCGTTTGGAAAAAATAAAACAAAATAAAATAAAAATAAAATACCCAGGCATTTTATTTTAAATTTACAGATTTATAGGAGGCAAAATCTGTGGTCAGCAATAATCACCTGCCCTTTAGCCACCTCTAAAAAGAAGGCAGAAAAGCAAACATACTTCTACTATATTTATTTTCTCTGAAAGAATAAAAAAGAATTTAAAGAATGTGAAGAAAGAACTTACTTTCAGTGCAAATAGGACAGCATCCTTTTCTGTTCAGGATTTTACCCTAATTGGGAGAAAGACAGGCTGATTTAATGAAAGAGGTTTTGGAGCAATGACTGTGTTATGTTGTAAGGCTGGATAAGCCTTTGAAAATAGTTCAAGTTGTGTTTGAACTCAATGCCCTGGTTACAGCTTCAAATATCAGGTGCTAAAAACAGACAGAACTATTCAAAGAGCTTCCTGGCAGTCTTGTAAGAAATGAAATACTAAAAGGGTTCTCTGTTACCACTTTTCTCTTTAGAGAGAGTGTGAGAGAATTTTGGACTCGTATTCACGGATATCTAAAGCAGACTCGTCACAGGGTTAACAAGATCGCTACCTTTTCCCCCACCTCCCAAAATATATACAATATATTTCCTGTGCACACCCTTTTAGTTGCCACACAGAGGCAATCTGCTGCACACCCACACTCCCCCCAAATCATTCATTTTTCCTACAAAAATGAAGGAAGGAAGGAGGCACTGGTAGAGACCTAGTTTGGCCAGATTTCTTTCATGGCTAAATCTTGTGGTATCTCCCACCAAATTATATTACTAATCGTGGACCAGTCTCCTCAGAGAAGTAAATGGCCATGCATCCAAGGATGTGCAACATCTAAAAGCAAACAATTTGGTCTAATCACAGTAATACAGACAAAAGGTTCGAGTCTTTGTTTACCACTCTGCCCAGGTCAATTTTATTTATGGTTGTGTTTTATACAAGGCTGGCTAGAAGTAGGAGGCATGCCTCTGTGTACATACATTCATGCTCCTTTTCAGTCTCCATCGAATTAAAAGATGTTCTATCTGATTTTATTTAAATTCCCTAAAGCTAACCATCAAGCTAGAGGATAAGCCTGGAAAATTTCAGACTGAACAATGTGTTTTTCCAAGCAAAAGCTGGCGTGGGTTATTTACAGAACTTATGGTGACACTGGAGCTCACCTGCATTCTCATACAGGGAAGAAAGAGGCATATGGAGCTGTGCAGCTCCACAGCACCGACCCTTTGGTCCAACAGTAGTTGAATAGAAAGTCCCCTTTGTGGGACCACTGCTCCTGCTCCCCACCAAGCAGGTGAGCAAGGGGCAGCCAGGAAGAGTGAGCAAACGAAGCTGTGCTGTTCTGCCCACACAACATACTCAACAGCGCAGAAAAGCTGATGAAAACAGAAAAGAAATAGGTGGCACGTCTATGCAGAGAGCAGGGAAGTGGGCACAGGCAGCAAGCCCTATTGCTGTCTGCCTTGCTTTCTGCCTACAGCACTGCCAAGCTTTGACAATGTGCATGGGGAGAAATGAACTCCAAGTATCTGCTAGCAGACTGGAGTGGAGTGCTTTCTGTCCTGCTCACGCTTGATGCACCCGGATGGCATGAACGAGACCTTGGTGATGACTGCACTTGGGCTTTCGATCGGCAGGGCATAAAAGTTCAGTGTAAGCTGGTCTTTGAATGTGCAACTGCATGTCAACAGACGTGAGGTGCATCTGGACTTGAGAAAAGGGCTAGATCAGAGTTTCACTGACATTTGTGTGACCACCAGGCCGCAGAGCAAAGAGAATAGCTGAGGACCAGGCTGCAACAGGAAGACCTTCCAAGCATTTGCTAGGACAAAACCCCTTAAAGGAAGAACTGTTAAAACTGCACGGAGATAGGGAGCTGGGCAACACTTATTTGTATGAATGGAAGACGTGCAGCTGAATGCCACACACTGCACTGCACAGCCTTACCTCTCCATTTCAATAAAAGAGTTGAAATCATCAGCCGAGCTGGAAGTGGCAAGAATTCAAATGAAATTGGAATCTCCAAGGCAGCCTGCTGAGGCTGGTTACTTGAGCCACCATGTTGGCCCAAGATCCTGTTTTTGTCTTGTAGAATAAGGAAACCCATTATTGCTAACATGTGCTGCAAGAGTTCGTTAGCATTGAGGGTTCCCTTAGGAGTGGGCTAAGTGATGTGATCCCATTTTTCTCTATGAATATTTATAAGCAGACCACATTTGAGTCTATTTATTTTCTGGGATTTTTCTTCTTTTTTATGAGGTTTTCAATTTTATGTCTGAGGTTTTTATTTTCTATTTTTTTAAGGCAAGACTAATTGCGGGGGGGAAGGGGGTTGTTTGGTTGTGCAATAGCAACAGCTGTTGTTTTTTTGTGCTTCATTTGGCAGTAGAGTAAAAACAGCAACTTTTTGTTTGTAATAATAACAGATGTGTATAACATTAAATGCAGTCTGTGCTAGAGATGGGAGAACGTGTTCTGAATAAATTTTCAACTCACTTTAAGTTCACGGGTTCAAAATTTACCCACAGAATCGAACGCTGCAAATGTCTTCACATGCTATGAATTTAATTCTATTAACTTTTGCACAGCCTTGGAACTCAGAAAAGGCTGTGTACTGTAAAATTCACCAGGCTTTCCTCTAGCAGTGCAAAAAGAGACATGTCCATGACCACTGACCATTACCACAGGCTTACATTGTTAGTGGGGAATGCAAAGGCGTAAGGAAAGGAAGCAAGGCAGAAAATTAAAAGGATGGGTAATTGGATAGAAGATGGCACAAGGCAAGAAAGAGGCTGGAGCAGGGATAGGGCAAGTGAATAGCAAATTAGGTAAGAAAAGGTCTAAAGGATCTCTGAAACTCAGTCTTGCCAACTGTTGAGATTACTCCCTTTCTATGAAGTATTTAAGCATGTGTTTAAGTTTAAACACACATGGAGGGCCTACTAACTTCAGCAGGACTGGACACATGCTTAATAGTTTTGCTGGATGGGGGCCAGCGTGTACCGCACCTTGCAGACTGACACTCCAGGTAAATAAGAGAGGGAATGTCTATGTAGAGTCGGTGGTCAGGAAGTAAGAAACAGAAACCACAAGCCACAAGGCTCACTAGAAGCCCAAGGAGGACCAATCTTACTATAAATATGACAGGAGGGATTGAATTTGTGAGATGTAGTGCCCCTGCTGCAGATGAAAAGAAGCTAAGAAAGACACTTCCTGTAATTACTGATACAGGATTAAATGCTCCTTAAAGAAAATAATAAAAGAAACAGAAGAATGTGGCTAACCCTATGAAGAAAATGAAATAAATGGCAGAAAGAGTCTTTGAAAATACGTCAGCCTGCCACCAACACATTGAATAATACAAATGGTTGCATGGTATTGGAAATTTCTGCAGAAATACCACTTTGAAACCCATCCTTTCAAGAAATAATTGGCCAAAATCTATGTTGATAAATTAAATAACATTCCATCACCAAATAAACCCACAACATCATGCAAAGAGTATTAAGACTGCATGGTGAAGCATTTAAGTCAAGGAATAATATTGTAAGCTCCTTGTGAAACTTCAATCCTTTCACACTCAGTTGTGTGTATCATAACACAGTTTTAATGAGATAACTTTATGTGGCCTGACACCCTACAGGACACTAAACAGCATTTTATTCCACAGCAGTCTTCAATAGCCAGTAGAGACTGCTTACTGCCAGAAATATTGTGAAGAGAGAAAAGAAATGGAGTTCACACCCCTACACTTTGCAGAAACAGCAAACAGCATAACTTTATGCATGATATCCAGACTTTCAGTATCAGAATCACTAATATATCTTTATCTTGAATAATGTGGTGTGTTCAATTAATGTTTACAGATTTGTGACAGAGTATGTCATAAAAGAGAGTGGAGCACACATGAAAAGTAAAAGATATAAATCCATTAGCATACATTATTTGCTTTAAAATTGCTTGGTACCCACTTGGAATAAGAAAATAAATCTCACTCTAGAGTTTACATTCTTTCTCCTACTTGTCCTTCCAATTTAGCTTGGAAGAACGGAAATGTAATGTGTACCTGTGGAGGAGGGTGGGTTTGCATGCAGCTTGCTGTAGACTCCATTTTAAGGCAGGGAGCAGGCCAACTGGTTAGATACTGGAGGGAATGGTGCTGCAGGGTAACAAAGCTGGTCTTTTCAGCCCTAAGGAACTGGACCTTGTCTGAGGACTCAACTCAGAGGTCTAGGGCAGTTTAGGACTTGACGTTAACCTTGGAGCAGATCGTGTAGCAGCACTGAACGAGTTCGTCAGTTAGTCAGTGCTGATGCCACAGGACTGCAGATGGTGAATTTTTACCCACCACTTTTTTCATTTTAGAGGCCACTTCAACAGATCATCTCAGTGCTCAAATTTATATATAGGTATTGCTGAAGTGGCATATTTCATTTAAGATCGATATTAAGCTATATTAATTATTTGATCTCAGAAGCATCTTAAACGTTTGAAATACATCAGCACAGGGAGAACATAAAAGAGATGCAGGGTGTGCCAGGTTCTTGGCCAACAAAGAATTTGAAGACACGTGAAGGGTCCAAGCTCTCACCTCCTGCTTATACTGTGAATTGCCTGAACAAACCTGACTGCCATGAGCCACATCAGGTTTCCAGAAGAGCGGCTCCGTTTGTTCATGCTTCCGAAGATGTATGCAACATCTTATGTGGGGCCCATTAACAGGACAACTGCACTCTGCAGTGAATGCCAGAGCGATAGGAAAAGGATGTCCTCTCTTCTGAGGATGCAAGCATCGCTCTTGCAGCCCACTGGCACAGCAGAACAGGGAGCACCAAGGTACAGGCTCTGTATTCTACCACCACTTCTGGCTGTCAAAAGTTCACACGTATAAAATTTTACAAACTAGAGTTTGTCATTTAAAATTTTATACCTAGGTGTCTGTGACTCATATTTTCCCTACTGGCTTCCAGGATGGAGAAGGAAACACTGAGAAGGTGTAATGCTAACGACTTGGCTCTCTCTTCTGCAGTTCTGTTCAAAGATCTGCCCCTACATGAGGTGCTAGGTAGAGCTCCCTCTTCTGAAAGCTTGAGCCATTAAAACAAAATAACTTGTCAGTGACAGAAATCCAAGAAACAAAGGCTGACTTTAGCTCGAGGTTTCAAGTAATGCAAATTTTTGAACCAATTAAGTAAAGTTACAATTACACCACTCTTTGGGTTCACTTCAGACTTTCAAATAAAAAATACTCAGACTGCAACCTTAGAGAAAGCGGCATGGCTTGATTGAAATAATTTGCTTTGCTTTGTCCAATTTACATTTTCAACCAAGTATTAAGCCCCATATGCACTGAGAAATGCAAGTACAACAACCTCCTGTGGCTTGCCTTAACAGTATACACGCTCTTGGAACATTAACATAGTCATCTCACCACTCTATAAAGCTATTAAATATATGTGAAAGAGATGTTCCAGTGCAGATATCTGGGACAGAGAAAGTTAAAGGGAGGAAGGGAAAAGGAGCACAAAGTCTTCACAGCAAGGACAAAGGCGGGAAGCCCATATGCAGGGTAGCAGAAGCACACTTGGGGAACACCAGCCTAAATTAATATGCCAGAGGATCCCTTCTTTCCAATCTGCACGCCCCACTGCCATGCACACACTTCCAGGAAACACTGAAAAGATAATGGTGGAGAAAGAAAAGAGAATAAAGCTCTGTTCTTTTAAAAAACTCACATGAGGACAGCTGCTGACTGGAATGCACTGTTTCTTGCGACACTCTGTCTTGCCTTTCACACAAGCACAGATGGTGCAGTTCACAGAGGACCACATCTCTCCATCCTACAAGAGGCAACATGATATAGTATCAGCTGGGGTGGCAACAGGAAGCTATTTCAGCAATGTATCATTGCACAAGAAAGGATGACTTTCCCTGTTGGCATTGTGTCATTGTTTAGTCTAAATTATTTTGAGGTGTCTGTCCACGGCCAGTCAGATTAAAGACAAAGATCAAATTCAGCAGGGTTTTCTTCCCTTTGGCCCTCTAGGTCAGAAATTCATTTTTCCAATGCTAACCAAATCACATTTGCATTTTTCATCAGTGTCCTGATTATTTGCATTGTTTTCTCTCCAGTATGTGTCTGAGATGTGATCACACCTACCACAAATTTTCATTTAAGCTCACATAATTAGAAAAACCTGATTCATTGGGTTAACTGACGTCTTTAAGTTGTTGCACGTGAAAGTATTTGATTAAGATGTCAGCATATAGTGAATTTATTCCCAGGTGCAGCATCATTTTGACTTAGGGCAGGAATGGTCAAATAATGAATTCTAATTTAGATTACTTACAGCACTTTCACAGACACTTGATCTGCTAAACATGTGAAAATATTTAGAAGAGATACAGTGCTGAATTTCTGAAATGCAAAGCAGGTAAGACAGTCTACGTATGGCTCTTAAAGTATTAGGTGCAGTGCAAAATATGCCTCATGTTCTTGTCCCTACTTACTTGGGAAGGATCACTTGTGGAACTGTCCTGGCTCCTTTTTACATAGTGTTGCATTTGCCAAGTGTGGTTCCTAAAACATTCTGTCTCACCCACTTACAGTCTTGTGCTAGCCCACTTAGAGCCAAAATGTGCATGTTTTCTGTTTACAGGGCTGCTGTGAAGGAAGGGTGAGGATAGACCTGACAGGAATAGGCAGTCCAACCAGACAGCTGTGAACAATTACATGCCCACCTCAACACGATGTTCTGACCAGAGAGAAAAACAGACTAAATCTGAAATGCCAAGGAGCCTAACTTATTCAGCGCAGCATAGAATCATAGAATCTGATGGTTAGAATATGTTTAGAGTTGGAAGGGACCTTAAAGACCATTTAGTTGTAACCCCGCTGACATGAGCAGGGACACTTTCCACTAGTCTAGGTTGCTCAAAGCCCCATCCAACCTGGCCTTGAACACTTCCAGGGATGAGGCATCCACAACTTCTCTGGGCAACCTGTTCCAGTGTCTGACAACCTTCACAGTAAAGAATTTGGTTAAAGGCTGTCTCTCCCCTATCTTTTGTTTCCAGGCCATGTTATGATTGCCTTGTGTCCCTGATGCAGCACATGTTCTTGTGGGCCTCTAATGATCGCTCTCCAAGCATCTGCTAAGGTACCAGAATATATCACAGCTGACTGCATGAAGCTACACTGGTTTTTTTTGTCTTACAGCTGTTTTTCCACAGGAGTGCACAGGAGTGCAAAAACATTTGCTGTGCCCATTCTACCTGTGTTAGACCATTGACTTCAACAAAGCGACACTGGATTTACCTTTTTGCACACACGGTCAGAAATGGGTGTGCTGTCTTGTTATTTTTTCTTACTCCATATAATACTTAGTAATATAATAAAATCTTCACAAGAAGCAGAATATTTTAGTTGGGTGCCTAAGAAGCAGGCAGTTGTTCCTGAAGCACAATAGCACCAGTGTGAAAGTGCCAATCAGATGGAGTATAGTCTCAGCGTACAGTAGGTTCACATGTAATTTCCAGAATAAACACTTCAGCTATGTACACAAAAGATGGAATAAATGGGAAGCGATTCTGGCTGAGCAAACCAAGTATTCACACAGGATTTAACATTTGATCTGATTCAAGGGTCTCTTAATTCACAGATGGCCCATGAGGTGACAGAATCTTTTTCTGACACAGTGTGAAAAAGAGCCCCACCACTTGGAAAAACAAACAGGGTCTCAGCCATAGCAGGAGTGTTCTGCAGGGAACCCCTTGTGATTTGAAAACATTGGGTGATAGTGCAGTAGGTAACAGTTATTACATGGCTATTCCAATATAAGATGTCAGGGGTATTGTCCTTAGCAGAGACGTGAAATGTAGTAAATCAAGATGAGTAACTTTCAGCCAAGACGAACTTCGCACAGCTCCTGTTGACTCAGCTATGGAAGGGACTTTTTGGCTCAGCAGATAAAGCCTACATACCACTCAGAATATCTTCTCCATGAATATCAGTGGTTTTTTGGGAAAGCAGAGCATTACTATCTCTTACTAAAAATGCATTACTTGTCATGAAACAGCAGATTGAATCTCTGCATACAGAGAGGAAGACATGTCACATCAAGGAGGAACTAATCTTTAACTGCTGTGTATCAGCAGAATTTACACGAACTCAGAAAAAAATAAGCAGATGGCAAATTTTGCAAAGTTTTGCCTCTGAGTTTTTCCATCATCAACCAGGATGGTGAGGATTCTGCTAAAAAACAAGCCACAATACTAATTTAAAGTAAACTCACGCTGTTTCAGGTGTTACAATGGCATCTATTCTTGAGCCACAGCTGAAACTTTACCTGGAAGATCTTATTGCCAAACTTGCACACTTTCACTTCCTCAGGAGAGATATACGAGACACACTCCTTGCAGCAGTGGTCTTTGGTTTTGTTGCATTCACCAGGAAGTAAGCACCTCTTCTTACATATCACTGTTGAATCCTAGGTAGAAGGACAAAAGGAAATCACGAAATCATCACCAAGATGTTTGTGCTCCTGTGTATCCCTACCATAACATTTCTGCTTGCTCAGTCATTGCATCCACCCAAGCTGCAGCCTAGCTGCTTTGAATAGGTCAACTCAGAGAAAATAAAAATTATTTACTGGATTAAGGGAATCTTTCATGGTCTGTGAAGCCAAAGCCCGGCTTGTACTGCTGTTGGCCTGAAAAAACTTACTGATTTGGTGACAATTTTTTTTGGCTAGGTGCAAAAGTGCAAGTGATCACAGTCATGCTACAGGAACTGAAAAAAAATCACTGCCCTTCAGCAGTGATGTAGTAATTCACCACTTAGAAACTCCTCTTCTACTGTAATGCCAACTTAAAAAGGATCACATAATCTGAGTAACTTCATTTTGCAACACACAGAGTAAGGCATCATGTCTCAGCTGAGGCAGTTAGTAACTTTTTAAACTTTCCTAGCATAACGGCAAGTGCTCTTCAGATCAGATTCTCATGGACCACACAAGATGCCAAAGAAGAACTTACAGTATCAGGTCTTACAGTTCCACAGCCCTACAAGTAACTGCTAAGCCAGACAACCAGCAGCACACAATACCAAAGCACTATGGACTTACCTTGCATGTACACATTGTGCAGTTGTCATAAATAAATGAGGACCCATTATCATACACGTTGCTGTGAAAGAGGCAGCTTCCAAATGGGAGGTCAAACACTTTCCTCTGTCCTGAATATAAATAAACAGTAATACAAACAGAATGTGGTTGAAAAGATGCCATATTGTCAACAAAAATAGTAGGGTTTATTGTCATCAGACTAAATTCATGTGCAATGTGTCATTTGCTATGTGTTTCCATTTTGGTGTGAAAAAAATATGTACTTTTAACAGTTCGTTGTTCTTCTAGCGCACATTCATCTGTACAAATTCTACCGTGGGAGGGAATATAAATATGATTTATGGCATGTTTATATTGGAAAAATCTTTCTTCTCCTTCTCATCATAAAGTGCACAGTGCAGCTAAAGGAATAAAAAGTAAGCACTGCAAACTCTTAGGGTAGGTACACTTAAACTAGTTTAAACAGTCTTTAACTTACTGCAATAACTTATCATATAAAGCAGCCTTAACTGGTTTTAGCATATCTATCTCAGGGGTTCACAGCAGTCAAACTAAATCAACTCAGTGACACCGATGCAAAAAAACCATAGGTGTTGTCCGGTCTTATTAAGATAGCTTGGCATGCCATGTTCACACAAAGTTGCAAGAAATACAGGCATTTGCATCATTTATGAGTAGATATTTAGTTTACATAACCCATAAAATATTTGGGTTTCATGAGAGCGAGGCAAGGTTTAGAGCACTATACAGGGAAGGCAGCATCAATATCAAATCCTTCCTGAAGTCCTGCAATCCTGCAAGGACTTTCAGATCCAACTTGCAACATACTTTGTGGTTCTGTAAGTTTCTCTTATTCGTCAGCTTCTTTCCTAGTAGGTTATTTTAAACAAGTGACCATTATGATACATAACCATGAGCTCTTTACAAAAACTCACATGAAATCACTATACTTATTTTCCTGGTTTTGAATACCTTCCCCTGTTTACTTTTGGTGGCAGCCAGTAAGTTCTTTTATGAGTGTCTGCCAGTGTCCTGGCTTATCATTTCTGAGGTCTGATGTTAAATAGACATCAATTCTGATGTAGGGAATGGCCACTATAAGTACATACAAGAAGTCACTAAGTACTAGGCCAATACTTTAGCTCTCAAACCACCAGGTCTTGGCATACTGTAATTCCTTCCCTTTTCAATAATTCTCAATAAATGTAGAACAGCTTAAAAGAAATAGGTTCCATTTTCCTCAGAGATGTAAGTGAACAAAAGGATAAGCACACAGCAAAACCCATTAGATTAGCCTTGAGTTTTTACAAATCTAATGTTAAAATAACTATTAAATAAAAGTTAAGAAATAATTGCTATTGTTCAGTTAGACACAATTTCAACATCACTCTCTCGCAAATTAGCTACTTTGGACTAATCTGTACTTGCATAAACAGCCTTCCTTTTACTGAATGTCCATCTTTCTGGAAAGGCTTAATTTCTCTTGCAGGACTGACATATGAAACCAGTTGAGGATCCTCCGTAGCCCTAAAAGCAAGGCTCTATATCTATGAACCACTTACGGGCAAAGACTATCTATAGTCCTGCCTGTAATACCACTTCTACTGCTCTACATGGGGCCAGGACTTCAATCACATAACTTATGTCAACAAATGAACAAAAGTCCAGTTCTCTCTCACACCCTCTCGCCATGCCTTGAAAACCACCCAGCACAATTCCGGGAGACCAACCCAGTTCAAATAGTTGGTAAAAAAACACTGACAAAGGAGCTACCACTTTAAAAGATGTGGTGGTGAAGATATTGGCTTAATGGTCAGCTTTGCTGGCTCATAACCACTAGCTAAACTAATAATTCAAGTCTCAGTAGAGTCCACTGCATTCTTGTAAGCTATATATGCTGAGTATCAGGAATTCAATTGCAGGGAGGTCCTCCACATCATACTTTAAAAAACATGCCTTAGCATCCCTGAAAACATTTCTCTTTCCCAACTGCCATGTAATGTATTACACATCCTTTGGCTCTATCTCCACTCCAAACATTTCGACACTTCCCTGTGAATAGACATTATCTATTCACAGGTATATGACATGCTTTAGAGTGAAGACCATGTAAAATGAAAATCATTATTATTAGTGAACTCATTTACAGACATTTCTAAGAGGGAAAAAAGAATCTGTGGAAAAATCTCTATGAAGCAGTCAAAAATTAAAGCTGGGTTTTGAATGCCTAGATCAAGGAGGGGAAGGATCAGTTGGGAAAAGCATGGGGTGGAGAGGAAAAGGGGATTTTACAGAAGGAAAGGAAAAATGTCCTCAGTCAAAATAGAAGCTCAGCGTTTGGACTGTTCTCCTCTCCATTTCATTCCTCTACTGTATTACTGTCTGGTGCTGCGGTTAAATGTTCAAGGCAGATATTTATCTGTAGCACTTCTCAAACAAATTCAGGTTTGTTTCAAGCAGTCAAAAATGTTAAGTATTATGAGAAGCTGGAACTCTCTATGGCTCACTGCCTACAAGGCCAGACCTTTCTGTACCCCAAACCTAGCCCTGGAAACAGACTTTGGATAGTAGTAAAGATATGGTCAAAATGACAAAAAGTTTCTGTTGAAGAGCTGGGAATTATCAGCTCTGAAACTTTTCCAACCCTAGTTATAAACTCATAGACCAAATAAAAGCTAATTTGCTTGGTAGGATGTAAGCATTCCTTGTTTATGAAATAGAGAGATACATGCTGAGGAACGTTAACCTGTGGGATCTGTGGACATCGTAAGAGCAAAATAAGGACTCTCAAAAGTCACTGCCTTCCTTGGCATGACTTAGAAGAACTAGCCCTTCTCAGAGGCCTCTGATTTACTCCTTTAAAATGCGTTGGAAAGTCGTAATTGAAAATATTCCTGGCTGAAACTGTGATTCCACCTTAGGAAGGCAACCATAAGCCAGGCTCCTGGGTTGCTGGCTTCTCTGACAACAGCTTCTAAGAATGCAATTTCAATCCTGAAGTTTCCTCTGACCTTCATTTCGTCAAAACCAAGAATGCAAATGTCACTTGAATAAAAATATGAGAGGGTGAGGCCTTCTTCTTGTGGCAAACTCCAATGAAACATTTCCTTCCCTCTCAACCTCCTTTGTAAAACATGTGTAATGAAGGTGGGAAACATCTATCTATTTGTCTCTAAGCAAGCCAACTGGTTTATGCTCAAATGCTCTTCTGCAGCTGATTGCTTAGTACCACCCACCACAACCCTATACACTGACTCCGAGTACCTGTTTAAACCTGTAGATTATAAACTCCACTGAGCAATTCTGTCTCTTCCACCTCCCAGAATTTACCAGTGTTGTGAAATACCAGTATAAAAGATGCTACACAGAAACATATCATATTAATTACAAAATTCCCAGGAAAAAAACCCACTCACCTAAGCATTTGGGGCAACACTGTCCAGCAGGAACGTGACTGAGGTGCTGGGGACATGAGAGAATGGGGCAGACTTCTTGGGTGCACTGTGTCCTGCCACCCTGAAGGAAAATAGGCTCAGTGAGAAAAAAAAAAATAAAGCAAAATGTCAAGTAGACATGCACACACCCACACAGACTGGTAACAAGTCTTGAAAAGCCTTTGCCAAAACAGTATTTGCCAACAGAAATTTCTGCTTGCATCATGCATACAAGGAACGTGTGCAACTGTCCTTCAACATTTTCTATATTGCTTGCAGAGACCTTGGATTATTCATATTTTTTCATTCTCTCGAGCAATGCATATAATAGTTGAAGAAACAGTGTCTTTCTATCTTATTTCTCGGTGTGGATATGAGAAAACCAGGGAGAATAAAATCATTATCTATGAACCTTTCCGGATGTTCAAAAAAGTTATTGAGCAATTTTTTACATTATTCTTCACTTCCTGTGCCATGCCCTTCTAGGTTTGTCTGGGACAGGGATTAAGTGCTGAAGCAAGATGAGAGCAGGTGTTCTTCCACTATGTCCATGACCTCAGAAACCAAATAAGCCAAAATCACTTAAGAAAGCACATTCTTGTTAGCCTCTGAGTCCAACTATGCAAACCCAGAGGTCTGCTTTCTTCAGAGGACTGGAAACCAAGAGGGTATATGAAACCTTGAGAATGAATGTGGCAAAAAAAAAGAAAAAATAAGCAACCTGGATTGAAAATATTCTGGTGTATCAACAAATATCAAAACCAGAGAGAGGCAAAAAGCACAGCAAAGACAAAAGCACAGAATATATGTCTAAGATTAAGTCAGTCAAAAGAGATCTTTGTTCTCATTCTGCTCTGTTGCCTGATTACTTCACTGTGCTGATAGAATACTGTATTCAGCCTGCACCCTCTACCAACATGTGCTCCATATGCTTATGAGAGGTCCAGGTTGTTAAACTTTAAAAATTGGTCCACCTTTGTCTTAGCAAGAGAAGTCAGCCCTTTTCATCTAATTTCCCTGCCTTATTTATCACTCAGAGCTGCAGGCTCATCCCAACAATAAACTTTGTGTTCCTGTGATGGAAGACTTATGAACAATCTCCTCCCACCTACATGCTGTATGCCTCTTGGGGCTTGCTGGGGAAAGATGGAAAAAGCTGCTCATTCCAAAGAGCTCTGTGCCTGAAATGATGGTATGCCATTCCACTCCTAATGGCCTCAGTGAATCATGTAAAAAGCTTTTACATACAGGCAGACACACATATACACTATTATACAGAAAATAACACACTGACTGTACCCCCTTCTATAATAAGTTTTCAGGCACTGAAGTCTACCTGTCCCATGGGGCCACCAAAGCATCCTGAATGCACATGGCTAAGGACTGCTCGTAATTCTTTCACTGCGGCATGCAGGAACACAGAGTTTATTGTAGACTGAAATGACTGCTCTAAATTAAGGGTCAGACCAGAAACTTGACAAAATGAAATGAATTCTTCACTGATGCTCCTTATGATGCTCAGGGAATAGCTCTGTGAGAAGAGACACAGGTGCAGAATGAAGGAGAAAATACCAAAGGGCTCTCTGAAGCAGTGCTGTCATTCAGCCCAGGGAAAAGGGCTAAGAGAAGAAAAAGTTCAAACTTTGGTGACAATTCAGCAAATGAGAAAGTAGGGCATGGAGACCTCAGCCAGTCTGGTGACATGATCAAGGATACATCCATGGAAGATAAAGCAATGCTCCAACACATGGTGAGCACAGGTCCTTTCTTGCAACCTTGTTTCTGTATTTAATACTCACATATCCTATGCCTCTGTGGAACTGCTCTGGAGTCTTGCTTCTCTGACAGGTTGAACCAAAGCTCAGGCATAGCCTATTATTGAGGCACTGCCTTTGTAGCCTGTTGTATAGATATTTTTTAAATACAAAATGCCATGGATAATATGAAATATTTCTTCATTTCAGCCTTTTGTTTATAGCTCCTTTTTTACCTTTTGTACTGGCCTCTCCTCTGCACAAAACTAAGTCCAATTGCACCTCTCTCTTTACCCCACTGCTACTCCTGCTTCCAGCTCTAATGCTGCTTTTTAACACCAAACTATTTTCTAACTTGGTGCTGTCCCAGATAGGCTCTTCCAGGCTTGAATATCATAGAATCGTCTAGGTTGGAAGGGACCTTTAAGATCATCGAGTCCAATCATCAACATAACACTGCCAAAACCCACTACTAAACCATGTCCCTAAGCACCATGTCTACCATGCTAGAGTGCAAGTTCAAAAACAGCCTGAAAGAAATCAACCTGTACCATTTAAAGTAAGCATAATTCTACTTGCCCTACAGAGCTTAGAGAGATAGCTTGTTGGGCCCTGTAAGGAAATGTCAAAACCTACAAAATATTTCTATTTCCTTAAAAGCCTCAGTCATCACCATTCAAAACTCATAAAGCATTCAGAATACCAGTTTTCAAAGCAGGATTAGCTAGTGCTGCCAGTGCTTTAAATTGCATGGAATAGAGCTGCACAGAAAAAACAGTGCAACAAAAGTTCAACAAAAAAATCAAGGGAAAAAATAACTCTGGAGAGCAAAAAGATTGGCTCTGGATGGCGTAAGCCAAGGTGGGAACTGCACAGTAAACACCTTGCCTCCTCCACCTCCTAATTACATCTATAGCTTTTAGCTCACATTTCCTTGTTAAGCGTAACATCTCCCAGGCAGCCAGAATATTCCAGGTCCAAAACAACACCTTCCAGTAAAACCAAACCTGAACTGGAAGCCAGCACAGACCAATAAAGTACAAGTGACATCTGCTTCCTGTGAGAAATGCTATTCAAGAGCTAGGCAAATAAATCCTTGAGCAATAGTTACGTGAAGCCTCAATCAGGGGATGCTGCTGCAGTTCACAGTCCTCTGGAGGTAACAGATTTTGTAAAAAACCTACAGTCTACAATGAGAAGATTCACTTTCCACCTTGGAGACAAACAAAAACACTGTAACTCCTGCTGCCACCTCTTATCTGCAAAACAAAGCAAGAGGCTCCCTGGCATCGGCTCAAAGGGTGGTATGGACTGCGGTACCATAGAACCAGAATCGTTTAGGTTGGAAAAGACCTTTAAGATCATCTAGTCCAACCATTGACCCTACTCTACCAGGTCTGCCACTAAACCATGTCTCTAAGCACCATATCTACAAGACTTTTAAACACTTCTAGGGATGGTCGTCTCATCACAGCAGCTTTCTCAAAAGACAGAAGAGAGGGGAAGATGAAATGGCACTTTCTACCTCTCCCATCTTTGAGAAAATCAGACAATGAGTCTTTCCTAAAATGCAAGCATGGAGCTAGTCTAGCGACCCATCCATCCACTTCTGCTAAGCTCCTGCCTCAGCTATGATACTTCACTGTTCAATAAGGACACAAGAAACGTGGTAGAGTTGAGAGACACACCCATCCAGGCTGCAGCTGACTTTGCTGGAGACACTGGATGAAGGCAAGAGTGCGGATTCTAGGCAGGCTAGCCACGTGCCTGGTGCACAGCATGTATGCAGCCTGTGTGCTAGGACAGACAGAGGGAAAAACGTCTGCAGAAAAAACTGTCTATCAAAAATCTCCTCAAAGGCTGGGAGCCTGCTGCTATTAATCTCCAAGAGGCTTGGGCTTCATCTAGCATGAAGGCAAGAAGAGTGACCACCAACAGCAGAGCTGCCCTTGTCATAAGCAGATTTTGAAGCACTCATGAAATCTCAGGAGGAGAGAGGTTTCCATACTCCCAACTTGTTTGCTACTGATAATGAGCATGTCTAGACTTAATAATATTTTATGTACATGTTATTTAATGTTAAAGTTTAACTTCAGTATTATCAAGAACCATGTTTCTTCTGGGCATCTCATTTTCCATTTCACTTTCAGGCTTTATCTCTGTGCTTTAGTGAAGCTATAAATCATCCAAAAAAGATTCCTCCCTAGTTTTGCCCTGTATTCACCTTGTGCTTGGAAGACTCTGCTAATCCTCCAATAGAAGTAAAATTTCCATTGATTTTGCAGAATATTTTGTCTAAGTGCTGGCATTAGGATTCAGTCCACAGTGGATTGTAGGCATTTAACTTTCATTCTAGAAGTGTAAAAGGTTTCATTTGCTACCAGTGCAGCTGTCCTTACAGAGAAAAGAAATTATAAAGAAATACCAAAATTACATTTCTCTCAACTCCAGAGTACGTATTCCAGACATTTAGAGCAAGATCAGATGCATACTGTAGCCTCAGCAGGAGTTGCTGTAAGAACTAAGAGAGATGTTCAAGGTTGTCTCCAGCTCTGAATAAAGATTTTACACCACCAGCATGAAAAATACCTTTGAAAGTTCAACGGGGTCACTACTGAGCAAGTCTGCCCCATGCCAGTGGCAAGAGAATCCAAAAAAACATACAACTGTGTGACTGTTTGTCTTCAACTGCTCTAGCACAGTTCAGGTGACTACAGCCACCATGAACATATTAAGAGACATCATCATTTTTGTGACAGCAATGGCATAAAGGTAATGAATAGAAATCTGCTGATAAAGAGATAGACATATCATTTGAGATTCAGATAATGATGAGTATTACCATTCTGCAAAAAAAAGATTAAGGCATTCCAGGACTCCTATTCTACTACACCCCATTCACTGATGTGTATAAGGCTTCCTATGTGAATTGGCTAGCGTATTGGCTTGCATAGACTTGTTGGTCACCAGGAGCTCTGTCTGTCATATTAACTACTGTGTGATAGTAAAGATTTCCACTACCTCCCAAATGTGTACTAGATACATAAAACAAGTCAGCAACATATACTGTGCAAACATCTTCAAGATGCCCCTGGAATCACATGCTTGTAAACCCGTACCTTGGGTTTACAATCAGATATGCAGTCCCATGCAGTCCCTGATGTATCTTGTAAGTAGACTTCAGGCACAAAAGTGAGAGGATACTGTATTTAAAGTGTGGTTTTAATTTGGAAATAAAATAGTCGTTCTCTCCCAAATCAGATGAAAGACACACTGGTTCTTATAAGAATGCTGGTGCAGTATGTGGCAGGCAGCCTCTGGGAGTAACTTCACGCTTACATAGTATTACAGGGTCCCTGAAACAGCCGTGTTGTGCACAGTGAGAGCTCCCTGGAAGGGTCACAGGAGGGAGAAGGTTTTTAGGAAATGCACAAAGTAGCAAAACAGTTCTCAGCATAAAAAAAAACCAGTACATCAATCAGTTCAGCAAATAGACAGACAAGCCAGAGCTTCCCACATCCCTGCAGCCTGATCTATTGTCTAGACTAGGATTTTAAAAATACCTCTTTAGAAAGTATTGGATAAAATTCAGAATAGGGAGATCTTGAGCTTCAGTTCAAAACAACAGGTATTTATACTGCCTTGTGTGCGCTACATTTTTAAACTCTGTATCTAGATCTCAAACCCTATTTGCTGAGATATCACTGCTATAGGAAGGATTTAGAAAGTGGTCCTAGTGACAGTCTAAAGTGGTGTCCTAAGAAATACACATGCAGCAAATGCTCTAAAGAGCGCCCACTCATTTTAACACCAGATCATGCAGATCAGTGTGCATATAAATTATTGTCTTAAATGTCTTTAAAATTACCTAAAATCTACACAGATTAGAAATGGTAAGATCAAAGATTCTTATGAATAAATTTCTAGAGCAAACTCTGGGGCAAAGTAAAGGTACAGTTCTTAAACTATCCTTTCCCACTGTTTTCTCTGTCTGATGCAAAGGCTTTCCTTGACACAGCCAAGAGAATTCTGAAGAACTCCATCCATTTCTAGCAGGTAGGAGTTTAACACTACCACCTCTCCCTCCACCCTTATGATACAAGTAGTTAGGTGTACTGTTTGTGTCATCAACAAGCTGTATTAATAAGAAAGTTGGATTAGTTGTCTCTAACTAATGTAAATTCGTATTTCTGAGCTCCTAGCAAACTGCAAGTGCAGTTGCAAAGTGTCACAGAGTTAGAACATCTTTACCTAAAATAAGCGACTGAAAAGCCTCCCTCTTTTGGAAGTTAATCTGTTTGTGGTTGTATCCAGCTGCTGAGGAATTAACTAAATTATCCATTAGTTAGTAATTTAAGGTAGGATGAAGCCTCTAAATACTGTCATGCTTTCCATCAACCAAATACCATGGGTACAAAGTGACTCGTGTAACTGCCAAGCCAATCAAGTCTGGCCATCTATTCCACTTCTCGAGAGACACATTTCC
The DNA here is from genome assembly GCA_013397275.1 of Burhinus bistriatus. Lineage (NCBI taxonomy): Eukaryota > Metazoa > Chordata > Aves > Charadriiformes > Burhinidae > Burhinus > Burhinus bistriatus. The sequence goes on along the minus strand of VYXH01011498.1, from coordinate 749,999 downwards.
TGGGATTGCTTAGATGAAGAAAATAAATTTTCTCTTTTTCAGAGGGAAGTGGTGTGCTGTGTTTGTTTGCTGAAATATCACAGCATCCTCCTAGAGAATGAAGTACGCTGTTCTGGGGTATAGCTCTCCACTTTGAAATCGGACTGCTGGGGACCTACTGGTCCTGGTTCTTTCAGGTTTCAAAATACAATTTGCACCAACTCTCCTGTGGGATGAAGTGGAGGAACGGGGTATTTAATGCCTTGGGTGAAAGGGAACATTCTGGAAAATGAAATCTTGGGTTGCACAGTAGCCTTCTTTAAGTATGCACAGGCAGAGACACTGCTCCTAAAATTTCACAGTTGCTGGAACTGCAGAAGGGCTCCTCCGGGAAGGTCACGCGACGCTCTGCTCTCAGCTGGGGGACTCAGTGCAACCAGCACTTGGTCATATTTCTCCAGTCTAATAGCACTGTGCAGAAGTGTTGCCGGGATTATATTGCATCTGGCTTCACAATCTGGCTGAAATCAAATCACTTGCTGACCCAACAGCCTAGCTGCAGAGTCTAGCAGCTGAACAGCCAGCAGCCTTCTCCCCTCCAGGGCTTGCACACTGAGCTCTTGGCTCTGTTGAAAGTGATGTTGTAAATAGCCCCTCTTCACTTGGAAGCCTTGAAAGGTTTAATCACAGTATGTAATTCTCCCCTTTCAGGCTGATTTCCTAAGGAAAGGCAGCTTATGCAGGCACAAACCAGACACACCTGTAGCTTGTGAATCCCTGATCAGCTCCAGCCACAAATGATCAAGGGACTTCTCTGAAAAAGTTATATAGGGATAAAATAGCAAAAATCAAAATGACATTAAGATCTCAAGGACATCAAGTTCCTACAAGTTTTGTCAAAATCAGACTGCTGCAGAGAGTACAGAGCACCCAGCTTCTTTCCCAGGAGGCAGCATGTCCCAGATCTCCTGTCTTTTGCTTGGTGCTTCTGTCGTGGAGGGGCTGGAGGAGAGCTCAAATTATTGCAGTTGGGGCAGATAAAGGAGCAAGGGCCACACATCTATAGAGACAGAGCTTTGCTACTGCTGCTGCTCCTGAAACAATATCTCTACTGCTAGGTTAGCAGGGCAACATAAGGCTGATCTGCATCTTGTACCTATTGCAGCATTCCCATGAGATGAGGCATTGTTCTTCCTGTCTTTCCTGTTTTATTCCCATTACCTATGTGGATTCATGACACCTGTGTTCCAGAGGGGACTGCAACTACCCTGCTGGAGCCCACATACTTGTTCTGCTCTGGGAGCTATTATTTTATTGATCCTTCTCCTGGAAGTTCAACAACTCAGGCTTTTCCAGGGATAGATCCGTTTCTCTCAACAAATCTCTCCTGCAAGCTGAAATAATTTGTCCCACAAATTACTCTGTCTTTCATTAGGTATTCTTTAATGTCTCTGAAGTTACATGCAGAAGTCAGATCTTTCAATTCTGTAATATAAGTGCCTATTCCTCCTCCTGCTAGGTAATAGTTAAAAAAATCAACAGTATCTCTATGCGGCTCAGAGGTGTTTGGATTCAGCCGCACCTCAAACACCTTTTCAGGCTGTTTAATTATCCCAGGCACTATTCTGAGCAACAGAGCATCTCTTACTTCTCAGAACTCTTTTTCCTAGCGAGAATCTAAAAAGTTAGCTTCATTTTCTCAACTTTACCCACAATGCTCTGTGCTACATAGCAGGTTAGTTCTTGCTTTCAGCCTGAAGATGATTGGCCAGCATCTCCAATCCAGCTCTTCCTCTAGTCTGAATCTTTTCACATCACCTCCATCACTTGCTGCCATTTCACACACTTACTAATCAAACTCTCTTCCTTGCTGCAGGTCTCGTTAAACTGATTGCTGCCGCTGCACCTTATATAATTCATGCTGGGTAGTAGTATCAAAAGGCTTCAGACTTCTGAAAGTAAAACTAGCTCTTTATTAAGAGAGCTATTTAACAGAAATGCCGCAACCACAGGTACCACTGCATGTATCCCCCCTCCCCGCCATGTCTTGGTGTTTCCTATAAACCAGACATCCTCCAATAGGCTGTGCTTCCCCCTCTAATTTCCCTGCCAGTTGCTGCACAGGGCACAATCAAACAGTGCAGTCATCTCTGATGCTGCTAGGGAAAATGGGGATATGGATCTAGGCTCATATAGCACTCACTATAGCAAATGCCTTTCTATAGTGCTGGAGGTTAGAAGATATACACCTGGTGGAAGAGGTAGATTTTAAGGTAGGAAGTAGGCAAGGACTGCATCAAAGGTCATACAAATCGGTGGGAGTCTTTCCATTGTTTTTCAGTCCGGTTTGGATGACAGATTTTTGAGCAAAAGTCCCAGAAGTTGCACATGGCAATGATGAAAAATGAGCCAAGATAACCACTTCAGTAGGAATGGACCAGGAAGGCAGCTCCACACTGCCTAAAGGGGCAGAGCTCTGCAGCACCTTGGGGGTAAAGAGCAGCAGTTTCATGGGGACAGAAGAAGGGAAGCAAAGATATTGGCAAGGAAATGATTCTGGCATGCCACTGCAGGAGAGAGTTCAGCTATTCGTGATTAATTTAGCTGTTACACCAGAGGTCCCCAGTGACTATGGAAGCTTTGCCATGAGCCACATGATTATTTATTTCTCTTCTAAAAAGAACTGTTTCTATGAAAAATTGCAATAAAACATGTTATGCTGGAAACTGTGGCCAGAAAAACTATTAAAAACCACTAACAAGCTGCTTCAGCTTATTCACGTCCCATCCCAGATAATAAGAAAGTTAGGGTTAAATCCAAGGGACTTTCCTAACTTCAGTTATTAGAAGCAGAGCGGTAGCTCTGTAAAGCAGGTCCTGGCTTCTTGCAGCCATGACTTTTCCCCTGAATCAGTTGGAGGTTGCTTTATTTTCATTGGCATCAAGAACACATGAAGCACAGTCCAGTGGTTGTACAGTCGTGTATACACCACCAGTGCATTTGCATAATGTTTCAAAGTCCTAACCCAATGCTTGCAAAATGATAGCCACTGCCACAATACAGTTTTATAATTAGCACTTGCTTTTCATAAGGTAAACCTGTACAAAGGCTTTCCTTTTTTTTCTTTTTTCTGCAGCATAAGCTTTGTGATACAGCCTTACAAGCTTTTCTTGCTATGTCCTACAGTAAACAGTACTCCTGTAAACCCTTTGGCAGCTATCGGCAACTACCTTCACCCCACTTCTAATTCCCACATTACAGCACAGTACTGGCCTCCCTTCTGAGAACAGCTTTTCCTCCTGAACAGTCCGTTCACAGAGATACACAGTTATTAAATCCCTCCAGTGTCCCCAGTGTGTTTCTTGAACACACAGAATACTAGTACCATTGTGGTCCTGAGAAAGGTGACAATTCTGACTCTCACTTCATCATCATTCTTTAAAGTACTTGGTCATGACAAGAAACTCTACAGATGTATCCGCACAGCTTCGCCTTAGAGCATTAGTTTTAAATAATTCACCTTATCTGCAGGACTAAATTGCAAGACTCGAGTGAATTAAATCTCCAAATGCCCAAATTCTGACATCTGGCATTTAGATACAAAATAAAGGCATTATTTTCAGCAGTGCAGATACATTAATGTAGACAATATGAATTTCATTTCATTGCACGATTTGAAGCTTCATTTCTTGGAGGTGCAAATGTATTAACAAGGTCATGAATAAAAGCAACTAGGCTTGTTCTTGGACAAGGAAAAAGGCACCCAATTTAGAAGAAGGTGCCTACGCACCTGAATTTGGAAAAGTCGTTACTAGGTCAAAACCTGCCAGAATAGCCCACACCAAATCACTGTTCCATTCACGAGCAAAGAGAACAAATCTCCTTCAGTGATTCAGGGCAATGAGGTATTGGAGACATTGAGGCTTATCCTTCACTGGCTGTTTCTACAATTTGTGGATGCCCTTGCCTGAAGGTTTGATGATAAAGCACACTGATATCTGTAGAACATCTGTGGTAAAATAGATCATACTGTTGTAGTAGTAGTAAGGATGCTACTTCTAGCTTTTTACAAGACCTTTATACCTGCACGTACCCTCCTTAAATGTTATGTTCCACATATACTGCTGAGGTAACCTCAGGAAATATAGGATTACATACGCACTGCTTCCTTAATGCATCCATCAAAGGTTTTTATTAACAGGAGATCCTGTTCATCCTAAGCACTTAGCAAAGAGAGTTAAAAATACACTTTAAAGTGTTATGCAGACTTCAGCAAAAGAAAGTGCTAAACTGCAGCTCATTCAGAGGATTTCTTGGAAATGAAGTTTTAGGAAAACTAGGCTATGTCTATGAAACCAGTAGGTTACAAAACTGTTCCTACAGTGAAACAGTCACAGGGGTAGCTTCAGTCTACCTGAAATGGCATAGGATTAGACTCACTGTAGGCCAACAGTACTTATCTATAGTAACATCCCTCATACCACAGTGCACAATTCCACCACTTTGTACTACCTACAGCTGTCCCTCCCCAGAGATACAGCTTGGCTTTACTCCAGGGTAGGGCACACTCCGGCTTGTGATCAAGGCAAAGTAACACATTTCAGTCTTAAACGCAAGCCTGAGCAAGGGGTGCTGAGGAATCTGCAGCTCTCCAGGAATAGCCTTGGGAAGCACTTTGATTAGGAATCATTTACAAGTCACAGTTCCTCTCCACTTCCTCCTTCCTCCAGGGGTAATGACTTACAGAAGCATCAGCAGCAAATTCTGACTTTTCCCTGGCTAGCAAGACTGATAGGGGAATCATAGTTTTTTCCCTCCTTCCTGGCTTGCAAACCATCTGCATGTGCATGGGGTGGATGAAACCCTAAGACGTCCACTCCTCCTTCACACCCCTGCATGGACCATGACCATACACTCAGGTCTTTTCTTCCAGTTTTTTCCCAATAAAGTTCATATCCAGCTACTGCTGTTAATTTATGGGTAGGATCCTGTTGCTAATTACTGGCTTCTCACTGGCAGCAATGCATCTGTAAAAGGCTGATACCCAGATCTATAAAGATCGGAGATTCCTCAGGGACAGTTAGGCATGATGTAGATCCTACAGAAATATGGGTTTAACCATTTAGGCACCTATAGCATGCCAGGGCTGACTATATTTTGGCCAGTCCAGCTCTTCTGGCACCTGCCTAAAGGCCTGCTGCTGTTCTTGCTCTGGATCAGCACCGTTACAGCAAGCCAACCAGCTTGGCACTTATCTCCAAGCTAAGCTCACATGACATTCACAAACTGCATAGTCTCATATCTAAATTCTTTGCAAGGCCACATACATAGGCCATGTTCAGGCCACAGCACATGGCAAACTTCATTCAAAAACACTACCAGAGGAGTTGGAAATACTTGTTATCTACATTTCCAATAACATCCTGCTAACCAAAGCACTTCAGAATAGAGGCGCAGCCTGAGGCGAAGGCACTCCATCGTCCTCTTGATCAAGCAACACCACGGAGAAGTGAAAAATGAAAAGATCCGTATGAAACCACTACGTTGTCCAGAAAGAAGGATTATGTTTCTAGAGCCTAATGAAGAGGGCACATACCCCAAAGGAAGAATTTTTCACATTCTGGGACTTCTCACACAGGAAGATCTTCCTGCATTTTGCATTTCAGAAAATAGTTACACCATACCAAGACTAAGAATGGGGGTCTCACCCCATGCAATTGGAAATGCAAATTACAATGCATTCTTATATTTGGTTTATTGCCTCATTATCAAAAGCCATTAGTAGTCCCTAAGAGAGATAATAAGCAAGCAAGTAAAATTTGGTTTTGGTTTCAAGTGTAGGTTTCTCTTTGACCCTGTTAAGTCTCCTTTGTACCTGTCTACTGATGTAAAATGGTCTTAAAATCAATGTAAAGTGACTCATTAAATATTCCCGTAGGAAACAGAATCATATATTTTTATGCATAGGATTTGTTGAACTACTGGAAAGAAGCAAGTTAATTAGCAAAGATATTTGAAAAAATGTGATTTATTTATATTGTAACGCTCATCTTACAGGCAGAGAACTTCTCCAAAAGTTCTGTCTTTTCTTCCCTACCCTTCATTTTTCTTAACATGCTCCTGAGATCACAATCCAGAACTCTCTCCTCAGCAAGTTTTCAGCATTTGCAGTGTTCTCATCTGCACACACTTCCAGTTACTAACCTTCCCTCTACTTGTGCTGGCCTTGCAGGGAGGTTTCCAGATAATGTGAGAAAGTGTCAATTGAAATTATTCTAAAGCAGAGAACAGCTATACACTCCAACTTATTATTGTAAATTAGCACTAAAGGCAGCTATACCTTTCAAAATGATACAGTATTTTTTTACTATTTAAAAAACAGGCCCATCATATAAAACAGCTGCCATGTTTATTTAGATAAGTGCTCCTCCACCCTTATAAGTGGAGGCTGATGACAGATGCGTTTTTAAGGCAAAAATATTAACTCTAGAAATGTCAGCATCTGCTTCTTTTCAGCCTAGCCTTACAGATTCACACATCATTTTTCATCCACAGGCAAGTTTCTTTTTTCTTATAGAGAATCTAAAAACATGGGTGTAAATTACTGGTCCCAAGCCCTGACAGTTTTATTAGTGTGTCACTGGTGCTACACGTGTTAGGTCTGATTAGACATAGAGAGTGGCTGGTTTCCACGGCTAGCTCCTCGTGGGATGAGGAAGGCTTGCACTTCCCCTGCAGGAATTTTCCACCTGACTACTCCATTTCTGTGAACCAGTGTTTGCTAAAGTTACAAGATGCCATACAAAAGTGCTGTATGTAGTTCCTGGGGTTACTGGAAAGAGAGAAAAAAAAAAAAAAAAAAAAAAAAAAAAAACAAAAGCAAAACTTTCTACTGAATTCAAGGAGTCCAGCCTTCTCACTCACACAGCTAGCATGCTATAATTCATTTTCATGTATTTAGTACAGCAATAGTTGAGCTTTTAATCATGTATATAGTACTGTTAGTAGATACAGCAGATGAAGGCTTATACTTTACTCACTGCATACACGCAAAGAACACCTCCTACATCTTTATCCTACATCAGAGGAGCTCTGCGGTACTCACACTGCCTCCTGGAGAAATGCATGCCAAAAGAAAACATCACTCAAGGATAATTATGTACAATCAAACCACAAACAGACATATGATCAAACAGCAATTAGAAGGTGGCTGCTAACCATCAGCAATTCAAGACAACCCATCTTCCAATTAGTGACCAGTTAGAGCAAATTAGAGCTGTAAGAATGGACCACACTAGCCAAGAAGTCCCTCTGGGCAAAATCCACATACACATTACTAGCCCGTGCCACCTGAGACCCCGTAACCATCCAAGACATTTCCATAGCACTGGCAGACATGATAAAGGATTTACCACTGGAGACCCATACCTTCCTGGCACAACAGCAAGCAGCCAGGTGCGCTACTCAATGGCACAAAAACACCTGTGTTGTATAACTAAAAGCTGTCCTACCCTGAATGGCAGCTGTTCTCCACAGCCGGCTATCTTTGCGTGAGACTATGCTCAGATTGTTACCCTAGACATTTTAGTGACAGTCTTCAGCATGGCTGCATAGAAAGATGCTGACAAATCTCCTTATTTCAACATTTTGAGCTGGCCAGAGATGAGACATCGCTCCTGGCTTGCCTGCAGGCCACACTGACCTCTTAGCATGGCACTGTACCTAGGTAATATGTCCTAGAAAAGACAGACCATGAGCTGAGAACTTGAAGCTGCCCACATCCATTATAGGTCCTTGTATGAAGCGCTGTTGCTAAATGACTTAACAAAATTTTCCAAGTCCATCCTGGAGTAGGGCAATGCAGACCTTCTCCTGTAAGATTAAGTAATGTATTTACATATATACAAACAATGTGCTGCGGGCTTTAAGCATAAACAAAAAAAGCCAAAAGACCAAGTTCTTGTCTGAGCAGCTGTATGATCTACATAGGTAACACAAAGCCAGGGCACAAATGGGAAGCAGCTTAACAAAAGTACAACTGTTACTGTCCTGTAAGCTTTGCGATTTCTTTCTTTGCTTACACACTTTCTGCAATTTATCCTGCCTTTGTTCCTTGGCAAAAACATATTTTTACAGATGGGGCTAAAAATAGCAAAGGATGATAGAAACAGAGGAATGAAGAAAGTAAGTGTTGCCAAGTGAGGCTGCATGAGGTCTCCGCAATTCTGTGTCCAAGTTAAATTGATATTAGAGTATCCATTGCTAAGGGCTTTATATTTTTCTCTTCTCTGTGGGTGACAAGCACTTCTGTTATTGGCTATACTTAATATTCCTGAACTCTTAATTTTTAGGATCGATCAAACATTTAATTTTTTTAAAAAAAGTTATTTTGACTGACAGTAAGCTGTCTTTTTTCAATAATACCAGAGGAGTCTGACTGGCAACTCCATTTTGTTTGTAGTTCAAAGACTCTACAGGGACTTTATTTTCAAAATAATTTCATTATTTCTTTAGGAAAAAATGTTTTTTCTCTCATGCATTTTCAGATGGCAGAAAAAGATAGGTTTGAATTTTTTGCAAGTGTAAGCATAACTCTGCCAAATCCTGTACACTTTTAAGTCCTGGTTAGGATTTGCAAAACATTGTATTCTGAAAAGATGAGATAAAAAGGTTATTTTTGACTTTGAGTCTTCCATTTCTCCCAAGGCCTCTGTAAAAATCATGCAATAAGGTTGTCCAGATGGTAATCTGAAAGTGCAAACTGTCTTCCCCAGCACTAATTAGGAGTTATGCAAAGGGAAAAACAAACCAAATCTACTTATAAGTCTACTCTGCCTTTCAAGGAAGGAAAATTTAGAAGACATTTTCAGTGGTTGAGGATAGCCACCAAATTCCGTGTGCCAGGCGTTGTCTAGGTGGCATCAGCAAGAGACGTGTCCTAGGAGAGGCAGCACAGGGGTCTTTTTTTTGGTACAGGCATGATATGATTTCTTCCTCAGACATAAATGAAATAGAAGATGCAAACCAAGGATGAAGAGAAATTCCTGCTGGGAGCATCCCTCAACGTGCTGCCTCCTCTTCCCATGACATTTAAGAAAGTGCATGTATCAGAAGCAAGAGAATTGCCTTTTAAGTGAAGACACAGAAGAAAATGCATCACTCTAGATAACAACAATATGATTTGTGTGTGTGTGAGACCTCCCCCCTCAACTCACTTCTGTTTTAAAGGATCTGGAGTAACCAAAATAAATGTAAAGAAAAGGGGATTATTTTGCAATTTCATCCTCCTCCAAGACCTCCTCCCAAATGTGAAACATTTGCTTAGGAAGGGCTCCTCTTCAAAGCTAAATGAATTCTTCTCTGTATTATCCCTTCCATCCATAGCCCTCTCAAACTTTCTTAATTAATTTTACTGCTGGTTTCAAAGCATTCTCCAAGTTGGCTCAAATCCCTTTAGATCGCATATCAGCGTTAGCAACAGAAGATATATTACTACTCTCTCTTTTTCTCTTTCTCCCCCTCTTTCTAAGAGGAAGCAAGGAAGGATGATCAGTCACGTTATCACTCTAGAATATGAGGCAACTACTGTATCTGAGGCAAACTCTGGACTCCTCATGTGTAATTTTTATACACACAACTAACTTGATAGATGCTACGTTTGTTTTTTCTTTTTTTCCTGTAGCTTTTTTTTTCTTTTTTTTTTTTTTTTTTTGGCAAATCCTAAAGGAATCAGCCTATTCCGTAATAATCTCATTAAGTCAAGACAGGGTTGAATTATGTTTCTTTTTTCTTCCTTCTTTCCAGCTTTACTGCAAAGCTCAAAAAAATTTAACTCAGATTTTCAAAAGCACCAGGACTCTTACGTAGATACAATGGACTCTGTGTAAGCGAGACCATGGACAGGATATTTCCTAATACAAGGATTTCTCAAGAAAGGTCCAGGAGCTTTCCAGAGTAGTCAGGTAAGGTTTTATGGCCAAATTCACACACAACATAAAGTAATGCCACTCCAGTAAAGGCAATTTGAACACAGTGAAATAGCAGCTCCTTATACCAAAGTTGAATTTGACAGAAGTGATTTTAATGAATTCTTTTTCTGAAGTAATTATTCACTCTTTGTTCCTAAAAGACTGAAAGAGAGGGAGGGAGAAAAAAAACCTGTACAGACGTCAGGCACTCATAAACAGGGATTCTTCTATTTTGGTGTAAATTCTTTGCAGATTGCACCATGTACTTGTCCCATTTGCAAATTCATTAAAAGAGAGAGAGAAAAAGCACTTTTTTCTTTCCCAGAGTGAAACTTTTTAATTACAAGCAGGGTTTCAGACTGGTATTACAGTGACATACAATGAAACAGAAATCCAGTATTTGCAGCTATTTTTAAATGCAGCAAAACAAGGAAAAAATTTTGCCTGCAGTATAAGTTGAAGAGAATTACTAAAGCCCCTCTCCATCAAAAGTTAGAAGAACCAAGAGTACTATAAAATCAATAGTTAACATATTTTTAAAGCAACATTTTGCTTGTGAAATTTCAAAGGAAAAACAGCAGTTCCTCCCTTTTCTTGCTCCCACCAGTAAAGCTCAAAAAGAAATCTGCAACTTCCACTTCTCCATCTTTCTAATCCACCAAGACTGTTTAAGAAATTATTCTTTTGCATGGAGCATTTCGTCAGATGGAATGGAATGGAATGGAATGGAATGGAATGGAATGGAATGGAAAGGATGGAAAACCCCGAGTTAACTCTTTTCTAAATAATGTTTATTTGGACTTAAAATTTAAAAATTAAAAGAGTTGAATTGAGACACGCTGTTGGGAATTTGTTGCTGAACAGCCTGTGTGGCACTTCCGTATTAGGAATCTGAGGCACTGGGAAAAATCCTCTTCGATTCATCCTTGCTGCCTTTCTCTTAGTTGAAAAGACAGTTTCTAATGAAGCCTTTCAGTTCTCTGATCCCTCTTGGAAATCCAAAGAACATAAAGGCCCTCAACACTGCAAACGTGGAAGGAGAAATTTTGCCACTCTTATGTAGCCCCAAGAGTGCAGCTCCCAGAAACACGGGTGCAACGCAAACCTCACACAGGTCACATGGGCTGGTAAAGAACAGCCACCTGAGCAGGAACACAGGCTACACTAGCACTCAGCATACACTTAAAAGCTGAGATCAGTCAGGACAACACAACTTCTACCACAACTGCAATGCTGTGATTCTCTTCTTTTCCCCTCTCTCTTTCTCTGAGCCTTTTCTCTCCCTCTCCCCATCTTCAGGGATTTGTTTTTTTCACAGAAATATTTTCCTTCTGTAAATTGCCATTTTTATCTCATGCCACAGATCCAGTCCTCCTCACCTGGCTTGTCTTTCCCCCAGAGCAGTTGCACTACAGACCCTATGAACCTGTTCATCCAGCTATGAGCCCAAGCAACCTGTGGCAGCACTGTGTCTGGCAGTGGTATCATCATGGGGCTCTCACTGGTGGATTCCTGGGGAGCTTTCCTCAGCAAAAGGATGGCTGGGAACTGAGCCACCCACAGCTCTTTGAGCCAGCCCCAGCTGAGTTCTCCCACTGCGATGCCACATCGGACCTCTGTGTTCTTTCACTCAGCTGCCTGTTCCCCACGAGCCAAATTAGGCAAGACCACTACACAGCTTCATGGAGGTGGCTGAAATCTGTAGGTTTAATTAGAAAAACACTTTCCCTGTACACAGGGGATTTCTGCTGGGAACCTCTGAACACCTACAGCAATGAACCAGAATCCGGCAACCTTCTGCCCAATCTTTTCCAGGAGGCAGCTACCCACTCCACTCTAGGGGAAGCTAAGCGCAGGCGAGTTTGGATCATGCATCACTCAGGTGGAGAATTCACAATGTCAAACACTGCAAGCAAAACCAGCCCCTCCAAGGCCCCATTGCTACAACAGGGTCCTCCACACTCAGTGCTGGGCCACCTTAGGGTTTCCAAGACAGGTTTGCTTTGAGTGCTGGAAGTAAGGAACCTAATTTTAATCTTACAGAGGGGCCTAAGAAACAGGAAATAACTTAAGAGAAGCCCTGAGTGAGATTCATTACCTGAACGAGGCCTCCAGCAATTCAAAAACATAAGGATCATAAAGATGGTTTAAAACAACATTTACCTCTTTCCTGACCAACACAAGGGAAGGGATAAGTGTGAATAAGGGCAGCAGTTGTGACTCTAAGACCACGAGCTGATGGTTGCCTTCCAGATCTTAGCACTGCCAACTGGAGGCTATCCCATACTCAGCAGTTTGCCAAGAAGGGTTGCATGAGCTTCAGGCAAAGGCAGTCAGGTTATCTCAAGCCACCTACATCAGCTGCCTGAGCTTATGCAGCTGACTCTGCCTGAAACCCATTTAGCAAGTGCTTCCTGGCTCCCTTCCACTGGAGCTGCTCAGGAGACAGGAACGTATGCAAGATGGGAATATCAAACATCTGGGGAATCTTAACCAGCACAGCTGCCGGCAAAGCGAACATCTGTCTGTTGCCCAGGTCTCCTTTTGCAAAGGAAAATGCTCTCTCCCACAGGCTCATCTGTGGACAATACAAGTATCTGCTCCTTCACTAAGAAAGTATCTTATCCGTGGTTGTTTGTCTACAGTGTAAATTAGCCCATGCAATGGTCTGTGTTGCCACAGCTAGATTGCTTTGGATATCAAAGCTAACTTGAGTATACTGCAATGTCAAGCACACCTAATTTTTTTATTGCAAGTTTTAGTGTAAATGAGCCACAATAAAACTGAGAGGAAGCAGCATTGAGGAGAATATTCTCTATGACTTTTTAGCTTGACCACTACTAGGTATATGTTGGATAATAATGATGTGATTCCCTCAGACTACTTTCCTTCCTAAAGAACATGACACATGGTTCGGTTCTTAATGTTTAAGCTTTTTTCCACGCAGTAATTAAATAAGTTGTCAAGCAGTTCTCCCACACAGAGGCAAAGCCATTGTTTATAAACTGTCTGGGGCCTGCTCTGAAGCACCGTTGAGGATTTGGCAAGCCTCTTAGACCCAGCTAACAGTGTCATGTACACCCCATCTGCACTGACCCATGCATCGTGCACAAGGAAATGCTACGACAGTCAAAGGACATTTGTTAAGACATGGAGAATTCCAGATTTAGGAAATTCAGAGCCCTGGAGCGGATCTTAAGTCTCATGCCAATCCTGCCCAAGAATGCAGACCGCGTTACAGCGTTGCTACAGCGAGAATAGTGTCAGGCAGGAGGAAAACACTCACCACCCAGAGTTTATCAGGAATCTTTCTGGTCTGGAAATATCCTGTTCTCATGCCTCCCAGGCACTGCTGGCTTCACCCAGCATGAAATCACCACTAATGCTGCCTGTCTCTCACAGTAGTTTATTTCACTCCAAGGTGTAATCAATTCTTATTTTACTCCAACACGCACACTCCTACTGGTGATGTCTTTAGGCTCTTCTACTCTCGTGACATCAACAAGAGACTGTCTTGCTCTTACTAGCCAACAAAGTTTTCAAAGAACTGAGTCTGGAGAGGGAATTCCTGCCTGAGAACACAAGGAGCTACTTCTCTGTTTGGCTGCCTCACTACTACTTCTATCAAATTGTGTTCAGCTTCCCAAGCAAATGCACTTCTGCCAGTTCACCTCCTGCCTGTTCTGCCTCCCCTCCAGCTCAGTATGGCATAGCTCAGGGCACCTCTCAATTCCCTGTCCACTACTGCAAATTACACAGAAATTAAGTGCTTTCTACCAACACAGAAAGATAAACACATTTGTGCTCTGTTTTTTTCCATGCTCGGCTAAATACATCTCTGCTATTGCTCCTGACCGTCTGTATTGCAGGAGGAGCAGCAGGGAAAAAAGTAACCATTCTTTCACCAAATTCCTCAGTATAATGATTCGTTCTTCTAATACATTTCCTGTGTTTTGAGAATTTTCCATGTTTTAGGGGAAGGTAAATAAATCCTGCAACTCACATGAGTGTTCTATTTTTGACAGTTCTCAAGGATATCAGATTAATGGACTACGTTCAGTATCATGAAAATACCATGCAAGAAAAGGGAAAAGCCACGCTCCCTGGGAAAATGCGTAGAGATTAAGTGTTCCAGCATGAAATGTATTTCGCTGCTCTCCTGCTGGCTCTTTGCCTGCCTTCATGTGGGGAGAACGGATAAGGTGTGAAGCCAGATCAAGCTTCCTTTTCTGTCTCCAACAGGACAAGCCACAACCAAGGAAAGAGCACTGTGACTAAGCCCTGCATACAAATGCTTTTCAAGAAAGCGGGACAGACAGTCCCAGTGGAAGGTGAGCTCATACTTAAGCATGGCTGGCCGGGTGCCCATTTTCTCCAAAGAAGGTGTTACCAGTACAGGGATATAGCTGTAGTTGAAGTCATATGGACCTTTCCCTACTTCCTAAAATTCTTCTTCATTAGGGCTATCAATAAAGTAATACAAAAACATTTATCTCATTTTTAACAGCTACAAATAATGCATTCCACCATCCACAGTTAAATTCAAGAAAATTCAGATATAATTTTTAAATGTGTTCCTCTTGTGACTGGCATATCTACTAGGACATTTCCTTCAACGTGAGGCAATGCTCTGCTCACAGGATGCAAACTCCCAGAACTTGTCATGTTTGTCCAGTTTTCATTTGTAACTATTTAATGCTAGCCCAACATCTGTATGTCACATTCTCTCCTTAAAACCATACGTGCTTTTCAAAGCCTGCCATATGCCAGAGTTTACTCAGTTACTGCTAGTCACTGGAAGACATTTCTTCCTCTCCTAGTTTTTGGAACATCATCTCTGTAAATGACCCAAGAAGGTGCTGTGGAGGCAAACACCGCCGTGCTTTGGCTACCCTGCAGTAGCTCATCAGAGAGCTGGCACTTACTGAGATCATCCCATTATCCCAGTTAAAGGATCCCCCAGTGTACAGTAAGTATGTGCCACATCAGTCAGAACCAGCCTTATCAGCAAGAGAAAACAAAATTTAACGGAGTGTGTTTACCTAAAAGCACAGACTAGCAGTAGTGGAGTAAACATACAAAAAATTAACCCAAATGCATGATTAAGCTTTTAGTAAATATCAAATGATCCCCCTCAGCTGCCTCAACATGTTGGGCACCTTCCAATTCTCCTAAGTTAAGGCAGTCTCCCTCTGCATCCTAAAGACAGACTCTGTAGCTTTCGCTGCCTGAGATGGCACTAGCCTACACCTCTCCACCTTCTACTTTGCCCTCAGAGGAGCAGGAAGGCCTAGAGCAAAACCTGTGACACTTCTTCTAAGTACATCCAAAGCTAAAACGCGTTTGACCCTCTGACTTCTTGTAACTACATGATGGGGCTCTACGTAATGCTGCAGGGACAAAGCAATCTGGCATACTCAAGGTTTTACAGTTGGTATTTCTACTATGCTTTTTAATTAGCACATTCCTGGCCTCAACATCTCTTACAGTCATCTGAAGAAATTGTGGTAAAACTTCATATATTGTATTAGGAGGAATATTAAATTAACATCTCCCTATAGCAGCAACTGCTGGAGACAAGCCACTTGCCCAGATGAACCTTTCTTCTGCCTCAGTCTGTGGATCCTTATGTCTGAACAAGCAAACAGAGGATTCAGATATACAAAGCACTTGAACAGGTTAATGTAGCAACATGCACAGTGGAAAGGCATCTGTAAGAGTCCTAGTGAACACAAAGACACTGGTTAAGTAGCCCAAGATATTTCTTTTTAAATAGTCAGTTGTGAGTGAGTCAGTGATGACTCAAAGAAAACAACCTTCTTGTCTCCCTATGAGAAGTCAAGCACACGGCAACCAGGGTTGCCCCATCAGAAACTCAGGTGGGTAGCTTTTTCCCAGGATTAGCAAGTCATTCTCTGCCAAAGGGAAAGGGAGAGAAAAGAAAGGGAAAAAGGAATAAAATACTTACATTTTATTCTACATGTCTACCAAAACATCCCCAGTTTCTTCTCTTCGGAGATGAGGGAAATAAAATGTGAATGGGAATTACTAGGGCATAGATTGCTTCTTTTTCTAAATTATAATAGTACTTTGCACAGGCCCTCCTAATTACTTACTCCATGAGGTGGATCTTCCTGCTAACTAGCCTAAAAGAACAAGGGGAGCAGATGCCTCCTGGCCCTGCTGCCCCTTAGGTGTAAAAGAGGAGGGCTCATCACCCAAGAACCTATTTTCTGTTTACTGGGGTGGTTATAAACATCTCCAGTCCCTTACTTCCTTCCCAGCCCTGCAAAAAGGGTAAGCGTTAGCAAGTTTAAAGCTACAGCTTAAATTTGTCCCCTACATGATGACTTCAGTGGCGATATGAACACTGACTAGCTAATCCATGCAGGACCACGGCTACCAACCAGCCACCACCTCCTACGTGAAGCACCCTACTTGGTAAGCAACTCATCCCATGCTGTTGCCAGCTTCCTTCACTTGTGGGCATGCCTTACACATCACATTAGCTGAAGAGAAGGTAAGTCGAGTTTGGATAACCCTGCAGCAAAGCTGCTGCATCCCGTTAACTGCTGCAAGGAGGCAGAGAGGCTGCGCTGAGCTGTGCTAGCTGCAGCAGCAGCTTGGGAGTCTGCCGCGTGTGCAAAGACATTTCAGAGCTCTTTACGCGTTGTGAGCTCATAACTGGCGATTTCATTTATCTTCATTCTGATAACAAATAGCAACTCGAACTTAGCGCTTGCAGCTGACTGGACTCCAACTCAATACAGCCTTTTTTAACTCCCCAGCAGAGCACAACGGGTTAGATTTCCTTCCTTTGTATTCTCCGATCATTTTAATTAGGCTGAAACCCAAAAGCCCTATATTAATGCCTGTCATTCCAGTATCGGAAATTTTTATCAATCTATACATGCAAAAGTTTATTTCAAAAACTGCCTTGTCACCAGAAATTAAATCTAACAGTTTTACCTTGCTGACTCGAGTTTCATTACCAGAGAAATTATTATGGGGAGAGGCAAAAGCAGAGAACAGGAGCACTATTAAAAGGTCTCACTCAAACAAATACATACAAACACACACATGGTAACACCACCAGCTAGGAAGTCAGCTCAAACACAAAAAAAGTCAAGTACTTTCAGGTTCTAGGGAAGTACATTCAAATTGGGTTTTTAGTGCACACAGAAATGGAACTGCTGGAATCTCTGAATACAGCTCTTATTAAATATCTATTATTAAGATTAATTGTCCAGTTAGTCATAGCTGGCCATTTCTCTGGAGTTTCTGAACTCGAGGACAGCCCACCAGGCTGCCTGTAGCACTTCACAGCGCCTTTCTACTGGTAAGTTACCTCCACGTGGGGTAACATCTCCTTTTTCATTGCTCCGAATTAAAATTTCACTTTCTGCAGCTCCACACACCGCTGGAAAGAGGCAAGCAAACACCCTTCAGCCAGGCTCGGTGGCAGGCGAGGCGAAACCTCCGGGCTCCCCACACAGCCCAGGGCTGCCCCACCAGGGGCTCCAGCAGGCCGGAGGGGATAATTTGGCGGCTGTTTCCCCTGCCGCCTGCCCACCTGCCTTTTGGTGAGGGATCTTGGTGTGCACCTTGGGGCGAACACGTCTCCTGGTAAGGCCTGAGGAGGCCTGAGCCCACCAAGGCAGGGCTGAGGGAACCCTGCCAAAGCCCGACTTGAAGATGGTCAGCCATTTTAACGAATCCATTCATCACTGATGAAGTTTTAACTCTCTTGATCGCTTTATGGCTCCTGGCC
>VYXH01011498.1:720852-732229 GCA_013397275.1 Burhinus bistriatus | reverse complement strand
GCTGGGGTCCGCGGGGACACGCAGCCACCCGCTGGGGTCCGTGGGGAGAGGCGGGGGCGGACACTCGGGGCCAGGCAGACAAGGCTATGGAGAGGCACACGGACCTAAGTGCACACGAGCGTGCACACACTGGGGCACAAGCGCATAAGCACTCGCACACACAGGTACGCGTGCACACACACAAATACACGTGCACACAGGAGTGCGCACACACACACACACTCACCTGTGCATATAGAGGTACACACACACAGAACTTATCCATTTCACTGGGGATGTTCCAGGTTGGGGGCTTTTTTTTTTTAAAAAAAAAGGGCCACCTCCCCCCCATAATGTTACTTTTTTGCAATATGGCAAAACAATCCATTTAGACGACATTTTCTGTTCGGCCTCCAAGCCATTATGCGAGATGTCACTGTAAATTTTGCCAGTATCTGCTCTGGAGTATCAAAACAGTAAGTTGCAAATGCAGGACTCAATCTATCCCCGAGTTAACACCACTGAAATGAACCTAATTAAACCAGGAAATCACGGGTCGTGCGGGATTACACGAAAAACAGCTTTGTTTTGCAAAATGTAGAGATAGCGCATAGCAATCTCCAAAGACAGCAGTCTGCTGCTTTGACAGCACTCTAGCAATAGGTGATAAAATTATGCAGTGGACATAATTAGTTTCTCATTTTTATACCATCTAACCCAGCTCCCAGATTCCATTTTTACGAACAAAGTTATCTCAACTTTATCATAGAAAACCACATTCATTTTAATATTTGTAACCTTTTAAGTTCGGTGTTGTTTAATTCAGATAAAAGGAGGAGACATGGAGTCTAAATGAAATCGGGTTAAAAAGGGCTAGAACAAACTTCTTCCCTAGGGCCAGGGCTTCAAAGCTAGTGCTGTTGAGACTTTCTCACTCGACTATGAGGTGGTGGTATTTAGCACTATCTTATTTGAGGCCGTTTAGATTTTGGAACTGAAAGCCAAAACTAAAAGCACAACCATCAGCTACGATGTTTGAAAATTTCCATCCTGTTTCTTTTCATTGCTTTCCTTTCTGCACTGAAATGTTGAAAGTCTGAGTCCTCAAAAAAAAAAAAAAAAATTTACATTTAATTTCTGCCAACAGACTGGAGAGAAACATCTTGATAATATTTCATAGGGCTGACACATCTTCACTCTAGTGTTCTGGCTGTTGAAGACAAATTTTCACACTCCTACACATTTTCAACGTATTGATTCTGATTTATTAAACTGGTAATTTTGCAAGCTATTATACAAGACTAGATTTTATCCAAAATACTGTTCAGCATCAGGAAATGTGGAAGCAGAGTTTAATACATTCGATATTAGACACTACTCAGAGATTGCATGCTTAAATAATTTTTAGTAATAATATTAAATTGTTATTCTGTAGTTGAACCACAAATATGCTTGTTGGCATTCTAGATAAGAATATTTCAGGCTATTCTGACTGGGTATGTGTGGTATGCTACGTTTTATTTTAGTTTTCCTTCCGTGGGCAAGTGTCATCCCTAGGAGAAAGTCTTCCATCTGATAAAAGTTATGAATTTCAAATGAGATTTTAGAAATTATTTTTGTGATACTGACTGAAAGCTCCTACTCCCAGTATGACTGGTTTGCTTTGCTTGCAAGAGCACAAATACTGTATAAATCCGGTACACCAGAAATTATGAATCCTTTTTTTGTCTTTGCTTTCATCTGCCCACTTCCAGGACACAGCTTGTGTGTGCTTCCCCAGTTTAACAAACCTAAGTATTCAGAAAAAGATAGAATTCAAAATGAAGGACAGATGAAGGAATTTGTGGGGAGCTGGAAATTGCAGGTTTTACCTCTGTAGCGTCTGGATACCCCCGGGTTTTCACGCGCAAGCTGGCACTCTCCCTTGCCATAGCAGCTCTAGGGTCCCAGTGAGTTTGAGGCCTGCTTGCTCACCTTGGAGCACCGCACGCTTCACACGGTGTTTTGCAACCACTACATCATGAAGGAAAAAAATTATTCCCTAAGCATGACTTGGCTCCTCTCCCCTGAACCTTGTCACATTCTGAGAAGGGAACATCCTCTCTATTTGAAACCCTACATGAAACATCAGACAGAAATCAAAAATTTATTGTAATCAGAGTATGACAGGCTACTCACTAAAGTCTGAAGAGCAGTATCAGGGAACAAGCAAGCAAAATCCAAGTCTACTTTGGGAACTTTGCCACCTTCTCTTTCCGTAAATTTGAAGACAGTCTGAGACAAAGGATTTCCCAGAGAGTGATAGCAATGAGAGGCTGCCAGATAAGATAGTTAGAAATAGAAACACAGGCACTCATTAAGAAAACTGCAAAAAGTACTTTTGGTCATTAGATGTGTTAATAGTAACCATATTAGCTCCTTGTCTGACTCAGAGAAATACTGCAAAAACAGTCTCAGGGGAACAACAGCAAACGTTCTACGCAGGTTGATATTTGTTGATGTACAAGCATGTTTCTTCTCCCTCCATCCCCCTCAGCCCTCAAATTAGCCTGTAACTTGCTGCTCATTTTATATAATTGCTTGCTGTTACCTCTGCTGCACCGAATACTCAGAAAGCAAGAATGTGTCCTCCAAACACCATAAACTAAAGCTAAAGCTTCAAGCGGTGCCCATTTGAACATAGAGTAAAACCCCACAGCCCATACTTCAGGAGGCAGAGCTATTACTGCTGACCACGAGGAATGTAACAACACCACGGGGAAAGAAAATGCCTCCCTGGCTTGGTTTCTACCAGGTGTCAACTTTTATGGGTCCTATTCCCATTTAGCTATTTTATAAAATGCTCACTGTATTAGAATCAGGTTCACAGTCAAAAAGATGAAATCATAGTAGCAGATGCTGTACAAGTACTACTGATAAGATATTTTACATGGGCATATCAACTACAAAGAGGAGTGGATAGCAGAAGGTATAATAAACGTAGGATTTTCCCTCCGTGCATGGTCCCAGACATGTACATACCCATACTTGCTTAAGTGCAGCACTAAAAAACCTAAATGGGGGAGGAATGGTAATTGCAGGAACCTTGGGGAATTTAAAAAACTGACCTCAAAAGACAGAGAACAGGGCAGTTCAGCTGGCTGCTGAAAGAATAAATAGTGCATCAGCAACTGAGATTGCCGGGAAGAATTGCTATTCAGCTGCGTCCAGGAGAGGGAAAGTTATGCAGCAACTAGGAGAGGGGGCAGAGAACAGACTGAGAGCTTAAAAGCACAAAATCCTTAGACTTCTTGGATTAATTATTTTCACATACATTGTCTCATTTTCAAATTTTTGTTCAGCATGGTGAATATCTGGGTGCAATGCAGAGGATGGTACAAGGAACAAGACCCTCCTCATTGTTATGCTCTCAGAGCTGAGGCCAGCTCTGTTTTTTCCTGTGAAGAAAGATACCATTGGCAAGGGCACATTAGCTTCTGTCCTACTCTCAGAAAACTCCTGGTACTGTGTTCTGGAGAAAGAAAAGAAAAAGAGGGAAAAGAAACCACACAAAGCATGCAAGCTACTCAAATCCTTTTCAGCTCAGACATCTCAATCATCAGATCTGAGCCTGCTGGAAATCTGGACTTTGCACTTTCAATTGCATTGGCTCTGACATCCAAGTAGGGGTGATAAAGAAATTTCCATTTCAATGATTTTAGCACAAAATATTGAGTAATGCTGCTAAACCCCAATTTAAAAAAAAAAAAAAAAAAAAAACAACAACAACAACAAAAACCAAAAACCCAGCAACAACAACCCTCCCCACATCTGCTTTCTGTAGAAAATCTCAATGCTTCATTACAAAGCTTCTGGCAGAGAGCTGAAAACTTCTTGGGTTTTCAATGAAGCTTGGGATTGTCAAGTTTAATGGTGTTCTAGTCATGTTTGGGACAGAAGCTTAGGTACTGTGAGAGTGCGACTTCCTGGAAGAAAGTTAAGACATCCAGGCAATTTCTATCACTAGAGTTAGAAAGCGTTTTTAAGGACTCACCTTTCATATTTAAGCACCTACAGTGGAAGCTGGGGGCTTACCTCCCACTGCTGACTCTAACCCAGAGTTGCCCACAAGGATTTCTGCATCTTTCCTTCAGATTGATGTACCCACAGCAGAGTGCCAAAGATGTTATGATAGGTTGGCTCCTAGTCAAATTTTATTTCTGACAGGTTAAAGGCAGAATAAGTAAATCACTGTCATGTCTCAAAGAACTTTTTTTTTCTTTTCTGTTTCCCATGTCTGTTTTGACAGCCAATGAATTATCCTGCCTATCCTGCTCTCAGCCTAAGAGGATGAATTGTATAAAAAAGTTACAGCCTGTCACAATCCTGAAAATAATTTGCTGGGTATCATTTTCCTCCCCTTGACTATCCAATGTGTTTGTCTCTCATCATTAAATAAGGCAGTGAAAGTAATAAATACATTCATTAACATTTGAGAAGCTGATGGAATTCAAGGAGATTTTTTATATGACTGGTTTGTTGTAAGAAACGTTAATTTATCACATGTCCCAGCTGGATAATAGTTTTTCAGGCAGGGTTGGAAACTTGCTCCCTTATCAACACAAAATGCTTCCAGGAGAGAAAACAAAAGCAATGCTGTAGGATGCAGAGTAAGGAGAATTTAGGCAGACAGATAGCAAGTCAAGATGGAATTTGGCAATCACACTATATCTCAACAGCCATTCAAACTTAATGATCCCAGGTTTCACTTTAGGTCTTCTACAAAAGACATTAAATATGAACAAAGTTAATGGCCACAGCAGGATTAAGTAAAAAGATATGGTACCCAAAGTGATGCAGAGGTCAGACTTGAGAGAGAGGAAAAAACTAAAACCCAAAGCCCCACATGTAGCAATGTATTGCCTCCAATCTTTAATATTTTTTTCTTATTTTTACTTTTGAAAATTGGACAAAGGAAAACAAGTAGGTGCTACACAGCTAATTAAGCCCTGTTGTGTAAATTCATTTAGCAGTATTGTGCATACCAAGACATCTTGTCTCAGGACACAGAGGGCTGTGTGCAAGTTTAAAATCATTAACTATTGTTATCGGGTAACAACCCCCAAACCTGTGACATCCAAGTTTATTTAAAATGAAATGGTGACAAACATGAAAGCCAAGCACTCCTACTCTTCTCAGCCTTTCCTTCATTGTAAGACCAGCCAGAAGGATCTTGGACTCTTCATAAAATGTCTGGCAAACAAAAGCCCTGTTAATTGACAAGCTATTGCTTTTACTGCTTCCTACCACAACTTGTGGGAATCTTTTAGACCCAAATCAATTCTGCACACAAGCGTTCCCATGAGATGCCACACGCATTCTCATTTGAAGCCACTTACAAGAAGTGCTACAGCCATCTCACATAAAACCTTTGTCTTTGCCGGACACTTCTGAAACCACGTGCGACCCTTTCATCCCCCGCGGCCAGCAGGTTCTTTTTTCTGTTTGTTTGTTTGCTTACTTTAACCAGGTTCTTTGTTTTCTGCTGTCTTACTGCTTTGCTTTCCCTCCAAGATAGTTCCTCGCCTTTGCAAGGAGTGAGTTATAGCAGAGATGTTTGCAGTCTTCATTGCAGCCCAATGCCAATAAAAAATAGTCCCCTCATCAGAGGCTGCCTGTTAACAGCTCTCCTTTATTGTTATAGCTCTGTGTACTTAATTTGTCTTTGTCAATAAGAACAATCAATCTCAGCCTGTTAATTAGGAAAAGTTTAACAAGACAGGGGACAGACATCTGACAGCATAAGCTCTGTTCCTTTGCTGTCAGAAACAACAGCAACTTACACTGAAGGTTTATAAAACCTATATTATCACCATTTAAAAGTCATCAACCTGCATTATTTTTTTCTTTATATGCTTTAGGTATGCAAAACCCATCCTGATCTGTGCATTTATCTCCTTTAAATGATAAGAAGTCCTGGGCACTTTTTTTGTGTACTGCAAGAGGTTTTTCATGCAATGCGCAGTCGGGGGGTGTTGTTAATCAGCATTTACTCAGGCCCTTCAGGTACCCAGGAAGTTTTAAGTCTTCCATGGCTTCTAGTATCACATAATTCATTAATTATCACAATACCATCTAGGACCATCAAACTGGAAAAACAGTCTCTGTCTAAACAAGAGCCTTATAAAGGCATAGCTCCTTCCTCCAATTCCTCAGCGTTTCCACCCTCCATTTCCAGCAGGAAAAATTCCCCACAAAAATCTGCCAAATCACCCTTTTATCTTTCTTCACATTATTCTTCCACGCTCTCTTCTCTTGGGGACAGTGATACATGTCCTTATGATATAGAGCACAATGGGCACTCATCCTTGACTGGTGGCCATAGATGACATCACAGAAATAATAAAAACTGGGTAGTGCTACCTATGTGAAGCGATGGAGAAGAAGGAAGAAGAGCTGGAGGTAGACCCCTCTGACTGCACAGCAGAGGAGCACGGACCATGCTGAAGCACTTAAGGTAAATTTGAACTGAATCCTGAAGGGCTGGAGGGGCAAGCAAAGGGCTCTCAGGAAGGAAGGGATATGAGAAAGACGCTGTGTGCTCTGGGCCCACAATCCTTAAAGAGTCATCTAGATCTTCAGGAAGCTGCTCAATACCTCTGCTCCCCTGGAAATATGCCCAAACTGGGCAGAGTCTCTCGCTGCACAGAAAAACTCCTTTGATCCTCACCAAAATTGAAAGTATGACAAAGAGTTTCTGCAGCCTGAGCTGGGAACACACTCAGACTTGATGAGCTAGGAAGCTCTGCAGTTAAGATAGAGGTAGGATGAAATTCAAATGTCCACAGAGGAAGGAAATGAGACCGTGCCACAGAAAGATGCCTTCTAAAGTCTGAGATTTGAAGTGCTTATGAATATGAATGATTTACACTGAATTATGCCCACTTGCATTGCTATTCCAGAGTTTACTTGTATTTCAGAAAAGCTGTGATTAATTTTATTTTTAACTTTATGACTTTTATTAAAATTATTTTTAACTTTTTCTCAAAGACACATTTTTTGAGAAGATTTTTGCATTTTTTGAGGGAAATCAAAATAAAAAGTAAAAATCGCTATGCATGTCAATGAGAGAAAAGAAAAAAACCTCACATTGTTTTCTAACCTTTTTTTTTTTTAAATATCCAAACTTTTTTTTTAATTTTGATATTTCCAAAATTAAAGGAATTTAATATTTCAGACATGGTGCATGTAGTGTACAATCTCCATGGAAGTGGGTATACTTTTTGAAGTCTGAAGAAAATCAGATAAAAAAATAATAAATAACAGGACGCTGTCTATGTCTCTATGCTGCATTACTTTTCTTGCAGGAAGCTCAGTGCATACCAAGTCCTTGCTCTTCCACACCTACCTGCACAGCCATTTTTCTTCACCTACCTGGAAGATTGCGTTTTTATTAGGGTAGTCAGAAAACCAAACTTTCTAGCCTTGCAAAAAATCTGCAGACAGACTTATGGGCGGTTCCCAGAGAGACACAGTGAGCACCCTTCCATATCCCATTTCTGAATGCTTACTGCTTTCCATTTGCATCCACCCATAAGCCAACCACTTCTATTTATGCCACTAACTTTGAGAAAGTGAACAAACACTCCTCCTACCAAAAGACCAACTCTTTGCTTTTCCACCCTGACTACAACTCTTTGTCTACGTTTCTTAGCCCCCAAAGTGAGGGCAGACAGTGTCTGCTGGAGTTTGGAGCTGAATCAAAGAAGCTGGAGTATATGGAAATTTGGGAAGATCAGTGTTTGGCACTGCACTGAGGATGGAAATTTGAATTTGGACATAGCTTCTGCTACCAGCCTTCACTGAGAATACGCTTAATTGCGTGTTCCCCTGAGTTTCCCAGTACACTGAAGTACCTCCCCTGCAGTCTGTTGTTGTGGGAATGTATTTCAGCAGCTCCCAATATCTGTTAAAGCTAAGCTGTTAAAGCAGTATCAGGGTGCTTTATCACCCAGCTGACTGCAGGGGTGGGATCCATCTCAGCTATCTTCAGCCATCTGAGAGGCCAGGGAGCTGGGTAGGCTCCCCCTGTAGTTAGTGGAGGAAGATAGGCATCTGCAGAGAGTAATCCATCCCACATCTCTCTCTCTTTCTCCATTAACTGAAGAGGAACCCAGATAAGTAGCTCAGACCAGACACATTACTTCTGAATAGCTGGAGCTAGACAAGATGAATTCCACCCTCAGTGTCCAAAAGACTAACATGTGTAGTTTCTCATTACTTACCACAGTTGCAACGCCTGTTAGTCATTGATTTAGGAACAGATTTCCTCGGTGTGATTTCCTTTTCTTTGTGCAAAACTTTCATTATGCAGTTTTTGCACCCTAGCACTCAGGAACATAAGTGACAGGACATTTCCTGCACAGACCCATGTGTACACCTGCAGGCCAGGAGCTGTGTGCGTCTTGAGTCCCTCTGAGCATACCTGAGCAGCAGTACAAAAGCCCCCAATAATGCAAAGGAGATCGAGCCAAGGGTGCTTTTAAATTCAGCTCTTCAAGGGCCCTAAACCCCTGTGCTCTGCTTCCAGCCATTTGGGTTTCACTTGCTTCAAATCGTTTTGGAAGAGCAGCTAAGAAGCAAAAGGATGCTGCTTGGGGACAAAACGCACATGACCGCCCTGCCAATGGTCATCCCCATGACATGCCTCCCTGCAGGACAGACAGATGGCATGGCCCTTCCTGCTCCCAGCCCTCGACCATCTCAGCAATGCCATAATCCAGCCTCCAACCGTTTCCCGCGTGGGCCCACTCCCCTTCTCCCTGCAGGGGTGTGGAGGAAGACAGGTCCTGGGCTGCGGCGTCTCCATAGTGCTGCACGCTCTCAGCGTGGTGGTACCTCGTACCGCCGCATGCCTTGCATGCCGAAAGGCGCAGCGCCCATGGTCTGGGTAACAGCACTATGAGTCAAAAGGGACTGGTTATGAGTTTGGATACTACCATTTAAAGATAAGCTTCTCCATGGTTACCACTCTCATGCAAGGTCACTTTCCTGCCAAACCTCCTCTCCTCCTTCCCTGGCTCTCTCTCCTTCCCCCTCTATTTTTTTTTTTTTTTTCCCCAAACGTGCTGCATCAAAAGAGAAAATGAAAACATTTAAGATAATCACAGTCTGACTATTTTAATGCAGGCTGTAGGAAAGGAAACATGTAAGCCAAGTGCTCTCGCTGTGCAAGCAGAAACACACTCTCGACCTCATAAAAGTAGTATCTGAGAAATAACACTTGATTAAAGCAGCCAGTCCTTCATTTAAGTAGGTGCTTATGGTAGGGAAAATATCCAAGGTTTCTCTAGAAGAGGCCGCTGGCCTATCACGAAAAGCAGGAACGGGCCAGACAGATGAATTATTGCGAGACAGCTGGGTTTCAGCCGGGGTGTGAGGAGATCCCTATTATCCCGTCCACCTTTCTTACACAAATGCCTCTCCCCAGAGAAACCGAGTCATTAAAAGCCGGCTCGTTCGCTCCTGACAGGCAATATGCATTGAGTGAGAGGTGATACATTTTCATTTTCAGCAAGAAATCTTAGTCGCCCCAAGGAGCGGCTCGCTCAGGAGAGCCGTAATGGAATTAAGCGTATGAGAGCGCGGCCTGGCTCAGTAGCAACCCAAAAGTTATTAGCTAATGGCTTGTTTCACTGACCTCCATGAAATGAGTTTTGGTGGGTTTGGTCTGGTTTTCAGTAGACAATAACTAGAACCACAAGTGGCGTTAAACAGAAACCATAATAACGAGTTGAGCACACGGCAGGTAAGGACCAAGTGAATCGCCCACCCATCGCCGTGCTGTGGCTTTCCCTGCCCTTCGGGGCTGAGGAGCACAAGGGAAGCCCAGCAGCCAGCCCCTCTGCTCTGCCGGGGATCCCCAACTCCTAAGATCCCTGCTTTGTCCTCATTTGCACAAGCAATGCATCTTAAAAACAACAACAACAAAACCCATCTTAACAACCATTTTGCATTCTTTAGAAGCTCAATAGTATCTGGTAGGCACCACTTTGAGTTGAAAATACCACAAACAAAGAGCTTGCCGAAGACTGGGCCCCGCATCCCAGGCCTGCTGACTTTTGAGTGCATCATTTTGCAACTGTAAAATTCCTTTTCTGTAAGTAATTCCGCATTTTAATACATTTAGTGAGTGCGGTACAGCCCGACATCTCTCTGGGAAAACAAACCCCAGCCATCCCTCTTTACTTTACAGAATACACCCTGAAGTGAGTGTCTTGAATCCTTACACCACCACCACCCCCAAAATACCTTGGTTATAATTTGTACCACTTCCTCTGTCACATTTCCACAAAAGACCTACTAAATAGTCACAATCTCAAATCCCAGAAGAAATCTAATTTGGAGTGAAGAGCCACCTTTCATCTATTTAAAGCCTGCACAAGTTACAGCACATCACACACAAGCCTGTTCCCATCACATCGCATGACTAGATAGGTATCTTTAAATAAGACAACCACCAACTGCTTAGATAAGAGATTTACCGGGGACCAATTCCCAAAAGGGAATGGATGTAAAGCAGGCAGCAAACTGCTTTCACAGCCCTGAGGATGCCCCTGTTATTTGCTTACAATTTAAATTACATAGGAATTAACACGGGCCCAAATTCTGAAGGAATTTGGCAAGGGGCAGTAAAAAAAAAAAGGCATTCCAGAGAGAGGGAAAGGAGGTCAGGTGCGGCTTACGCACAGATGGTGTTTTCTTTGCTGTCGGTAAGATTCAGAGTTAGAGCTGGACATTTTATACAGATGTCATTAACATCCAAAACTGTCAGACTGCCTTTCTCGGAAGGGATCATTAAGCCTCTTGCTTGAGGCTTTAAATCTCTTACTATCAGTAGCTGATGTGTTTCCTTCTCTAACATACCTGGGACTGGTAACTGTCAAGGGAAGACCCTCAGGTCTGACCCGGTATACCCTGTATTTCTTTATCTTTTCTCCCCTAGATACACATACATATACACGTGCTCTTCTCGGCACAGTTGCTTTTGCTATTTTGGGAACAAAGGAAAGTTGATCAAGGAGATACTGGCACGCCAACAACTGGGCAATAGGCAATATCTATAGAGTACTTAGGAAAGAGCAAAGCACAGCCTGTAAAGACTCAAGCATGTCTCCACAGACTTCTCAACCATTCAGACCTGCCTTCCCCTGAGGAACATGACTAAGGAAAGCCAGAGTGTAAAGCTACTACTTTACAGCTGAAGCCAAAGCGAGAAGGAGTACACCGAGTACAGAGGGAACAATGTTCCTCAGCCTGGGACAGGAGGCATTCAGCAGAGCAGGAGCCCAGGGCGTATATCACCATGACATGTGTGACGGCATATTTTCATTATTAGAGGATTAGAACTTAAAAAAAA
>VYXH01011498.1:679195-720803 GCA_013397275.1 Burhinus bistriatus | reverse complement strand
AAAAAAAACCAACAAAAAAACCCCAACCACCACCTGAGCAGTCTAATTCTCCACAGTAGCAGTGATGATTTAGTGTAAATTAATTTTGCAGATTACTGGGATTTTTTCCTGCAAAACAGTCCAAGTTCTCTGTAGCAGCTTCATTAAATGTGTCTGTCAGTCTATGTATAAATACATATTATTTTTTTAATTCTATTCCTCTCTCCTCCCTTTTTTTTTAATTTTATTTTCATGATGCAGGAGAGCCGTGTCTGGTACTGACAAAACTCTTGGCATTCTACTGAAATGTAAATTTCCCCAGTCTTACATTTTCTGCTGATAACCAGCCCATAGATTGCAACAAAAGTGCTGTGAACTTCGTATTTTACTGGTCTCTCAGATTGCACCAATGAAGTCAAAGTTATCTGCCCCAACTCATACAGCATTATCTTCTAATTTAATGGAAGTGAAAGAGAAGCCTGTACTCATTACCCAAAGGATACAATTATTACTTCCTCTCTATACTGTTGCTAGTGAAGGATAAAATCCAGGATATGACCTTTTCATTAAGCGTCAAGCCAAAATCCACCTGGGACAGCCTAAGGAAGCTACCCTCATCTTTTCACTCAGTAATTCAGAGCAAAGGCCCTTGCCATGTACAGCTGAGAGGAATCCTTGCAAAAGATTGGTTTAAGGAAACATTTAATAAATGTTATTCAATAGATGAAACCTCAAAAGCTTTCTGTCTCCTCCTGTATGATTCCATCACAAAAAATAGCATCACTAATTTAACACATTGAGCCTCTCCCAAATATCCTGCTCTATCTGCACACAGTGTGAGGTCAAAAAAAGACGATAAACAGAGAATACAAGTGATAGAGTGCAGTAAAATCTTCAACAGAAACTTGAACTCCAAGAGAAGAATGCATAATAGTGTTGAATTCCTTATATTTTTTGCTTTGTTATGGCAATAATAACATGCCTTTTGAAGTTCATACAGGGAGATATAATGCCAAAAGGCAAATACTTACAATACAAGAGCACTTGGTACATTTATTTCCTTCAGGCCTAAATTCTTCTCCTTCATTGTAATGTCTCCCTTCAAATATACAACCTGGAAAACAGCATTTGAATAAGTTTAGCTCAGGATAGTACGCTGACTTTTCTCTATAATACACCCCACCATAGGACAATGTGGAAAGTAAATCGTAACATCCTCTCCGTTACAAATCACTTCTGAAGCCTTTACAAAGGCTTTGAGAACCCCCAAATATCTTCTGGGGGAAAGAAAGCATCCCTCTACAGCAGATAAATTTGCACCAATGAAGTTGAGGCTAAGTCAGGTCTTCCATTAAAAGTGGCTTTGAAACACTTTTCTAAGCTGTTTGGTTTTTACTGCTCATTCTTATTCCCTGAGTTTATATTAGATGTTGGCAGAAATTATAACTAATTAGAATATAATCAACCCATTATATCACAACCTTATGTAGGTATGCTTACCTACAAAACCTCTGTTAAAATCGAATTAGCCTACAAAACTATGTTAATTTGCCACTGTGCTTCACAAAGGCAACCCATTCCCACTCCCCTTCAAAAAGCGACTCTCCTTTTTTTAGGATTACTCTTACGCTTCCCCTCCTAACAACATCCCAGTCATCAGCCAGGCAAACCCAGCTGACAGACCCTTTGAAAAATAACGTAAATACATACGTGGATATTGCCACAGGCTGTTGCCTACACATCCCTTAGTCTGTATGTCCTCTACTAAAAAATACTGAGCGTGCTCTTCTCGTGTCAGCGCATCACGAGCCACTGGCCCACATCTTAGTACCTTGTCAAGTATAATGGAGAAGTTAGAGGCAACTTCCCACGTAACGATAGTTATAATTGGAAATATAGTTACACATGTGGAACAGCATCTTCCTATGAAATCTCACCTGGACACACAGGACAACACATTCCCATGAGTTTGGAAGGGTTTTTGCAATGAACAACACACTGTACCTCTGACTCGACTATCACTCCTTCCTGAAAAAGAAGCAGAGCAGATATATTCATTGTTAGCGTTGTGGTTGCTATAACAAGCAAAGATCCACAATTACTAGTGGTACAATTAAAGCATGGCACATGCTGTGGGAGCACTGGATTTCAAAACCTCTTTTCTTTCCCTGCCTGCTGCCTGGTATCAGGATTCAGGTTAATCCACAGTCAAAAGATCCACTTGAGTCTCCCTGACTCCAGACACAATATTTACCTTAAAATGCATCAGGTAAGAAACCAAGCACCTTCTTAGGAAAAGGAATCTTGCTTTATCAGGAATCCTTAGCCTCAGTAATCTGCCATGCAGCTCTCGTGAAAACAGGCCAGACTCAAGGCATTCTCTTCCGTCTCCCTTTGGAGGAAAAGACTTAGAAAGCAGATAAAAGCATCTTGTTCTGTAAAGGGGAGACGCTTATCTTTGATGCTTTGCCTGATAAGTATTAGTAAATTAACATTTCCTGTACTGCTTGTTGAAGTCAAGAGTCCTCCTGAACAAATCTGGGTGTGAGGATCTGTGCACAAAAGGCTGCTACTTTTTTTTTGCCGCTTGCAGCTTTGCATTTGGAGGCAAGGGAAACCTGTTTTTTAAATGTGTGGGTCTAGGGTAAACAGGGTCACCCAGTCTTGCATTTTGACACTGAAACAGGCAATAAAGAATTGCTCATTTCACTTAGCTAGTAGTGATCAGAGTTTCTAAATTCAAGCCATGACTAACTTTTCATTAAGTGCAAGGATACAGAATACTGCTGCTCCAACTCCATTCTTAGTGCACTTGCCTTTAAAAACATGGGTGGGTTTTGTAGAGCAGAAGTATCACAGAAAGAGAGAACGATCTTGAAACCCTTTTCCCCTGTTCCTAAAAGCTCTTCAAACTCATTCATCTCTCCTCTTTCCAACAGCTGCAATTCTTAGTAGCTGCCTGAGTGTTATTATTAAAACTGGATCAATTTATCAGCAAAAATTGCAGATCTAGTCACAGACAGAAACTAAAATTACCTACGTAATTATTTGTTTTGTGCTTGAAAATGGACAATCTTGCAAACGTTATGGTTGCAGATAGGCAAGTTACCAAAAATCCCACTGTGTTAACAGCACAGGAGCCCCGGAAAAGAAGATTTGGTCATGGGTTTCTCTTGAAGAACATGCCAGGTAAAACCCATGGACACATACACACAAAAGTGTCCAATTACTAAAATAATAATTTGTATCCCCAAAAGGCTTAGCATGCTGGAAAAACGAGGACTTATTTCAAGGTCAAGACAGCAGGAAACAGCACGGCTGCGTAACTCTCCTTCAGCAATGTTTGGGTATCATGATACTGAAGTCATACAAAACCGATCCTTCTGAATGTTTGGTTATAGCTGGCCACATTTGAATGGATTTAAACTTCTTTAAATGCAAAGTCCATATTGTACTTTGGGTATAAAATATTTCAGTTTATTTGGACTGGATAAAAAAGGCTCAGAATTTCATGGGAAAAGCTTGCAACTCAATTTGCATGATGCTGATGACATCCTTACCTGGCACTGGTACGTAACACAGGGATTGCTAGGGAGGTGCCATTTCATAGAGCTGTTGTACGTATTTCCTCCAAAACTGCAATCTAGAAGAGACAGAAGCATGTCATTCTGGCTGAACACAATGATCCCATAGGAGGCTACTGATGAGGATCACAGAGCAGCATCCTAAATGCACCCCATCCTGTCTCTTGGATTAACAGAAGAGGTCGAGCTGAGAGCTGGGACTGACAAGAGGGATCATGCCCCCAGAGGGCTGACAACAACACCCCCCAGATATCTGCTCCTGGTGTGTGACTGGCCAACCTCCTTACAAACTACGACAGTTGAAGACCAACCGAAATCAGTGACAATTTACCTAAAAATGGATGTTGGTGGCTATTCTGCTGTCCATTCAGGAGCTGCTCAGCCACCCATGAACTGGAGGGTGGAGGGGGAGGAAAGAGGGAAGAGAAGAGCTGGAAACGTTCATCATTCAGCCTGGCCATGCTATCCTTATCTATTAACCAAAACCTCCAGGAGAGCTCTTCAGCCAGTGCAGATCAGCATGGATGCACTGACAACAGCAGAGCTACTCCTCCTTTATAACTTTTCACTTTAATAACAGAAGGGATCAACAGCCACATAAACTAAAAGCCATCAGGCTCTTCTGTGTGGGTGGTGAATCTCCAAGTGGGGACATTGAGGAGTCACACAGGGTCTAAGACTCCAAACTTTATATGTCTTTATATATAAAAGACCTTAAATGTCTTGGTGTGTTATATGACAACTTCGTTAACAGAAGATAGGTTGGTTTGCCCATGCACAGGATCAGCACGCATTTTTTGTGCAAAACGAAGTTTCATTGAGCCATTTGGAAAAAAACCCCAAACATTAATTTTCACATTTTTTATTACATGTTCCTACTAGTTTCCTTTCACACTCTTTCACTGTTTTCTGGTATTTTGCAAAAGGGAAAACCAAAAAGGAACACAAAGAAAAGAATAAAATAACTCACCAGAAAAGCAAAACTAGAAAAGACACATTAAGTAGAAATAAAATATTACATTTAAAAGAGTTTATTAATGTAAAATTGTTTCAATTAAAAATTAATTCTTTGGAGAGCTAAAGCGTTTCTGAAAAAAAAATTTAGAAGCAACACATACCCCATTTTCTGCAGGAAAAATGCCTATTTTCCATTTACTACTCTGAGGGTTTTTTCCCAGTCTATTTTATTCAAAATGAGCTTGATCAAAGAGCCCATGAAACCAAAGGGAGTCTTGCCAGAGACTTTGAAACACAACATATACATAGAGTCACCAAGCACAAAACTACAATCAGTCAAACGATGCCCAAGGCACCACTCCCTTTCCACACCCTACCTCAACAGTTACCCTAAGTCATTCTTTTCTGGGTGCACTGTCCTGATCTGCTTTGGGCTACATTTTATGCCCTTCTAAAAATAAAGGCAAGTTATCAGCCCTACACCACTAAATCTTTGAGCCCACTGTATATGAAAACTTGAGGGTCACAGCTGAGGAACTTAAAATACCCACAAAAACATTTTGTATTTAACTCCAAATTTAAAGGAAACCTGATATACAGAGATCATTTACAAATGTGTTAACTGCTTCCAGTTAAGATCTTAAACAACAGAAGACTTGCACTTCAGGATTTGCAGTACTCAGACATTTTTCCAGACCAAGTACAGAACAACACAGGAGAAATCTGTAGATGCTGTGGCCATTCACTTACCTAAGCTGAAACAGGTATGTTTTTAAAAGAGTTGATCAGTAGTCTAAGAGCTGGCTGTGATAATTTAATCTTTGACAAATATTGAAAGGTACAAAGTCTACATCCGAATCTCACTTTTTTAAGTAGCAAAGTCCCTATGAAGTGTTTCTGAATAATAAAAAAGTGTTCAGATTCTCACTGTATTAATAAAGTTCTGCGTGAGCTCTTATACATACAGGGCAACATGTAAAAAGAGGAATGTGAAGCCCTATGCTCCTCTTCAGCATTCTGAAGTCCCATTCTGAAAAACAGAGTAGCACAGTCTCTACTTACTGCCCACTGCAAAGTCTGATGAACAGCAGAGCCTGATCAACACGTTTTGGTGTCCTCAAGTTGCGGAAAGCCAGGCCATACTGGCATACTGGTCCCAGTCTAAGAAAGAGTCTACACATGTGCT
Organism: Burhinus bistriatus; assembly: GCA_013397275.1. Lineage (NCBI taxonomy): Eukaryota > Metazoa > Chordata > Aves > Charadriiformes > Burhinidae > Burhinus > Burhinus bistriatus. Next base: position 715,097 of record VYXH01011498.1, on the reverse strand, counting down.
TGACTCTCAAGATGGAACAAGCTGTATTGTTAAATAGCTTTGTGTGATTTTTACTGGATGGTTCTGGTCTCTTCAGCACTGTGCAGAATCAAGGGCCACGTTGGAAACTACTACTGACTGCAAAATACCTTGCATATTTGCTCACCAATTATGCTCTTTAATTTGAAGTGTTTTCTCTGTAAGAAAGCTAATGACCCTGGGCTAATCTGTATGTACAGATGTGCATATTAAACTGAAATTTTCAGTGCAAGGATTAGTCTGGTTGAGAAAGCAGGAAGGTGGTCCACCCTTGCTGTCACACTGCTCTTGCTTGAAGTGCATATCCAAGCTATGCTACAAAATCCTCTGCCCCACAGATGTTTTCCCTGTGGAAAGCAGCAAAGGGGGAGCTGAACTCCACCTTCCCACGAGCCACTTCTGTCACTGATATGTGATGCTGGCAGCACTGGGGGATGGCACACCAGAAACAGTTATGGGAGGTAGAGCTTGCGGGCAGCAAAAGGGCAATTCAGGACTGCAGACCAGGATGGAAAAGTCTGCAGAAGCACTGGAGCTACTAAGACCACTTCTGAGCTTTGGCACAGGCCAGCAGGTTGAATAAGGGAGTCAGAGCAGCATCATGCAAGCACCAAATCGAGGCATGGTGGGAGCTGGATTTCATCAGATGCTCAGTTGAAGAAAACAGCATGAAGGAAGGGGAGAGCTAGCCAGTAACACAGGCACGCTCGGAGGGAGCTGGGGGAAGGCTGGTGGTCAGGCAAACTGAAGACAGGGAAAGAAACGAAATGCTTAACAATCTCTCAGTGAGATTTTAACCTGTCTCTCACCAGAGGTGTGCCCTGACACTCTGCCCTTTGTATGCCCCAGAGCTACACCCACCACTTACTCTTCAAAAGCAAAAAGAAACAAAGCCCACATACCAGCTAGTTTTTCTGAACCTCACTTTCAATGTACAAATCTCTCAGCTGACACCTGCAAACATATACCCGGACTTTCCTAGCCCACCTATTCATAGCATGGAAGTTTATAAGCCTCACCTAAATTCAGCTGAGTTGAAACCCACCTGCCTTCACGTGCTAACTCAGTTGAGCCATTCTAGCTCATCCATGGTTAAAAGTCCATCATAACTTGGCTTGGAAAGTAGCCGACACTCAGTATCTCATGTCCAAAGGCAACAGCAAAGTCCCTGATGCCAATTTCTACAACAAAGTATGGCGGAACATACTTCAAGTTCCTAAAAGCCATTTTAATTCCCTTTGGAAATATTACATTAACTTACTGTCTCCATCCGCCATTTGAAAGGGAGAGCAGGAGAAAAGAATAAATCCAGAAAGATCAGAGCTCAGCACAATCACTTAAATGCCATCCACTTACTTCTGCCTGAATACATACTTAAAACAAAACTTTAAAAGAAAGGGCTACAGAGGAGGTTTTCAAGAGGGGGGCACAAAAAGCCTAAGAATGTTCTAAGGAGTACATGAAAAGTAACAGATTCGACATTAATAGGTAAATTTGATCCCGTGACATATACCCCATAAGGAAAACCTGTAGGATTCCACATACAGAAGTTAAATATCAATGGTCTATATCAATTTTAATGGAACTAAGGTGATTCATATCAGTCAAGGAGTGTGTCCTAATTTTTTAGTCTTTCCTGCTTCAGAATAGCTGGTGTTTTATTAATGTAAAATATTAACTTCCAGTTAGTTGTAGGTTTTGTTCCTATTACCTGCTTCAACCCAAGTAGTTCAGATAAGTCCTGGATAAACATGCAAGCTAAAAGTTGCTTATCTGAATCAAACCAAACCACTGGCTACTTTGAAGTTGGCCGATTGTTGTATATGCTCTGGAAACTGCTAATTACCTTCTAGTCACCTCATAAAGGCAAAATGATCCTCTACACTTGAGTCATTCCTGCACAAAAAATGACAGTAAAATAGTTAAATCCCTTCTAATTTACTAATTTAGCTACTTTGTTTCAATGTTGTGCATGCCTTACTTGAGTACCTTAGTTTCAAACATAATAAACTAACCTTCGGCTGATTTAATTTGCAAGAGAGCGATTTAATTCCAAAACAAGCATCCTCACACAGAATTGGACCGGACTAACAAAAGAGGAAAATTATAGCAGATTTTGTTATTGGCATGTGGACAAGTTGATAATAAGGAAGCCATTTGTCTTTCCAAATCGAGTAACATTGTTAAATGACCCTTTTTTTGCTTCCCCAGACACCCCAGCACAGAGCAGTATCATGAAGACAGAGAAATTAACTGTAAGAGACAGTTTAGTAGTGCTAAAGCTCAACCAGTGTCCTCAGGAGTTCATTAAAAACAAGCCTTTATTACTCAATTTGACATTGCCTAATAAGATTCCAGAAGAGATTTTTGCTTATTTTAGGCTAATGGGAATTTTATAGACAAATCATTTCCGTATGCTCCCAAGAGAAAGTGATAGATTGGTGCACAATAGACTAAGTCCCCATCCCTCTTTCTTCAGCATCTTTTTTTCTCCTATTAAGTCTTTTTCTTGCTTTCCCGCCACTTTCTATTTAAAAAAGTAACCTCTCTATTGCATGGAAAATAAACATTAGGAAAAAGAAAACAGTCAGAAGACATGTTTTATTTAGTGTTTGATAAATTAATCCTCAGGGAAGTATCCAGGCATGCTAACACTAAATACCAGTTCTAGCCAAAAAAAAAACCCAAAAAAAACCCACCCAACCAAAAAACCCCAAACTCAATAACTTGCATATTCTGCAGTATTTCCCTAGCATGAATTCTGTTGGCCAAAATAAGAGAACTGTGAATCACACATACACCTATTATAAAATATATTTTCACACATCTTAATGATAGTAAAACCATTTACAACTACCAGAAAATTAAACCTCTTATTGGGTAACCGTGGTCTTCATTTGTTAACACAGAAGCATGAAAATATATACAAAATCTCCCATGCTTATTAAGTCTAACTCTAAACAGTGAAAATCCAACTCCTTCTTCTGCAATTGAGTACAATCAAACCTATTTGCAGCTGAGCCATCGCAATTACAATACCCAAGGGATATGAGGCGCAGGGGCCGTATAAAGGGTGTACAACACAGCAGAGTAAAGTGGCCATGAGGTTGAGCCATGCCAGGATTGCACGGTTCACAGGCATGTGATGCAACGTAGGTCATGTTCACTGAGCAAATAGCAGCAGAAACAAAGACATCAACTCCTCCCAGTGCTTTGGTTCTGTCCCTGCACCCCACTGGAACTGAATTTCACCTTCTCAAATGTCTTGTGTTCCATCAATATACTAGGAGGGGAAGTCACTCTGCAGGGTCCATAAAAACCTCACAATCCAAAATGCCATGTAGTTAGAGCTGCCGTTGATTCTTGAGCTGATACTTGATGTGCTTGCCAAGCCTGGCAACTGGAGACCTGATACCTCTCATGGCTGTGACAAGTGTCATGAATGATGTTGCTTGGTGATACAATTATTTGCCATTTATACCCAATTTCCTTACACCGGCAAAATAATTCATGATCAGTACAACTTACAACTTCCAAACCAAACAGTGTAAGAAATTCTTATTCCAGTCTTAAGTGTATTAAAATGTTTACTGTGTTGTCCCAGATAAATGTTACACATGAATGTTGTGTAAAGCCTCCATCCTGATCTTCAATTTCCTTTTACTTTGCTGCACTGGACACAATGCCCACTCACAAGGTGTAAGAGCATCAACGTATCGCCACAGAGGTCTCATGCTGTTTTCTAATACAAGAGTCCCGAACAACTTCTCTCTGATTGTAAAAATCTGGGTAACTGATGTTTGACTTTAAAAGTATTTATTACAAGACAGTTCATAAAAGTTTCTTAGGTAAATGAAGCATTATAGTAATCAAGGTATCACGAAAATCTAAAATTTGAAGCACTACTAAATGCTATAATATACACCAGATATTCAAGGGATATGAAATGTATGCGCTAAGACCTCTGTAAAAAGGGTCAACTCAAAGGAAGTGGTGGAGAGATAGAGACCTCTTCTTAGGCATAACCAGAAGTAACCAAAGCTGACAGCATGATGATACTGGATGATACTGTCCTTAGTAGCTATATGCCACTGCTTCAAAATCCCATCCTTTACTTGAAATACAAAGTTAGAAACTGAACGAACATTGAAAGGAACCTGTACCTCAAGCCTCAAGAAACAGAGCTGGAGCACACTACCAAGAGACTGAGAAGCAGTGAAAAAAGGCTGAGAGAAAAGTTAGATTTGGTTATGTCCCCAAACCATCTCTTTCCATAACCAGTCTCTCTCAGATGCCAGGACTAGATTATTCAGAAAAGAGTGAAAAAGATTTTAGTAGGAAAATATATTATCTTCCCAGCCCGTTACCCCTCCATCCATGTATTAGGTTGCATCCTTGTCTCTGAAAGCTTGCCTTAATACATGCGAGGATGGGCTGCAAGTTATAGTGCCCCATCAGGGCCCCACACACGGCCCCACGCCACCCCCAGCTTACAGCAGAGCACCAAACTGGTATCAGATATTTCATACTAGGGGTGTCCACAGGCGAATAAAGTGCCAAATGTATGCATGACTCCTGCAGGGTGTTAGGAGAGTAGCCAGGACACTGATAAACTCATAACCTCCCTCTAATTTCTTTTGCAAGCCAGCTCTAATAGTTGAAATTGGCTGCAAACCTCTACCGTAATATTTGATATCCTTTCCAAGAAATGCACAATTAACTATGATAGCTTTGGATATTCAATATTCAGGGGAACTACCGCTGCTGTTGCCTGGGCTGTGATTCCATTCTTTGGTAGACCCCAGATCAATGGAACACAGCATGTGAACCTCTAAGATCATTAATTAATTTAAAAAAAAAAAAAAAAAAGGGAAAAAAAAAAAAAGGCACAAAAAACACCCAGAACAAAAAAAACCCACAATAACTCTCAAAAGTTAACAAGGGCAGAAAAAGCAAAATAGCACATAGGAAGTGAAAGAACCTTCAGAACAATAAATTGTATCTGTTGTAACAAATACCCATGAATTTTGTCTTTGCACACCCATGGAAGATTCAAATTCTTAGGATAAATGAGTAGAATATGGTACACAATTTTAGAAGTGCAAATTTCATGCAGCCCTGAGCCAGTAATACCACTTCTTCAGAGAGCAAATAACTTATTATTAGAGAGAGCTCTATATCCAAGTGACAGGTCTCCATCCGAATAAATAAGAAAATGCTGCTAAATCTATTTCTATAATCTTGATGATCTCATATGTTTTCATTAAACATATTAAATAAAACAAGAGATGAAAAATGCCCTATTTATCCTATGCTAAAGTAATAAGAGGGCATAATTTTTTAATATTTTCAAAATGAATAGTATGCTAGAGGTATATAGCATGTTTTATAAACTACAGTAAGTATCTATCAGAAGAATAATCTCACTGAAAGTTTTCACTATTATACTTAGTTGTTTGCATTCTCCTTGCAGCAGGGAGCCATAATCATAGGCCTACATTTCTCTGTTCCAGACTTTGCACAAAAACACAGCAAAAGAGAGCTTTGCCCCACCGACTTAACTATCCAAGGTCCTGGGAGCCTGAAGTCAAGAACAGTGTTAAAACACTGCTAGTCTGGACGATTAAAATCTTAAGTAAAGCTAAATCTCTTAATATGTTAGGGATAACACGTTGTTCCCACCACAATGAATTTTCTGATTGCAAAAGCTACATATGCTGCTGTTTCTTACCTTTTTGCTTATTAAGAAAAAGGAAAAAAGCACTAGAAATTATCTAAGTAGCATACAAATGCCCATACAGAAGCAAGGGAGTTATTCCCAGCCCACAACCATTTGCAGGAAAAATTCTCTACCAACAACTCAGTTTCTCCTGTATGCAGAGCTCTAAACACGGGAGTTCGGCTGGATGCACCTTTGCAGGCATATAGTATTTCTTTGTTTCAAACTACTTCTTTGCTATCAGAGATACTGCGCCTATGTACCTAGTCCTCATGCGCTCCTCGTAACAGAATAAAATATCCTGGCAGCAATGTCACAAATGACTCATGAGTGGTGGTTTCCTTCCTACACAAGCCAATTCTTGAAATATACCCTTTGGTCTTGATGTTATCCCCCTGATGTTGTACTCAAATGACAGCAGCCATTCATTCATTCATTCATTTCTTCACAAGGTAGGAAGACGCGAAGCTATTAAAGAGAGCTGGCAAGAGCCTGTAGGGCCTGATTAAGCTTTTCTAGGCTTTGGGAATGAATCCAAGAAAAAAGCCATCAGGTTCTGATGTCTTTTCTTCGTAACATTTTGTTTGGGTTTAGATGAAATGTAACCAGTAAAAAAAAAAAAAAAAAAAAAAAAAAAAATTAAAAATCCCTGTTTCCCTTTTCCTGCTTGCATTCCCTATGGGCACTCTGGCAGCTTGACAAAATAGTAACTGAGAACAAGCGCTGCAGGGCCAAGTCCCAGCTGCAGCTGAGCTCCACGCAGGGAGTGCTGGGGAGCTGCTGGGACTCCAAAGGGAGTAGCTGAAGTGCTATGCAGCCAGGCTGGCGTTTGCACCCTTGATTCCCTGAATACCCCCCCTGGGACACTCATTTGGGGTTTTGCACAGAACGGAGCAGGAACTTCAGCAGTGTTCAGAGCGGCAGGAGAGCCTCTCCAGGGTTAGAGGGGGCTCCATCATCCTCTTCCCATGCCACCTGAACAACCTGGTGACAATCTGTGGTGTTGGGACTGCTGTAGTTATACAGCTGCATATTTAGCTTTACCTTTCAGAAAGAGCAGAAAAACTTATTCAGAAATTTCACATTTACTTTGAAAACTAAGCCCTCAAGAACTTTTTTTTTTTTAGAATTGTGACATTTAACGCAGTTCTTGCATCTTAAGCACATAGGAACCGCCATCTCGGATCAGACCAAATGTCCTTCTAGCTAAAATTCAGTTTTCCCTTTGTAGAGCTACTGAGGGTTGAGCTGATCCTGCTACAGAAGTGTCTTTTATAACACTGAGAAACAGTTGTGAATAGGTTATTGTCAACTCAGAGCCCAGAACTATATTTGTACAGTTAAGACTCTTTTGTCCTGTATGCACACATTTTTTCTCATCCACATTAACTTCCTTTGCCATTTTGTCATCAGTTGCTCAGTGTCCCAAGAACCTTCTGCAAGTCCTTGCAGGCAGCCCTCCTCCTTTATAAAAGGTCAGGTCATTAGCAGCAAACTTTGTGTCACTTTTGGCCCCTTTTCTAGATCATTTTTGAGAACACTGACAAGTTGAGGTCTTTGCAAGGATCTGCTAGAAACATTTTTTCATTACGAAAATAACCATTTGTTGTAACCACCTGTTAGTTATGCATTGATAAGGAGAGTTTCTCTACAAAGCTTAGTTTCTTTAGTAGTTTTTGGTGAGGGATCTTGTTGGATGCCTATTAGAAATCCAGGAAGACATCATCAGTCGGATCTCTCTGTCCCCATACTTATAATAAATTCAAATGACTACCATTTTTGTAAGACATAACTTTTAATTATCCAGGTGCTTTCTAACTATATTTTTGAACAGTTTCTATTAATTCTTCTGTTAGAGACGTCAAGCATACCAATCTGCAGATGCCAGGCTTAAGCCTATTCATAACGTTCCATGGGAACTCACCCCAATTCAGGATAAACAGAGTATCATAGAATGGTTAGAGTTGGAAGAGACCTTAAAGATCATCTAGTACCAACCTCCCTGCCATGGGCAATGACACCTCCCACTAGAACAGGTTGCTCAAAGCCCCATCCAGCCTGCTCTTTAACACTTCCAGGGATGGGGCCTCCACAACTTAACCTGTTCCAGTGCCTCACCACCCTCAGAGTGAAAAATTTCTTCCTGAGATCTAATCTAAATCTGCCCTCTTTCAGTTTGAAGCCATTACCCCTTGTGCTATCACTACATGCCCTTGCAAAAAGTCCCTCTACAGCTTTCTTGTAGGCTCCCCTTCAGATACTGGAAGGCCCCTAGAAGATCTCCTCTGGAGTCCTCTCTTCTCCAGGCTAAATAACCCCAACTCTCTAAGCCTGTCCTAATAGCAGAGGTGCTCTAGCCCTCTGATCACCTTTGTGGCCCTCCTCTCAACCTGCTTTAACAGGTCCACATATGTCCTTTTTGTGCTGAGGACTCCAGAGCTGGATGCAGTACTCCAGGTGGGGTCTCATGAGAGTGGAGTAGAGGGGCAGAATCACCTCCCTCGACCTGCTGGCCATGCTTCTTTTGATACAGCCCAGGATAAGGTTGGACTTCTTATAAGCAGTCTGAATTAAAATTTCCATCTAATGATAATAGCCTATACACACTAATATCTCTATCCTCAACTTTGAAACATTAATCTTCTCTAACGTAGAATTATTTTGTATGCATACCATGCACATATGTATATCTATGTATGGAAAATTTTCATGCAATTGACCAACCACACATTCCTTTATCGAAATGGAGAATCAATCTCCAGCCTAATCAAACCAATATTTAGGAATCTTTTGCTATAAAGCTGACACTTAACACAATTTGACAAAAGAAATAAATTACATTCAGTTTATGTGAAATTTGTAACTACAAATTCTTACTGTTTCAGTAATGCCTTAATTTTTTTTTTCCCCAGTTCATTTTCCTTTTAAGTGTCAGACTTTTAGATAAATCCTCAAACTGGGGCTAGCCAAACCTATTCCAAAGTTGCACCACAGAAGCAAATCATGAGCACAGCAGCTAACACACTTCTGCAGCCATTCAGGACAAACAAACATCCATCATATGTCTCTTCCGTCTGAATTTCAGTGTAATCTGTTTTCCTGCATTTGTATTTCCTCTGGGAAGGCAATAAATGCTTGCATTTCCCAACAATTTATCCTACCCTATCTCCCTCACAAAGCCACTCTATCACCACTGGGGAATTAAAAAACAGAAAAAAAAGAAAGAAAAGTAAAGCTGTCTGAATCTGACATTCTCCACCTCATTGATTGCATCAGCAGTTCCTCAGCAAAATTAGTGTTTTAGAGCATATTACTTACTGCATAGATATAAAAAAAGACTACTTTTCAGCTTCATGTACTTGCACATTTTTCATGTGGATAAGCATGGTAGTTTCCTACCATGCATGCTTACACAATTCTTTTATTAATTTTTTATGTTTGATAATTACATCATTCTAAAGAGCTTAGAAGATAGTGTGTTGGTCAATAAATATATGTACAATGTTCAGATTGTTGCCTATTTTGGGTTTAATAAAAATGTCCACAATATTATGATTTGAATCAGGAAATATTTAGTAAAATGAATAGAATTTGGTTGGTTTGTTTCTAGTATGGGAAGAAACAAAAATAGCCATGGATAATTACTCTGCTTTTTGTTACTCAGAAGCATTATTCCTATTCTGTTCAACCATACAAAAATCTAAGGAATTCCTATTGACCAGTGACTACTAGCAGATTGATTTGGACCTAATATATTTCTGATAAAGTTAGAACAGGAGATATCTGTCAAAAGACTGACAACATACCAATGAAGTACAATAAAGATGTATTTCTAAAGGATTGCCGTTGTGCAGGAACTATAATTATAGGACGAATATGTGAATTTATGCATCTCCACCAGCTTTGTAAACATAGTGATTTTATTGTTGCTGCCCTTTTCAAGTCTCTGGTGACAGCCGAGTCCCCAGCTGAGAAGCTTCTAACTTTGGCCTGTCTCTGGCAACAGACATTTGAACTGATAACATTTGAAAAACAGTCAAAGAACAGGAAGGGAACTGCACCTTTGCAACGCTCACAGCAAGCTCCTCTCTGCTTAATGACGAGAGCACAATCCTTGGAGAGCATCGGACACTTCTCTCTTTTGCATGTCACTTCCTTATTCTGGGAAAAAAAAAAAAAAGATAAAAGCTATTGCAAGCAAACTAAATCCACGGCTCCATTTCTTGCAACTCAGAGGGTAGCAATCTGCTCTCTTGCTTCAGGAGAGATCCCTGTAATTCAAAACACCTTTCTCCCCTTGAAGGAATGCAGTGCAAAACAGTCTCTGAATTATCCAGGAGCCCAAGTAAATGGTGTTTAAACTCCACTTACACAGTAATTCATGACTGCTACACATCATAGTACAGAAAACGTGTCCCCACTGAAGAAACCCACTTTACTTAAACGAACAGCTAGCCATATCATGCGCTTGTTGAAATATCCTCAGGGTCTTGAGGTGCTGCCCCATGAACCACAGAGCTCAAGAATCATTTCTCATGGTGACAAAAGGACAGATGGCTGAGGAAGAGGTGGCAACCTCAGAGAAAACAAAACTCTCTGCCACTGCTGAAAGTCATTTTTAGCTGGTGGTATTACCTAGCTACCCTAGAGGGGTCCTCAAAAGAGCCTACTATATACTATACTAGAAAAGAGACTACTATAATTCATCTTTCTCCCCAAAATACTGAGAATCAATGAAACAACACAAGCAGGTGGTATCACTGTACATTATAGTGTCATGTCTCTATGGCACAAAGCCAGCAACGGCCAAGGCCAAAGAGCGCATTGACCACATTAAGGAATGTCAACAGAGGATGTGCGGCAGCGGGTAGGAGAAATACTCCGTTTATAGGCTGGCTCGCGCCTGTGGTATCAGCCCTTCTGGTTATCTCTGCCTTTAAACAAGGGTAGAAAACAAATACTTTGGGGGTTTCTTCCAGTAAAATTTTGCTACTTGAAATTCCTGACTGAAAGTAGCCCTCTGAAGTGACCTCCACCTATAATTAGTAGCTCAGTTCATTAAGTGACACAGGTGGCCATTTACTAGATGCGAGCAGCCACCTCACCCAATCTTATGACTTAATTAGAGACCAAAAAACCAAAGGGCTAGAAAAATGTAAATCATAAAACTAAAGGAAAAGAAACTGTGCTTTCCAGTCTTTTTCTTTTGCTCCCTGTGGCCTTATTCAAGGTGCCTGTGAAGGGTAACACACAGCTTTTATTACGCTCCAGCTCTTTGTCTAAAATTAGAGGTTTATTTTCTTCAAAGTCACTGCCTGATCTGATGGGAGCTATAAAGGCACTTAAATCTTATCAGTGTAAATGAGGAATCACTCTCGCCAAGCCAGTGTGAAATCAGTAAACGAGAATCAGGCCCTAAAGCGCAGCTGCAGCGACACAAATGACTACTGTAAAAAGCCAGGTCGCTGCTACGTGCTGGCTGCTCTGCATCACTCCAGCATTGCAGACCAACCGTAAATGCAATTTAACTGGCAAGTTAAACTGAATTTATGGCAGGTCTGTAGCTCTGGACTGGCACAAAGCAGCCACAGCACAGCAGTGCAACTGGCTCAACAACAACTTTTTAGAGCATAGGGTGAAATCCCGATTCCCTTTACATGAACGTAGTGCCCCCTGACTTTGCCACCTTAAAGCCTGTTGAAGGGCAGCAGAATCCAGTTCACCAAATCGACTACACACAGTCTGTATTTTAAAGGGTTCTGCTAAGATCTGATTCTCTTTAATGAGAGTTTGCTCAAGGGAAGATTTAATAAGCCTACCAGCCCTGTTACCTTTATCTGTGAGAAAATCTTCTGCATGGTTAAAGCGGGTTTGAAAGAAGGGCAAAATCCAGTTTAGAGTACGTTCCTTTGGAGAGCATGATTTACCCAGCTGCAGCATCCATCACGGACCTCTGTGAGATGCAGGGTGCCCTTCTGGGCCAACCTAGCTGGGCAGGACCCACATGAAGGGGTCTACCAGGCAGCTACCCATCAGACTCCCTTTTAAAAGGGAAGAATTATTATGGATGGCAGGGAGAGGGACAAGTAGAACGCAGCTCTGTATTTCTTTTGGTTCCCCGATTGCCAGGAGATTCCTGGGGCAAACGTCTCATGCAGCTCAGCTTCCCACGCAGCTTCTTGTCCTCTCCCCTGAGGTCCGGCTGCCTTCCTCTGCCCTCAGGTACATCCTGACATGGTTGCTTCTTGTTGACGATACAAAATATTCCTAAGGATGACCCCGACACATGTATTTCACACAGGAGCTACTAGGAGTTACCACTCCTAACTAGAAGTTTCCTGCTTGGCCCATATCACTTCAATGAGAAATACTGTCAATGACAAGTTTGGTACCATTGAGCCAACCCGGTGGGGCAGCTGAATTTGGATCTTACTCTTCTTCCCTTATCATCAGCAACACTGGTGGCTCAACCCCAAACTCAGGACCTGCATTACAGGTAAGGATGGAAGGAACTGGAAAGAGAAAACAAAACTGAGCCAGGCTGTACAACCTAGCGGCTGGGAGCTTTCTTGATGATTTTGGACTTCATGTCCTGGTGCCAAGGGCTGTTTCACATTAAGCAGCTGTTCCATGTAAAGCACGTTAGTGGCCTGCAGTGCAGCGACAGGAACTGAGGGGTCCTCCCCTCCTTGGAGGGCATCTTAAGCAGTAGGCTACAGATTCATATTTCCTTTCTTTATCCCAGTAGATCTTGAACTACTTGCTGCTCAGTGTCCCAGCTTCAGCAGAAGAGGGACTCGTTCCTCGTGCTCCCAAAAGCCACCAGTCCTGACAGCAAGGATGCTTGTGGGGAAAGCGGGAGATAAATCTTTGAATTGCCTCTAGACACGGAGGGCATGAACGTGGATCATTGTCTCAAAGGTGAGTCGTTACAGCATGGTGCTAAAAGGTGGCCAAGAGGTGCCATACTCACCAGCCCCCCCCCTCCCTTTTTTTATTTTTCCTTTTTTTTTTTTTCCTTAAAGAAAAGAGCAAGATCAGCTCTATCCCTTGGAGGAGAAGCGGCATCCTCCTGTCTGCAGGGACAGGACCATGTATCCCAGGTAAACATAGCCAGTCTTTGCCAGCATGAGAAGGGTAGCTAAGCACTTAAACAGGGTGGGATTTGCAAAGCTGATGTTCCTCCTCTCTAGCTGGTATTATAGGCAAGCCCCAGAGGGCTCCGAAAGTGGCTTTTTCAGGTGCCACACCGAGGTCCTTAACTCCCTGACATTGGGGCTAGGCTGCTCTTCCAGGGTGTGAGGTACAGAACCACTCGGGGCTCTAGTCCCCACCGCTCCTTTTGGGGCTTTTCACTGAACAAACATACAGTAGAGCCATAATTGCAACATACTGCCCTGGCACAGTCTTCACAGCAAAATCCCTCTTGTACTACACAGAGATGTGCATAGCTCCATGGAAGCACATCCAAGTGCCTCTTACTGCTTCTAGGACTGGATTTATTCCCAAAATTCTTTCCAAAAATCCTGTTGTTTTATCTCAATGCTGCATCTAGTGGAAAACTAGGCAAGCAGATGTGGAGGAAGGGGTTAATGTACCATGCTGATCAATCATAGGACAGCAGCAGATAAAACAGGGCTGGTAAATCATTGTTTAGTCTATTGCAGTCAGGCATTATCCAGTGCAGATCTCCTAGGCCTACTGGGTGTAAAAGTACAAAGATAAAACAAAGAGCAATTGTCACCAGGAGCTTTTTTTTTTTTTGCTTCACCCTGTCGCCCAAAACACTGCTCTTAATGTCTACTGTCCATCTGCTGGTTTCAATTTTGCTGCCTCCTTCCCTCCCATTTCACAAGGGCAAAGCAGAGGGCGAGAGCAAATGGACTTTAGCAACAAATCCTCTCCTTCCAAATATGACCCCTCCTACCCCCAGTAATCATAACATTTCATTACTTGTCCCAACTATACATTTAGAAAGTCGCTAAGTAGCTCCATGCAGGAGAGCTCTATTTCCAAACCTCCATCTGTGTTGTCAACAGTGTCTCTGGAGTTGTTGAAAGCTCTCAGATACTTTGATTTTTGCTGTTCTTAAGAGAAAACTTCTTAGACGGCAACACTCAGAAGCCAACAGTTATGGGAGGGTAGGGGATTTTTTTTCCTTTTGTTTAAAGGACATGCACTCTGGCACCAAGAAGTGCGGAAGAGACACATGGCTCGTAAATACATAAACCATTTGCTAAATCAGAAACCTGGGAGTCAGTCAAAATCCATAATAGGATCCCAAGATTCATAATAAATAACTTTTAATTATAGTCCTGCACAATAGTTATTTTAAACAGATGGTTTATACATTCACATCTGGGATTTTTTTTTTTAATTTAGTGCTCAGGCACACACACACAGAAAGGGAGAGAACCTCAGCTAAGGTTTTTATTAGTGTTGGAAAAATACGTATTTTTTTAAAAGAGGTCAGGCTGATCCAGAACAATGCTGCCACAGCTGACGCAACTCCCCAGTCAGTGCTGGGCTCGGCAGAAGGTTCGCGCTGGAATCCCAGACTCCCTCGGAAAGGAAAATTTAGGGAAGTGCTGGAGGATTACCCCAGACTCCTCTCCTGCGCTCACTGAGCCCAACTGCTGGAGAACCCACATTTTAATGTGTTTGGGGAAAGATCAAAAAGTTTTGTTGCCTGCCCACATTTCTCCCCTCTCCTGCGCTTTGCCAGTGGGAACTAAAGGTCTCTTTAACTTGGCATGCAAAGGTGATGTCAAATTCCCATACAAGAGAGATACAATAGCCAGACCTAATACCAGTGTTACTGCTTCGTGTTACCTTTACTACAACCTCCTCTCAAAACAATTTGTTCACCTTCTATGTACATCTTGTATTTTTACCTTCCATCAAAGAACTCCATACAAAATAGCCCATTCTGGTGACAAAATATATCAAATTAATGGCCTTAAACTCATGTGGTACAGTTAAATAAAATGCCAACATGAAAAGAAAAAGAAAAAAAAAAAACCAACACTAAAAAGAAATCTGAATATTTGGCAGAGGTCTTGGAGAGGATGTGTGCCAAACCACAGCATGGAAGCCGCAGCCAACTTTCTACAGGGTTCCCCACTGGGCTCCTGCCGGCTCACAGCAGCCACCAGGAGGATGGCTCTTTTCAACCTGGGTTTGGCTTGGAAGATGAAAAAAACAAAAAAACCCAGAGTCTGCTTCGTTTCTTCAGGGCTGCACCAGGGAGTGCCTCCATCAGCGGTACCCTGAGCCCACTGTTGTGCCATCAGCTGGCTGCTGAAGACCTTGCAGATGCGGGTTCTTATGGGGCTAGATTTCCACTGTGAGAGTCTGGTTTTTTCATGGAATTGTTAGAGTTGGAAGAGACCTTCAAAATCATCTAGTTCCAACCCCCCTGCCATGGGCAAGGACACATCCCACTAGACCTCGTTGCTCAAAGCCCCATTCAACCTGGCCTTGAACACTTCCAGGGATGGGGCCTCCACAACTTCCCTGGGCAACCTGTTCCACAGAATCACAGGGGTTGGAAGGGACCTCTGGAGATCACCTAGTCCAACCCCCCTGCCAGAGCAGGTTCACCTAGAGCAGGGTGCACAGGATGGCGCCCAGGTGGGTTTTGAATGTCTCCAGAGTCAGAGACTCCACCACCTCTCTGGGCAGCCTGTTCCAGTGTTCTGCCACCCTCCAAGTAAAGAAGTTCCTCCTCATGTTTAGATGGAACTTCCTATGTTCAAGTTTGTGCCCATTTCCTCTTGTCCTACCACTTGTTCCAGTGCCTCGCCGCCCTCATAGTGAAAAATTTCTTCCTGATGTCTAATCTAAGTCTAGCTTTTTTTTTTCCCTCCTTTTTATGTATTGAGAACGTTTTTAGGAGGTTCACACTGCATTCTTGATATCCTGAGGTTATTAACTATTTATATTGAGTAGGAAAAATGTTGCTTAAACTTTCATNGCATGCAAAGGTGATGTCAAATTCCCATACAAGAGAGATACAATAGCCAGACCTAATACCAGTGTTACTGCTTCGTGTTACCTTTACTACAACCTCCTCTCAAAACAATTTGTTCACCTTCTACGTACATCTTGTATTTTTACCTTCCATCAAAGAACTCCATACAAAATAGCCCATTCTGGTGACAAAATATATCAAATTAATGGCCTTAAACTCATGTGGTACAGTTAAATAAAATGCCAACATGAAAAGAAAAAGAAAAAAAAAAAACCAACACTAAAAAGAAATCTGAATATTTGGCAGAGGTCTTGGAGAGGATGTGTGCCAAACCACAGCATGGAAGCCGCAGCCAACTTTCTACAGGGTTCCCCACTGGGCTCCTGCCGGCTCACAGCAGCCACCAGGAGGATGGCTCTTTTCAACCTGGGTTTGGCTTGGAAGATGAAAAAAACAAAAAAACCCAGAGTCTGCTTCGTTTCTTCAGGGCTGCACCAGGGAGTGCCTCCATCAGCGGTACCCTGAGCCCACTGTTGTGCCATCAGCTGGCTGCTGAAGACCTTGCAGATGCGGGTTCTTATGGGGCTAGATTTCCACTGTGAGAGTCTGGTTTTTTCATGGAATTGTTAGAGTTGGAAGAGACCTTCAAAATCATCTAGTTCCAACCCCCCTGCCATGGGCAAGGACACATCCCACTAGACCTCGTTGCTCAAAGCCCCATTCAACCTGGCCTTGAACACTTCCAGGGATGGGGCCTCCACAACTTCCCTGGGCAACCTGTTCCACAGAATCACAGGGGTTGGAAGGGACCTCTGGAGATCACCTAGTCCAACCCCCCTGCCAGAGCAGGTTCACCTAGAGCAGGGTGCACAGGATGGCGCCCAGGTGGGTTTTGAATGTCTCCAGAGTCAGAGACTCCACCACCTCTCTGGGCAGCCTGTTCCAGTGTTCTGCCACCCTCCAAGTAAAGAAGTTCCTCCTCATGTTTAGATGGAACTTCCTATGTTCAAGTTTGTGCCCATTACCTCTTGTCCTACCACTTGTTCCAGTGCCTCGCCACCCTCATAGTGAAAAATTTCTTCCTGATGTCTAATCTAAGTCTAGCTTTTTTTTTCCCCTCCTTTTTATGTATTGAGAACGTTTTTAGGAGGTTCACACTGCATTCTTGATATCCTGAGGTTATTAACTATTTATATTGAGTAGGAAAAATGTTGCTTAAACTTTCATTTAACCAAAAACAAAAAAAAAAAGGCTGTGGAGAGGAAAATAACAAAAGCTACGGGGACAGATTAGGTAGAAATACAAACTACCACTAATGGCTAATCCTGAAAACATTCATTTTTACCATTATTTATCACAGTCCTACTAGTAACTCTGATAGGACTGCTCACCAGGTAGTACAGTGTCCTTAAATGCCTGCCAGGAGAAGCCTGTGGGATCATCCGCCAACACAATAACAATTTTCAAACAATGGCAAAAGTTGCTCCTGGGAAATTTGGGATGCAGCTTTCAAATGTGCACATACGACTTTAGGAGAAGAAAACGCCATTTAAAATTAATGAAACAAGTGCACTCAAGTCACACAGGCAACATCTCCACTGCAAGGCATAGGGCAGGCTCAGATGCATGCACATGGCCAGAGCATCCTCTTGAGTGTACGCGAAGCCACACTCAGTGCACACAGGCCACAGAAGCAAAGGTCTGGGCCAGCGCTGGCCACAGGCTCTGTCCCGTAGCAAAGCTTGGGAGCACCAGGCTCCCCAGTGCGTGCCCGCACCTATGCTTTTGTGCAAACAACCCTGCTTGTGGGCCAACCTGAACTTGAGAACAGGCTCAGACACGTGCATAACTCATCGTCTAGACAAATCCTGAGGCGCTTTCTGAAAATACTACCCTTGCTCCTTTGGCACTCCTGCCTGGAACTCGCCATCTCAGGTCCAATTTACAAACTTCCCTTTAATTGGCGGAGTTGATGCAAGCAAGCAGTCCCGGCTAATACTGTGGGACTGCTGTCTTCCATGAGCATTTCTCTGCCTGAGTAAGAGCCACACAATTTGACTCCAGGAAGGAGACACCACTCCCCAAGGAGAGATGTTTGCAGACATTTTGAACCGCTGTAGAGGGAGATGAGAAAAAGGTCTTATTTCCCTTGCTCCTCTCCAGTTATCTGGGTTGGGGTTTTTGTCCTTGCCAAAACAAATTTTGTGGGTGCAATACCAAAAATTATTTAGCACAGTAGGTGTGTTTTTAAATTCAAGGTGGAAAGAATATTTCCCTATGAAACAATATCTGTTTTCTGCAAAATGATACAGTTCTTTGTTTACCCACATAAACCTACAAACACCAAGGCATACACTTCACCTCACAGAGAGAGAAGTCCTATCATTTTAAGCACGTCTTCAATTTCAATGGGACAACTCATAGGAGCGAAGCCAAACATATGGCTTGAGTACTTTCAGCATTAGGTCCTTGCCCATGGCACAACACAACCGTGATTTCAGCATGAATTGCATTAGATGCAAATGACGGTATTTCATCAGGAACAAAATATGCCAGTTCAGTCCACAGACTGGTTTTCCTTTTTTTTGAGCAGAGCACATGGTAGCCTCCAATTTATCCCCTCATCCCTGTAATCTCTTTAGCTTATCTGGCCCCTCTGAGGACGAGCAGGGAGGAGGCTGCAGCTCACCCTGCAGTGGTGCTCAGCCAGCATCAACCACTCCCTTCATAATTCGAGCTCTCCCCTCTCCCTACGAAAAATTATTAAAACAAAGGCCCTGCTGAAAGACGACACCAAATTTCACTGCAAACGGGTATTCCCCACCACTGTGAGGAAGGCGCGAGTATGTGGCAAGTCATTCAGGACACATCACTCAAAACCCCTTACAGACTGAACAGATTTTTTTTTATTTTTATTTTTTTTACTGTGCTTAATGATGTTCACCAGCATGAGGAAAGTGACCTCGGTGGCCTGCTGCAATCCTGACACTCCTTGACAGCAGCCCACTGCACTACTCTGTGGTGAAAAGAAAGCACTTTCTTCCTCTTAACGTTTGTTTGTGTTAATGCAACTGCTGAGGCTGCAGCTGGGATCAGGGTCCCATTACATCAGACATCATATAAGCACATGCAAGGAGTACATCCCTGCTCCAGTGAGCTTATCGACAAAGACAGAGCCAGACAAAATGACCATAACTGCAGATTAAGTCAGCAAGAAAGCCAGAGCAGGATCCAGACTGCTTAGCTCTCAATCTCGTTGCCTCCACCTCAACCTCCAAGGGCCACTTCGGACTGGACTTCTTCAGCTCTAAAGTTGAAGGCAAAACTCTTTACCTGTCAACAAAACAGCATGATGGTCTTCTATCAATAAGAGACACAGTCTTCACAGGTTTGTACTGTAGACCAAAAAACTACCTATAGTAATCCAGGAGCCAGGTTTCAGGGAAGGGGTACACACTGGGGTTCTTGTGGGAGACCACACCTCTGCATTTCACGAGATACACGCATTTAAAATTCACGGCTTTTTCCATTACTTTTAAATGTGTTTTTAAACAAACAAACAAACAAAAATAATAGTTTTTCTACTTTGTCAATAAAGAATTCATATTAATTCTTAATTATCAGTCACCCAAATCTGATGCCAATACCCAAGAAAACAGTAGTCACAAGCAATACCTGTCGATTTGAAGCTCAGGATGCAAACCTGTACCCGTGCTCCTGCAAAAGGTTACAGCTCACTGACCCAACCCTATGAGCTTACAATCTACCCCTTGCTGGATGTTCCCAGTCACTCAGATCAGCCAGCAATACTTTTCGGATGATCACTGCCCAATTCATTTTCAGCAAAATGAGTGATCTTGAAAGCGTAGTCCAGCCTAGCTTGGTTTACCCTGACTAAAGCTGATGGGGCAGAATTCATTCTCCCAGGGAAGGGACAGGAAGCTTAAGGCCATAAAATATTCCACTACCTTAGCTCAATCCAGAGGCCACCCGCACACAGCTGGAGTCAGCAGATGTGGAACAGCATTGCTGCCCTGTGTGTATTAGCTCCTGGAGCACGCTGCTCTGCCGCTGATCCCCCTTCAGTGCCATAGGATGGCTTGGAGAAGAAGGAGTTTGCTCGTATCATCCCTGAGCCAAACCAGCGTGAAAACAGTCTAAGTAAATTCTAGCCCAAAAAATTGTTGAAGATGGCACCGATGAAGTATCAAGCTAATTTCATAGAGGGTAAAGCAGATTGTGCCAAAAGTTTTAAATAAATTATTAAATCATCTGAATTCAACAAATTGTAGATCAAGCCACGGTGTCATGTTCTGTCCCATCTCAAAAATTAACTCAGTCCCATCAAAAGAGTGTCCTAAAAATACTTTTATTTCTTAACTACTTCCATCCTGGTCCTACAGAACGTGTTCAGCTTATTTTCCAGCAGGCATTGCCAATGAGAGAAAAACAAAACTATGAAAACAATAAAAAAATAGTACATCAAAGTCTGTGTCCATCAGTTCAGAATTCCTGTTTTTGGAGGAAATAACTATATCTTCTGTTACAGACTGAATGCTGACCTATAGTAACTTTTCTTCTACTGATGTGAATTAAAACTTCATTTGACGTTTATTTAAAAGAGATGCATTGACTGGTTTTTTTAATAAATATCATTTCATCACATTTTGATGGGCTAAATCTACAAATGTATTATCCAAACAATAGTTACCTGTCATTACATCTTTATTGCCTTCTCTGTCTGAAGTCTGCTTACTCAACCCTTACACTCAAGATTTAGGCAGTGGGCAAGCGCTCCAGTTTTGCGCTTGAGCCTACTCTAAAAACTTAGAACAAAGCAGCCCTTGAGGCCATGTACTTCTTAAAGAGTTTAAAAAGCCCAATGGGCCTCCTAACTTACTCTGCAACAAGTCATATCCCATGAAGAAACTCACTTCTGTACAACACAAAAACAGGGCTAGATTAAAGAAAAGGGAAGAAAAAAAAGCAAGGTCCCCTGCTGCTCTGTCTGGCCAGAATCATGTCTTTTACTGCCCATATCCTCTAAAGAAACGATGCTCTCATGATATATTACCCTAATACATCACCAAGTGACAGTTTTCTCATGATACTGTATCCTCGAAGATGTGATGCATGCCAGAAGCAGCAACAGGAGATCTCGGCTGGGAGAGGGAAGGGGGAGGGTTTTTTATTTTCTTCCAAGTTTTTAATCTACACATTGGGTTTTTTTAACGTTCTTTTGTCAGAAAAATCCCTGTCAATCCCAGCTTCATAATCCAGAGGACTCCTAGAAGCTTCACAGTAGCAGCACAGCTTTTAAACTGGAAAGCACCAAAAAAAACACCCCTCTCTTCATTTAATTGAAGCAAGTTTTGAAATAGGACCAAAATGCTTGAGGAACAACAACTAAATAAAAATAGTAGCCCAAAAGAAAGCAACAAGGGTCTGTTTTCTATTATAAAATTATTTAGGCAAGAAGGCCTCCAGACACTGCTGTTTTAATGAACTCGCAAGTAAACTGAGCGCTGACCCCGCATTTGTTTTCTTACGTGATCTTGCCTGGGCTACACAGGGGTAACAGAAAAAAAAAAAGAGGAGGTTAGTCACGGGGGTCTGCAGAGAGAAGGGGCAGCCACCAGCTTGTCAGTCTGCAGAGAGGAGTGGGAAGAGACATGGTCCAAGAGCACTTCAGCCGGGACTCCTTGAAGGAGGCGAGGGCTTTCAGGGTCTTTTAATGCTGCCTTCAACTCACTGGGGTTTACTCCTTTTTGCTGCAACTGCTCCATGCTGGTAACATCTCGGAGGGGCGAGCAGGAATCCTAACTCATGGACAGTTCGTGACAGCTGTCATCCTCAAGGGGGCTTCATCCAGTGGGTGCCAGCAAAAGAAGGCTCAGGGCACAGGAGAATTTACTCAGAAAAAGTTATGCCAGAACGATGCTTTATTTGACACATCTCATTTCTATGCGTTTCTATTTCATACCCGCTCAAACTTCTGATGGATGCAAAGCTTCCACCAGATGCAAAGAAAGAAGGTGGAAAAAGCTCTGCTTTGGTGCAATCAACCACATTGCCAAATAAAGTTTAGATTGTGACTTTCAGAACTTCACCCAACACTGTAGCTACTAGGAGAAAAAGCATATTTTTGACTTGTGAACTAAGCAAAAGCGATATGGAAGTCATTGAGAGGAAACTAAAAGCCAAAGCTGTCAAAGTCACTTTCACAGTCCTCGAGCTGACTTTGACCATATTTTGTGGCCTGGCCCTCGCTGCTTTTGGGTGAGATGCAGCAGCCCTCATTCACAGCAGTGATCGCTCTGCCACATGACAATACCACTGCAGTCAATGAAACCACCCACGTGGGTTCGGAGGTTTGAGCCGAGCTCCTCAGCGCAGACGCATGCACAATGCCCTCTGTACTAGGTAGGCCCAGTTAATTAAACAGTTATTTTTAAATGTTGCTCTGGAAAGAAATTGTCCAAAATAAGAAACTAATATTGCACAACCACTTTCTGCTTGAAAAATCCAGTGGTTAAAACATGTTTTTGCATAATCATAGCCCTGCAGGGACACAGTTCTCACTTCTGAAAAGCAAATTCCCTTCTTTCTGTTTCATACATGTATAAACAAACAGATTCTGGTATGTCCAAAGCTTGCGAATCTCAACTATAATAATACATTGAATAGAAGCCATACAAGCAGATTTTTCCTCAGCCTGTTTTCCTTTCACTCCTTCCTTTCCCCTGCCCCACTTGCACTGCTGGAAGTAAAAAAAAAAAAATACCTGTTTCTGACAAGTAAATGGAGCTGACATTAGAGCAAAGCTATAAGGTGAACGGGGTATGCGCAAGCCATTTGTCATCTTGACAAAGTGATTTTCGGTCACCAGTGGGACACTTTAAAGACATCTGAACGGTTGGCCTTGACCACCAGCATTTCTTACAGCTTATAAAGGGACCCATGAGACCAAGAACACAACCTGCTTTTGGAAGTGACTCCTGCAGCGGTACCTCTTGATAAATGTAAAGGCAGTGTGATATATCAGGTGCCATTAAGATCTTTGCTAGCAGGTTCTATTTACATAAGTTTGAAGCGCAGATAGCATCTTGTTAACCCAATTAATGAGACCCAAATGTCAGGAAGGGGATTATGCCTGGCTGGAAGTCCACGGTGCTCGTGAGACAGCCAGAGATGATTTCATTGTATGGGACAGCACTGTTCTCTTTGAAGAGCAAGAACTCAGGCAGCAAAGCTACTGCCTGGGCAGCTGGGGGAAAAAACACAGGAGAGGTGGAAAGATGGTCTGAAACCCAAAGGTTTCACACCTTTAGCATAAGAAGGGGTCTTTATGATGAGAGGCCCAGGGGCCATGTAAAAATGAGAACCTGGGGCTGAACCAAAGAGGACTGAAAAGTATCTAGCTGAGGTCTTAGAAACTTAACTTTTTATTAACTGTACCTTCCCCTGCAATAGGAGAAGGCTGTCATTGCCAAGTCACAGCCCAGTCTGGGTTGGAAGAGGAATAACGTCTCATCCAGCCTCTCCACTCTGCTGCGTTTTACACGGGCAATTGAAACGCACTTCTCTAGCCTAGAGAAGAGCAGGAAATTTCCTAACCAAGATGAGATCACTAATTTCTGCGTCAATGACTCTTGATGTACTTTACAATAAACTGCTTTTCTCCCACAGGCTCCAACTACTAAGCTGTATGACATGAGAGGAGATGCTCCTGTCACCCGGGTCAGAGCAGTGAACCCTGAAGGCCACAGAATGAGGTACCTGGCCCCAAAACAGAGAGAGGGGTTTAGGGTACGGCCTTGTACTCAGCAGCTCCGGTCAGCTCTCTGCTCGGCATGTCGGCTGTAAGAAATCCCTGTTCTGAGTTGCCTTCTCAATGGAGGAGACAAGACAGTTAGCATGGGCTGCCTGGGCCAACAGCCCAACCTAAGCCCTACTCAGTACTAAATCCTTTGATGGTAACAGTACCTTATGGCCACAGTCACAAGTGATCCACAAACACACAGTAGTAATATTAGGTCTCCAGAAGATCCCCAAAATCCTTTTAGACTTCTGGTTCCAGGGTTATATATAGTTTTCCTGGAGTCACATCATATTCACGTCCACTCAACTAAAGCTGTTTCTCACCAGTAGTTTTGGTGCTGTCTTGTATCTAAGAGGTAATGCCCAGCGAACAGGCTGGAGCTGCCTACTCATCTCTCCAGATGGCTGCCTTCCTGCAAACCTCCCTTTTGTTGCAGCTGATTTGCTACAACAAATTTTTCCTTCTTGGCTCCCACTTTTGTATGTCTCCATATGTGGACTGGTTTAATTATGCCAAGAAACCTGGGGGCATCAAAGGTATTCATTTTATACTAAAATGACTATATACAGTTTTAGGCACCAAATATGTACTCTTCGTGTAACAACAAGTACATAAAACCACTTGAACTTCTTACTATGATGGCCTAGAAATCTAGATATTTTTGAAATTTCCACTTTGGAGAGACTTTTGGGTCAAATACCAAGTTAAATCTAACATATCCAGACGTTTTTCCAGAAGCAATACAAATTGGACTCTGCTTCTGTTTCCTCGGCGTTTTCATGTTAAACAAGCTCGGGTTCACTATCAATACACTATGCTGCATCTCAAATGTCCACATCAGCAAGTTTCTCCAGAAATGCTTAATGCGTTTAGATCATAGACAAACTATGCCTCAAGCATGCATATGTTAAAAAGGTTTCTTAGACTACCGCACCGTCAACATTTTAATGTATAATGATTTTAATTGTCCAGCATTTTTTATCCACTGCTTTTACAAACAACCCATCCACCAACCCTTGGTTTACAGGCTAAAAAGCTTGCATGCTTTGCATTCTGCTGCCAACATAATTTTATTAATTTATTTTAATCAAAAGCATTTGCCAGATTGAATCACCAATCCACCTAACCCAGTTAACTGCTCCAGCTCTCCCCAGAACTGAGTATTTTCGGGGGGGAAGGGGAGGTAAAGTGCTACATATGAAAATGATCAGCTGTGCACTGCCATATACAGAAAAAAAATATCCTGTCACAAGCAAATGATCAACAGTCTCCCTGTAGTGGCAGAGCCTGCTGCTCTTATCAGTATTTTAGGTCCCACAGGCAATCCTTCAGCTAACAGCCTTATCTCAAGCACAGCCACCCTGCCCGGCTCCTTCCTGCCCCAATGATTTCCAAGCAGCACAACCGGGAGGTGTTTCACTAACTGGCACAATCAGATCATAACCACTACGTAGCCTTAGAGCAGTTGTTTATCAGCTCTTCCCCATCTCTCCCAAACCATGCCTCAACTGCGCATCACCACCCAGACAGAAAAAAGGAGGAGGAGACAACCTCAGGACAA
This sequence comes from Burhinus bistriatus, assembly GCA_013397275.1. Classification (NCBI taxonomy): domain Eukaryota; kingdom Metazoa; phylum Chordata; class Aves; order Charadriiformes; family Burhinidae; genus Burhinus; species Burhinus bistriatus. The sequence continues at coordinate 690,004 of VYXH01011498.1, read as the reverse complement.
TCAAGGTCTGTTATTCTTCAGCCACTAATAAATCATAAGGCAAACCAGAAAAACAGATGCAAATGCATGACTGTAGCTGGCCATCGGAATACATTTTGATGGTTCCAAACCTTGGGGAAAATCCAATTCCCATCGAAGCCACCCAGTATAACTGAATATAAAGATGTCAAGAACAGCTTAAAAAAAAACCCAAGAAAACAAAACCCAAAACACACAACTTTCAGCCTATGAACTGTCAGACATCTGATTTTCCTGCCCAGGGCCCTACGGCACATGGGCTTGCATCCCATGGGTAAGGAGGAGTGCAGAGCTACTGCTTCCATGCCTCAAGCGTGATCTTTAGCTACGAAAGAGGAGGTGAGCCATACCACGGCCATCTGGAGAAAGGGGCAGCTGGCCCTGCAGCCAAGAGGGGAGCCTGGGGTTATGCTGAGCACCTTGACAGCCCAGGGCTGAGCAATACCTGGGTTTTGCTGTGAAGTAGAAATGGCAGCCTTCAACTTTTCAAGTCTGGCACAGCTCTGGACATTGAAGCCAACGCAGCGTTCGGCACAGAGAAATTTAAAACTGAAACGGAAGTGCCTACGTGGTTGAGGAATTTGCACCAAATACCCGATTTGAAAGAAGTTTCAACACTGCAGGTTGGGGTTTACACATACATAAGGTAGCGTTGCTACCATGCGACTGACTGCAGGTGCCCTGTGTGAACTAGACCTGCCCCTGAGCAAAATGCAGCGTAACCATGTAAGCACAGCTCTAAGGCAGAGTTAAAGATGACCTGATTCAATCTTTAACACTGAAGCTTTGCAAAAAGGTTTACTTAAAGCAGGGACTCAGAAAAACTGGGGCCTCAATTTGCCAGGGAAAACACCAGATCTTTTGCATAATTTTTCTACATGGCATTTTATCACATTTCCATCCTTTGTGCGCTCACAAGAACAAATAGATCTCCAACTCTAATGCTATTTCATAGTACTGCCTTTTGCCACAGCACTTTACAGCACGGATATATAAAGCTTCCCTCTCTGAAAAATCTAAGATACAATACAGAAAATTAAAACTACAGCCAGGAGGTTGTTGTGTAGAACAGATGAGGAAACAAGTAAAGAGGATGCAAGCATAGACGATGCATGAAGACATGTTATTTTTTCAGTCAGGTGGTGGTACACAGTCCACTGTTAACAGCCCATTTTGGACCACTACCTAGAGCAAGTGGATTCCAGACAGAGGGGTAAAACTGAAAAAAAGCAGGAAAAAAGTCTAATTAAGAAATGGGAGAGATAGACAAAAAGTTATATGAAATCCAGGTCTCAGCACACGAGGTCAGCTCCTGGGAATGACAAGGGATGGGGTCCACGCTGTACTTGGACCCAGAGCTCAGCACTTGATTCAGCTGGATGCAAAACACTGCACAGAGCTCAATCGGACAAATGGTCAGGCTAGGAATTTTTTAGCTGCAGCTTAATGCATAAGATGAAGAGGCCAAGGGGCCTCAGAGGAAGTAATTACAGCAGTTATTAGGTACAATATGAGCAAGTACCAGTATGATAGTAATTTTAATAGTAGTATTACAGGTAAAAGCTTTTATACAATATTGTTTTTAATTCACAATGGCCTTTTATTTGACCATACGTTCAATACAAAAAAGTTGCATTTTCATTTGATTTTTGGTTGTTGCTTAATATTTTTCTTCCCTCAAAAACTTCTATTAAAACATGATGGGGAAATAAAACCAGATATTTCGTGGGGAAAAAAATATCTATTTTTATGTAGCAGCACAAAGCAGAACAGCAGAAGTACTGACACTGTGAACCATTCACTTACAGGACCATAATTCTTAAAAAGACCGTTAACAACTCAATGGAAGAAACTTGAAAGCTAATAAAAACTATATACAGGTAACCGTATGCTTTTAAAATGCCATTTTGATATTGGACCAGCTCTTTAATAATGTTTTTCTTATTGGCAATAAAAAAAGTGCCTTAACTTAGACTGATCCATTTTGCACTTATTGTAGACACATTCCAAAGACATTTGCAACTTGTTTTACATTTTTCCATTCAGTTTATGGCATTTTTGTGCCCTTCATATTTTTCCAGATATTATTTATACATTTTAAATCTGTTCCTTTGTATTTGGCTTCTCTGATCCTTTAATTATGCCAAAGAGAATCTCATTTCCATATTTGATGGATTGGATCTTCATCATCGTTACAGTGACATATCATCTGCTCTCTTCCAGGAGAGTTTTGCCAAGACCTATAATCAGTTCAGGACTGTGTGCACATGTATGTTTGTTGAATGCAGCTGACTCTATATTAGAAATGTGTAAGTAGTGAACTCTTCACTATCCCACGTGGTCTGAGAACAACATGAAATAGCTTCTTCAAGCCTGCAGATTTCCAGAAAGGCTTCATCATAAGCTGTCACATATGATGGTGCATCATGTCTCCAAAATAAATGTCACAATAAAGCACAGCAAGTTGAAGGCAAACATACCTGCGTAGGGATGTGCCACACTCTGAGGTAGCTCTGGGATGCAAAGCAAAGCAGAGAAAGTGGACTTCAAAAGGTCCACAGATGGCACATACAACACCCCGCTATACAACATGTACTCATTCCTCAGAGGAAAAAATGACGAGATGATGAGACGTTGCACATGGTACTACTTGGCCAGGGTGGCCATATCTGTATATGGCACTAAACTGACCTGAACATTGTCTCAGCGCTGTGACTGGAAACTTAGAGGACCAAGCTAGAGTAACCGTCTTCTGCCATCGGTAGTTTGTGTTTCGTTCTCAGACGGGCCAAAGTCTTGTCTTACACAAAGGTATTTCATGAATTAAGAACAAGTACAACTGAATCTACGTGAATCATCTTTCCGGAGAGCCTACCGAAGCAATCACCTCCACAACAGGTAATTAACCAGCTCTAGCTCTCAATTCAATTCACTTCTCCTTTGCAAACCTTCTTCATATATATATCTATCTCTCTCCACTGTCCTTAGGTCTCTGCAACAAAGCACATATGGGACACCCAGCTGCACCAGACATGGAGCTTTCACTGGTTTTTGATTTCAGGGTTTGTTTTTTGGGTGTGGGATGTTTTCTTTTCATTTAAGAGATGGCATATACATCTGTATCTTTTTTAAATTGGACAAAAACTAATAAAGCTTTCATCCTGTTGGGGCATGTTTGTGTTCAGGAACCCTTCAAACACCGATCAAAACAGCATTTTCTTTTCCAGTATTATGGGGGTGAAAACTAGCAGTACACTACTGTATCTTAGGCTTTTTTGTCTCTCTGTTTGTTATTTTTGTGGGTGAAGAGAAAGCTGATTATATTATACAGTAATAAAGATCAAGACTATTCAAATTGAAAGAAGATGCAGTCTTGGTAGATTCTGTAGTTGATGTATGTAAACTATTGAAATTAAATTAAATAAAATAGGTATGAAAGAATTGTTTGATGATTTATTTTTTTTTTTTTAATATGCACTACTCCACTAAAAGTCATCTGGGCCGCATTATACCTTGACGCAACAACAATTGAATCCTGATGTACTAAAACACTGCCATCTTCACTGAACATGTGTCAAACACTTGCTCTCAGGCTATCTACATGCTTTCAACTTGTGTATTGTGCCATAGAAATCAGCTATGCTATAGGTAAAGAACCCCCACAAATCTAGTAGCTTTCTTGCTTTAGCCTGCAGTGAGGAGTCTTGGGGGGGGGAGTGGGGACGGTGTGTGCAGGGAGGACTAAGGGTAAAGGTTATTTTTCTTCTATTTTTCGGTTTGCTTGAACTCAGTTTCACTGCTCCATCGGTTCAAGCTAGGGAGAACACTGGATCTCATAACGATGAATTTAACATAATTTTTTATGAGCAAAGGTCAAATTCTACATTGCACATTTGGATTTAAAAGCGGAAATTTAAACTACAGAATGATGTTTCATGCTGAATAAAACTTATGCCAAGCAAAGCTCTGATTTCTAGTTTCCTGAGCTCCTGTCTTCAAACTTTTCTCAGGTTTCCAACACTTGGTTACACTTTCTGGCTCACGTTTATTTCCTTCTGTTCTGGATTTAGGTGATAAAAGGTTGAGACATATGATTACCACTCCTCAGGTGCAGTTGGCAAGTTTGAGGTGCAGGCATGAGGGAAGGGGGGAGGCAAAAAGGCAGGGGAAATGGCACTGGTTTAGATGTGGTTTGTCAAGATCACTACTGGCTTTTATCAGCTGTTTCTTGACACAACTCACTTTGTTCTAAAGTATTTTGGAAAAATAAAAAAATAATAAAAGACCTTTTCTTCCCACTAAGAACACACCGAAAATAAAACCCTTCATTCTCTTGAAAAAAAAAAAAAAAAAAAGCTCTTGCAATGAGAAGGCCACTGTTAGCTGAAGTATACTTATCTATTTCCTTGGAGTTCCTGACTTCTCACCTGTCCCTTTCAGCTGGCGTTTTTGGTACCTTCATTTTAAAACTACATCTCCCACTGGCCAATGGATAGGTTATTCTTGGATCTCTCCTTGCTTCTGGCAAGGTGCTCAGGGTCCATGCAGATGATGATAAATGAGCATGAAATGACATGGTTCTCCTCACCACCACTGGCACCACCATCTGTCATCGTTGTCACTGCTGAGCTCATCTCACCTTCAAAAAACTCAGCACTCAGAAGTTTAATTCAGGCTAAGTTAATTCTGTAGGGGTTTCACATTCTTGTCCTATAATTATGCACAGGTTCTCATTTCACCTATTTCTGAAGGGCTGTAGCATTTTTATGTCTTTTCCACGCGTATGTTGAGGTATATACTTCTTGAAAGCAAATGCCATAATATCAGGTGTGAGTCTACTTCTATTTTGAGTTTTAGATACCTTCCAGCCAAAAAGCTGTACCAACAAAAACTCTGCTGCACTTGATCATTTACCGTACTTGTACCAGAGTTGAACTTAAATATTCCATGCCTATTTTATATGCTGACCACCATATAAAAGAAATCTAATCAAAAGTTCCCCAATGTTCTGTTAATAGCATTTTCCCCCTAACATTTCAAAGTCCTCAATATACAGAAAGTCCAAAACTTACCAAAATGTGGTAAGTTTTCACATTTATGAAGTTTTGTTTCTACTCACAGACATTCACTCATGCTTCCACTACCCTCAGCCTAAAACTTTCACATCTGAAATATAAAGATCTGACCTCTGTCATACATGACATATTTGGGTTCCTCAAGCTGCATGAGGTGTGTGAAATGCTCCTATGGATTGAAATAAACTTGTTTTCCTACAGATGTATGAGAATATTTTTAGAAGAGAATTTTTGCGTTAGGTAGTGTAGTTATTATCGCTTGCAGTTGTAAAGCATTTAATAACTGGGAAAGAAAAGAATCGATTTCTCAAACTGAATCAATGTAATTCCATTATGAATACCATCAAGATTATATATTTTTACCTATAATCATGATGCCAATTCAGACAAGTTCTTTAAAACCCAAACTTTTTTTCAGTCCACTTCATTACCCACAGTTTCACTACTTTGATTTTCAGAGAACAGCAGGACATGAGGTTTTCTTACTATTGACCACTAAGCATAAAATAATTTCACAGCTATATATTCGCTAACATCTTCTTTTGTACTGTCAGGGGGCACATCATTATCTGAAATAAGAGCTTCCCTTTTCTTGACAGTATTTTTTCTTCACAGAGCTGGTTTACTTCATCCTTGGTACTGCCCATCACGTCCAGCATTTCCTTTCAGTTGTTCACCTTCCTCCGATACAGAGCCTGCTGCAGCTTAGAGCATCTTCCATCCCTTCCATCAGAGGAGTCTTTAGCTACAAAGACTTGCATGGTTGCAATGGGCCAGTCAACCATGGCATACTACACTGGCACTTCACAAGTAGGCCTACCTGCACTTCTTACGTGACCTAGCTTCAGGACAGCAATTTTCCAGTGCGACTTCTGTATTTCTATTTTACCCATTAGCTCTACGTACTAAGGGTGCCAGTGATTTCTCCAGTTTCTGTATTTAACAGCATATAAGGTGAATGCATGAGAAAGCAGGTACTTTCAGTCGGCTTCAGCCTACTTTGTGCTATTCCTGTATCTCAAACCCTATGGAAAGCCAGGCGGCGTGATAGCTTCCCGGAGACAGCCTATCTCCTCGGAGATGCAGAACCACAGACATTCAAAGTGGAAGTGGGCAGAAGACCAAAGCACACTAGCTCTAACAGCATTTTGCAGATAGCAAGAGCAAGTCATAAATCACAGTTCTCAAAACCTCTGGATCATGAAGTCAGCTCGAAGTTGCCTTTGCCCATCCATGCCTCAGAACAAGCTTGGGAGAGCAGACACACTAAAAACCTGGCATCCGTGCAGCCTGCCTGTTGTCAGAGAGACAAAAAAGAAAACGAGTCTGTTCATACTGTGACTATACCACCCACATCCACTCGTAAAGTGAAGGAGCATGAAGTGAGAAGGGATGGCTTTGTAGTCAAACCATTAGACCAGGAGTTAGGAGACCTGAGCTTTCATCACCGTCCTACAAGAAATTCCTTGTGGATAAACCACAATCTTTCTTTGACTTTGATGTTTTTCTCTTAAAAAAATTAAAAATGGCCACTTCTTGCAGACAGCTGTAATTAACGACCAGTTCTTTGGAGATCAAATTCATCCATGTTTATTAAGTGCTTAGAGATGATTAGTTGGACAGCAATATACCATTGCTCAAGTGTTGTAACTGTAAAAGCTCACATTGAAACTATTGTCTTACAGATGTTAAAAATGACCATTTTTACGGGCATTATTAAGACCATAAAGTAGAGATGTATAAATCACAAATTAGGGAACTCTAGATTTTAGCCATAGTGGCTTATTCAGCTGGTAGTTCTTGCATTCAGAACTACAATGTACATTTACACACACACACACACAATTTTAGTCTTACCTGTTTCCTTATATTAAGGGCAAGCATTGTTCTGTGCTTTCCACCACATTTCATTTGGACAAGTAGGGAAGTCCAAAACAGAGTTATCTCATTGTGGGTGCAGTGCCTTTTTATTAGAAAAGCATTACCTATACTTTAAAAGTGAATGATTTACTATGTACTATATACAAAATCTCCAGCACGTGTCCCCCAGTCTGAATTCCCATACCACAACGACTTCTCTTTCCACATGTTACAGCAGATGCTCAAGAATGAACTCATCTTGTTTGGTAGCTAGACCTGGCTGTCTCTAGGGGATCCCCACCAGTGTCCCTTTTGTATTCAACGTTCAAAGTTTTGTGTTACCGATAACTCTAAAACAAAAGCAGGAAGCTTTATTACAGCAGTGCCCCCAGAAGCCAGTCTCTGCTCTGTCTGCCTTGTTCCTGTTCGTGTTCCTATCATGCAAATCAGTCCGCCCTGTCTCTGCTAACCAATGAGAAAAGACAACTTTTGGTTTTGGCCTTCCTACCAAGACTTTTCGGTGGTGTATAAGGAATTGCATTTGTAATTTGCTCCTTGCAGTCTTTGTTGCATTATTGCAACTTACTCATAACCTATGAGATTCCAGTTTTCACCACATTTGCTTTTAGAGTACTACCCCTTGCTTTGCCCTCCCAACTGGATTTAGCCTGTTAAGAGAAAGCAGGCAACTGCTTTGCTGAGGCTGCCTGCCTCTTTCGCCCTTGCATCCCCGTGCTCCGCAGGACACAACCTGCGGTCAGTTCTGTCAAACACTTGATGATTCAGTTCCACCATTTCAGTTCTGCAATCTCTCGTTTGTGAGATGAGAAAGTCCTGGAAGGGAGTTATTTGGATATTTCGCCTCTTCCCAGAGCCGTTCAGATTTCCGTAACTTGTGCAGTTATTTATGGCAGCTTGCACTCATGGAAACTCATCACTGCTAGGGGAGACCTGCCATAATCCAACACAGTATTTCAGCTACTCGCTTTACCGGTGTTTTTAACACAAGTGCCCTCTGTTGAATTTTCTGTCCTCTCCTGGACAGCAGTTGCTTCCTTCCTGGAACAGCTCACTAAGCTCTCTTTTTAGTTGCTCACTTCTTACAGTATGAACATCCATCAGGTTTGCCCTTGAAGAGTATGATCAGTCTTCCAGAGAAAGTTCCTCCCTGAATTGCTATTAAACAATCAATATTTCTAGTTGGATGTAAGGAAACCTGGTTCTCTCTTCCCTCCTGGTCACAAATCACCACATCGCTTCTTTTGTTTCTGCTCTCCCCAGACCTCTTAAAATTGATCTTTTCCCTCGTGGCAGGCCTGAACAAAGATTTCGGCAACCAGCTGTCCAATAAGTCATTGCTTTGGATGCTGCACAGCATTAAAGTCAGTATCTCCAGACTGGTTTCCTTCTCCTCTACCAGGTCTCCCAGCTTCCAACTCAAGAAACAGAGATCACATTTATCCTTTGGCAGAAGGATATCTGGTGCAAGTAACTGCAGTGACTCGCTAGGCATCCATATTCTTAATAAAACATAGCGTCCTCCTTGCACAGAAGGGAGCCAAATGCCCTCAGTTGCCATTTCGCTGAAGTATGCCCTACAAACCGCATAGATTTAGAGTTCTTACATCCAATGTTTTTTGCAGTTCTTCACGTTCGTGCGCTAAAAGGGTGCTCATTGATTTAATAAAGCCAAGGTCTAGAGAGATCTATAAATACAAGTATTTTACCCTGATGCATTATTGCCCTGATGCCCAGGACTGAACTTCTACTCCTTCACAGATAAATTGCTTCCTCGCTGGTTAACACCAGCTTCCATTAGCAAGAGTGGTGGCAGACATATTTGGGAAGGTGATCCATGATAAAACACAGCTTCGTGTCTTTTTTTGTTTTCCCTTTGATTTCTTTACTCACCACATCCCATGCTCCTCCTTTCCCCACCCCCCTCTACTCAGATGAATCAATAACTTATTCTTTAGCACTATTAGCTAAAAAGTTATCACTGAGTCTCACTTAAAATCTATCAAACTCAGTGCAGCAATATGTATCAACCTCAGGGGGCTCAAGATCAGGGTCCTACAGTTGCCAAAATTGCCTTCTAAAAGTCAGTCTGAAACGGTTCTTTATATCTTTTACAGACTTATAATAATGCTGGCTAATACTAATAATATTAATAGTAATAATAGAAGGGGGCAGAGAGTGTCTTGATATTTCAGTCCTAAAGTAGAACACATTCTCTACGTTCAGCTGCTCTTTAACTTCCAAAATGTAAAACGTAGTGCTTTCTGGTCTATACTTTTCTTTGCATTCAACAGCAAATTAAGGTTTATGGCTTCCTTTTAAATATATTGTACGAAGTTTTATTTAGAACAACTGTTTTTCAATAACTCCTAAAGCCTTGGCTTGTCCAGCTGAATTGCTCCCAAAAATGTTTAACTCCAAAGCAGAGTTACAAGGAAAGGGAACGTATCTCCCCAAAATGCTTAACTGCAAAGCAGAGTCACAAGGAAAGGGAATGTTTCTCCCCAAAATGTCTATCAGGTAGTGATGTTATTAACCACTGAATTCCCAGCACAGCAAGCAGTGTCATCCTCGGAACAAAGCACTCTGACGAAAGCATCACTTGCGCTTTCGCTGTCATCTCATTACAGCGCGTGTAGTCACATTGCAGCCTTCACCTGGCACCCTTGGGCAGCTCCTCAGCTGCTCGGCGTGTGAAACTAAGCACGTGGGAGCTCAAAGCAGCAGCATTTCCAAACCTTACCGTTCACCCTCTTTGCTGAGCTACATGCAAAGACTTTCACGTGCACCCCTGACTTTGTGAAAACAGTCCTCCCTCCAAATTCACGTGGTAGATGCGATTTCACAATGTCACATTAAAGTCATGTACAACTTTGCACCTGAGAGTTTTAAAGTCAAAGAAATGATTGCCAGGTCATGGATTGGATTACTTTCCATTAGCTCAGCTCTGAGATAACCTTGTGTTATATAAAGGCAACAAGAGGCACCCGAGATTTGATTATGTGAAATATTCCCCTCTCTGCGCAGTTACTTTCAATACAGGTTTGAACGTTCTTACTATCTGAAATCCAAACTTACCAGGCAAACACACATTATACAGGGGTTGTCTGTGATAAATGGTATCTGCAGAATTTCCCCTTCATTTTCACATTTTGCAACGGATCCTGAAATAGAAATAAAAATTTTAAGATACTGACATATTTCAGTTCCCCCAGCTGGTTTTGGAAACCATCCTCATCGCACTCACGTTTAACCCCTGCTCCATTCTAAGCCTTCAATTTTAAATCTTGCCTTAATTTGCCCACTTTAAGCAAGCAAGGATGTTCAGCTTTTCTATAAGAGTCCAAAGGGAACTGGGAAATGACTGGCCTTTCATTGCCGCACAAACCTAGACTTTCTTTGTGCCCCAGTTATAGCAAAGAAGGACGCTTTTTCTCTTCTCGAATGACGTGTGGAGAATAATGAGTACTCCATGCAAAGCAGGATACTTCTATAACGACAGATCCAGAGCTCACTGAAATCAGCAGAAAGCTGTCCATTAGACCCTGAGGACTTGGACCAGGAGTACAGCACGAGCCCTAAACCAAGCATCCTTTAAATACAGAACAGCCACTTGGCAAATGAGTCAAAATTAGCAGGCTGACTGTCAAATGGAATCAAATTAGAAATCCCTTTATGGCCCTCGCTCTGGTTAGCCGGTATTGTGTCATGTTGGAATCACTTCTCGAAATCTAACGGCTCCTCGCTTCCACTAGAAATTGATTCAACGTTTCCCCCTCCATAGCCCAAATAGCAGGAAAATATAACCCTCCAGGAGAAGCAGGGGAAAAAAAAAGGG
>VYXH01011498.1:659861-678490 GCA_013397275.1 Burhinus bistriatus | reverse complement strand
CCTCCTCCCCGCCCGAGGGACTGGGGAGCAGCAGGGTGACAGCCACCGGGGCCGCGCTCTCCCTCCCCGAGCCTGACCTGTCGTGTGGGTCCCCTCGGTCCATCGCTCCCCGGTGGGCTGTAGCCTTTGCAGCTCCTCCTCAACGCTGGCCGTGTGCAGGTCCACGCTTTGCTATGCTCGGTACAAACGCAGGCAATATTCGCTATAGACTTCACCAAAAATGAACATTTGCACGCACAAATACACGTACGGTCTGGACGGGATGACACTTCTGGTGTGTGGCAGGAGGTTTTTCTCCGACAGATACTTCCCAAGCCTGTTTAACAAATCGTTTTCCTTCAAAATGTGATGTTTCATTTGGGGAAACAAACGCTCTCTGAAATAAACTGGTCTGACAACAAGCTGAAAAACGCTTTCAGATTTATACATGTTCTTATTTTCTTTCTTTGGGGGGTGGATGTGAGCTGCTATTTCAAAAAAGCTTACAGTAGTGGCAATTCAGATGCATGGCAGGCTGGTGTGTACAGGACTACTTTAAATACATTTTCACTTCCCAGTAAGATGCAAGACAATTACATTTGCATGTTCGTTTTAAGAATAAAACCCAAAAACCAAGACGTGGGAAAGCCTTCATCTTTGTTCTAAGAAGTAAGATAGGTACACCTCACTTCCAACACAATTTGTCACCTACCTTTAAGTAGGAAGTAAAAGTCCTAAAATAGCTAAAATGGCACCAGTGATAGGGACTACGGAAAACTGATACTGGTAAACTTGTAGACATCACTAGCGAAATCCCTCTCTATGATAAAACAAAGCCTACTTTTTTCGTATCTCCCAACCTCAATATGTGCAGGTTGAAGCTGCATAGGCAAATATAATAATTTAGATTCCCTAAAAATAACAAATGGCATACAAAATTTGCTCCACATTGTGTAGAATGCCTAACAAACTCAGTACGTCAATATAATGCGTGTAACCTGGATATATTTTTTTCTGGGAAATGCCGTCTTCACGATTCCCTAGATTTTAAACATAGATGAGCCTGTAGAGGTACGTATCATTACGCACTACTTCAGAAGAGATTTTTCACATGTCCGAATGTTTTTTTCATTGGAAAGATGTACTAAGTCTTTTGGCAAACTGGCTTTTTCTTACTTCTCTATCTGTAATCAGTGGCTACGTTTCCCTTTTCTAATTCCAGTGCAGCCACAGCCCTTCTAAAGCAACAGCCATCGGAAAAAAAATCTACCCTAATAGTTTTTCAAGTGACAACTACCACAGGAGAGTACATATATCATTGTGTGCATCAAATCTTCTCTTTGTGGTGGTCTAAAATTCATTAAATATTAACATCACCCGGTGTGAGAAACATACAAATCACAATGAGGGCATCAAATAACAATTCAGGCATCCAAATAACAGCAGGGAACCTGCTAAAATACTCTGAAAATGGAAAAAGTTTCATCTCCTTTATATAATGAAGACAGGAGGTGACAGCAACTGAACTTCAGACTCAATCCCTGCCATAACTCATTCAGTTAACAAGAATATATAAAAAAATCATACCTGAGGCAGGGCAGTTACAAAGCAATACACACAGATTTGTTACACGGATTTACTTTTCCCGTGGAAAAAAAAAAAAAAAAAAAAAAAGAAAGAAAAAAAGTGTGATTATCACTAAGCACCTTCTGATTAGGCCTAAAACTTACCTCTGAAACAACATCTACAGCATAACAATATTGTCTGTGGGGTGAGCTCACTGGGTCCGTGCCTCTTTCGTGGTAGCACCAGTGTTGGGGTGAGGAATTTGTCCATCTTCCTTGCTTGATACACCTACTGAAATGGGACTCTAAGCTGCCCCATACCATGCCGACACCACACTTCACAGACACTAAATGAGCTTGCTGAGGGCTGTTGCTGTCTCCGAGTCTCCCGATGCCCTGCTTCCCTATCTCCTCTCTCATCAGGTAAGAAGGGAGATGCTCATCATTAGCACCAACCTATTTTTCCTCCTGATATTGATAATGGTGACATGTCATGAAGGAAGACCACTCATTTAAATATCTCATGAAGTAAAATCCAGCCTGGGAGGGAAATAGGCCTTCTTAATCCTCCCACCTTAATTTCACCCATTCAGTGCTACAGGTATGGTATTTATCTCAGCTTTTTAGTTCTCCCTTATCCTATCTCTCAAGTCTACCTTATCAAAGGTCAGCATCCTTTCTGGTTGTAATGCCCCATTAAGTACAGTTTCAAGGGTTTTTTTCCCTTTTGCATCCCTGTTTGAAGAGGTACTTAATTTTCCAAGCAACATTCAAAGCTGTGGTAATTTTAGCAAAATCAGAGGTTCGCACTGAAAACAGTGTCCTGCTATTGGATATGCACAGAGACTTTCTTATATGCCAGCAGGTAAAACAGAAGTCATGTCAAAAACCTTACCTCTTACCATTACACGGGATCAGTTGTTATTGAAAGGATACGTTCGTTAGTTCTGTTTATTGGTCAGCCTGGGCTCATCCAGCTCGACAGAGCCATAGCTGTTCACAAATACCACTTTGTATGTAATTCAGCTCCTTCTCCAGTGATGCTTTCAAAGCAGCCAGCCATTAGCTGGTCATAATAAAGGTTCAACTTAGCACCCACCTAAAAAGGAAAAAAAGCTTTACAGTTAACAATAGTAACAGCGGAGAAGATGGTGGTGATCACATCTATCTTCATGATTATCGGTTTTACTGGCAAGTCAAAATCGCTAGAAAGCCCATTCTTCATGGGCTACAGAATTCTTCCAGAAGCAGAGAAAGGCATTGAATGACTACAATTCACATGTGTTTTCTTTTGTTTAGGAAATTCGCTCTTCTAGGTCTTGGGCATCGGCCTTCCTAAGGGTCCCTTACCATGCAGGAAAGCGTGCAATAAACATGCTACATAGGAACGTGTATACATCGGCACTGGAGTGTCCCTGCTTTTATTACTTTCATGTTGCTACGCATTATTTTAACACAGTTTCTTTGTATTTATGAGATGTCTCAAAATAAAGAAATGTCTCTGATAAACACTGTATTGAAGGCTACGTAAATTGGCACAACTCACTGATTCCAATTCTGCTTTGTTAAATAACTATGCGTTCACAAGACACTGAAGGTGGTTTGCATATCAGATTGAGCTCACACATTTCTATTGTTATTTTACTAACGATAAAAAATTCTCGATCCAATAACTTAGATAATGAAAAAGGTCACACACATCTGCTGTAGTTGGAGGCGTGAGTCTGATAAGCTTCAACCCTGCAAATTCTTGCAGAGACACCTGGAATTTGGGGAAGGTGTTTTATTATCATTGTGCATTAGCACACAGCAATCGGGAAGCTCCGTAGTATATCACAGGATCGTGATGGAGACGTGGCACTTTCATGCAGGAGAGGGGATGGGAGTTACTCTACTGTTCATCCTTTGGTGGCTGATCAGGTCTTCGCAGTTCAGTCGTACTGAGCTGGGCTCCAGACTTTCAAACGCTTATGTGTGTTCATTCATTTCTGTACTTAATCGTGTTTTATTAAAATTAAAAGCATCTACCAGTGCGAACAAACAGTATTTCTCGCAAGGACTCTCTTCCCCCAAGAGATAGTGTTAATAAACCTCGAGACTGGCCTAAGCGTATCAGAGAGGTGCTCCTGACAAAGCTCCCCTACTGCAAAATATTCAGAAAGCTAAATGGATGTAAATGAGGTCTGGAGACCACACTAAAAGGTTTTAAAACTGTAACAGGATTAAAAATGGCATATGGTCAAAGTCCTTAAATAAAAGGAAAGTACAAGAAAGTATCTAAAAGTTACAGTGAGACTTACTTGAATAAATGTTTATAAATTTTATCAAACAACTCATCATTTTGACAGTTTTCCATAAACCCCTAGAACATGCAAAGCATTTAATTTATTTGTGGCAAGATAAAGATAATGAGTAACATTTTAAAAGTTTATTAACATAGAATGTCCTGGCACAGTCAAACTTGCATACTTCTATTGTTTAAATTATATTTTCTAAGAACTCAGAAAAGTTAGCCTTACAAAAGGGAGTTTCTCACTGCAAAAGTCTTCAAAATGATCCTCATCATCTGTATGTGTACAAATGCAAACCAAAAGGAACAGAGCATAAACTAAACTGGCTAGAAATGCCACCAGTACCTCAAACTGGAAAGTACTTGTACGCAGCAGGAAATACCGCTCCAATATGGAGACAGTGGACTGCCGTAGTAGTCCTTATCGTAGATGCTAAAACAACAAAAAAAGTAAATTATAACAGAAATGCTGATGCCATCTTAACTATGGGATTCCCAGCAGAAGCTATTCAAGGGGCCATAGGCCAAGCAAACAGAATGAAGCGGCATATGCTCGTATTCCTTTTTGTTACTTCGCTGCTGTAAATAGTTTGTCTTCCAGAGATAATAAAAATTATTTTGTGCGAGTTATGTGTTTTTGTGTTAGGTTTACCCTTGAACATCTGCTCTGTCTGATAAAGGATAAAAGCTAATGAAATCGCATGAAGAGCGACATACATGAGATACTTCTTTGTTTTCAGTTGGTGAGACAAACCAAAACCTGCGTTGTCCCCGGCTGCTATACTAGCTAATAAATGCAACAAACAAGGAGTACTCTAGAAACATTTTATAAAATCGAAGACTGATGCTTGCAGATGAGGATGGACCCTCTCTGTACTAGAGAGAGCTGCTCTGCATGCGCAGAATTCTTGATCCCACCCCCTGCTCCCCCAAAAGCAGACATGCTTATTGTGACAGAAGGTTTTTCCCTCCAGCCGGGATCCAGTTCAAAAGCAGCGGCCCCTACCAAGCGCAGAAAGGCAAAGGCTCGCATTTTTGCGAAAAGACAAGTTTCCAACCGCATGCATCCTGCAAGATCGTCACTTCACCTACTGAGACTCTACCCCGTGAGTTCATTCCTCCTGCGCTGCTGTTCCCGTTTCGCAGCAGAATTTCTCCCAGGACTTTTTCCGAATGACGACTGAAGGCTTAAAAAACTCAAGAGGTGAGGGCTCGAGGAATGAAATCCACCAAGTCGGAGCCTCCTCTCCTTCACATGGGTGCCCTCATTCACACCCAAACGAGCGAGAGGGGCCTAAGGGCCATTAATTTTAAGTCGTCTGTAATAAAAAGTTACGGCTTGTCGACAATGGCAGGGGGGAAAGAGAAGCTGCGGTGCGGTGGAGCTGCTGGCAGGTGGCGGTGTTGGGAGACCAGAGCCCTGCAGCCCCAGCGCAGGGAGGGATGAGCTGGAGCTGCTTCCACAATTAACCTGAACCGCAGATCTGGTTAGAGCAATCTAATCCATATGTGCTAATGTCTTGCCGCTACACGAGCGAAACGCTCTCTGGGTTTGTTCTCAGAATGTACTTGTTCTTTTCACTCACCTGGCTTTGGCTGTACAGGACGTTCAACTTTTACTGTCCCTGCAATTAGTACAACACACCTTATTTTATCTGGAAGCAAAACAAAAGGCAGTTTTACAAAGAACCCCTATTTACTGTTGTTTTCCAGGTACAAAGCTTAAACAATTTACTGATTACTTTTTTTTTTTCTTAAGAAAATTGGCTATGCAACATTAGAGGTGGTATATAGGTAAGACGTCCTCCCTAGTATTTCTTCTTGGCTTCTGATTTAAATGAAACACGCTTAATTAAGCATTAGTACCTGATCTGTCCTACTGACTGACAGTACCACACATACAGAGATCGATGAACTGACAATCATAAGCAGTCTTTTTCAGTTCCAGCCATCAAGATATGTTCAGATAATATACATGAGCAAATTGGGGTAATCCTGCACCGATCTGTTGAAACTTCTGCTAGTTACGCAGTTTCATAATGAGTAATATAGCCATTATTAAAGAAGCAATATTCAATAGTTATACTGGACTGCCCACCAATCTGACTAATTAAACTCTGGACATTCTGCATGTGCTTAAACCCAAAAGTAGACAAGAGTACACAAATAAGCAGGTATGCCAGCAACAACAAAGTAGGAATTTGTTAAAAAAACCCGTCTCTTTTTGCTACCGATTCACCCAGGTCAGATTAATCTCAGACCTTCACCAAAAAGAAAACACACAGCCACTTGAGCAAGAGAAAAAAATGTACTTCCAGAAGGCAGCGTAATTCATCTACCTGCCTCTCAGCTATCTAAGGCTCTTTCAGGGGTAGATGGGAGCATCATTAAATGTCCCAGAGGTGGGCTTTCAGTGTCATTACACAGATCTGCAGGGGGTTTCTGCCAAATCCCCAAGTTCTCTGACGGTAGCATACCTCTTTTACACATCATTTAGAAGCATGAGGTGAACAGAGACAGGGAATAGTATTTACTTTGGGAAAGTATCAGTCGCATGTCTCGTATATATTAGCAGGTTAAACCCCAGGGAGTCAGCTGAATTACTTGTGACCAAAGAAAACAATTAATCAACAGTTTTAAGGCTTCACAGAATTCTAAATATGTATTTACACATGGTGTACCCTATTTATTTTAGGTATCTTTAAACATAGACTCTGAAGTCTCAAGGTAGTGGCTAGCAGGTATTCTGACATACAAAACGATGTCTTGTGAGAGGCTGGTTGGTGATAAACTATTTTCAGAATATAATTTGTGGCTTTAGGGATTTGGGGTTTTAATTAAGCTAGTTTGAAAAACGACACAGAACTACCTCTTTACCAAGTCACTTAAAATTCTAACTGGTTTTAATATTGTTAGGTTTTGATCAAATTGGCTTTAATATTCTTATGTTTTGATCAAATTGAAGTCAGTCTGCATGGCTGTAGTGTAGTTTGTATCGGTATGGAAGTCAGATAATAAATAAGATAGCTATCATTAAACAAACAGAAGATTGCAGTGGTGAAGTGTTTTGGAAACAGTTCACCACGCTAACAGACCACATAATTTAGCCCCTTCCCTGGGAAACGTTCACACGTCAGAGTAGCCCCAATGAGGTCAGCAAGAATAATCACATCATGGGCAGAAGGCCTTCCTCTCCTCCAAGTACTTGCTGCAGCAGGTCCCCAGAAGAAGCCAGGATAATGCCATTCAAAAGCAGGGTGACCACAGCGTTGGGGTGCCCCTGTGTTCAGGTTCATTCAGGTTCATTCTGTGTTGGGTTACCCAAGGAACAGGTCTCCTCTCCCAAGGGGGCTGCATCTCCTAGGGCTGCCAGGAGGAGGAACGATTGCTTTGCACACAAACGGCCACACCTCCAGCCTAGGGGCATGTAATCATGGTGCCAGAAGAAGCTGAGGACACCTCACTTCGTTGCAACCCGTTTAGTTAGCCCTCACATTCAAACTGGTGCCAGACCCAAATTAATCCACAAATTCAGCTAAGCAGCTGCTAGTGTCTAGGGTCTCCCAGGCTTTCCTTGGGAGCCAGTGGTTTCATAGAAGCTAGACAAAAACAAACTCAAAAGTCCAACTGGAAACTTTCAGAGAAAGGCCACGAGACTGCCCGGGTACTTACAGACTATGTCAAGCAAGCTGTGTAACTTGGCTGCCCGCTGGCATTGCTTGGATGGCTTGCTTGGGACATGCACAGCATGGAGCACCTGCAGGATGGAGACCCCAAACCTTTCCCTAAGACATCATCCAGGGTGGTATTTCTTAACTTTCACAATTACTTTCTTAGATGGACTTGTTTTGAAACATGTATTTACCTTCATAAACGTTCATATTAAGAAAGAAATATATCAAATAATAAATCACAGAACTGAGGGTTTCACTGCCCCACACTGCAGCTGATTGAAGTTCTGTTGCACCAGAAGTAATGAAAGCAACTGGACTTCTTAAAGATAATTTCTGTGCATCTTCATTTAAAAATAAAAAAATCATCCCCACACTCCAAATGATGATGAATCAACATCTGAGCATTCCACAAAATGACATACAGGCCATCTATTAGAGAAAGTAACATTGTGAGCACTAGCCAGCGCTCACAACTGTTCCATGCTTTGCTTTTGGATCCACTCCAACTGGATGAATAGACAGCACAATTCCCAAAATGCAGGAATTTTGCTGCTATGAAGCACTCAGAGGACAACAATCAAGCCTCGGCTGTGTAATGATAGGATTTCAAAAAATGGCCATTTATTTTAAAATAGTCTGTGTGGTTTGTAAAGCTGTTTCTGCAGAGCTCACGGAGGATAAAACGCACATGCTTTTGCAGGCTTTCAGCTGCTGGCCCAAGTGCAGAAAAGGATTAAGACAAGACAGTTTGAATTTACATGATGCAAACTAGAAGAAACAAGGAAGAAAAGATGGCTCTGAAAGCTATACTTTGTTTTCTCCTAGAAGAGGTGTAACGCAAACTAAGTATTTTTTTCACAGCTAGCAGGATCCAGCCAGATTGCGAAGGTATGAGCATGGGAGCAGCCGAACAATAGCTCTATTCACCCGCAACCAAATTCTCCGAATCTGGAGTCTCACTTTCTGGGTCCCCAGACTGAGCCACGGGCCTCAAGTTTAATTGGAGTATCTAAAAAATGAGCACAATCCAAATTATCAGTTAGTTTTGATAACGCAGGCCTTACCAAGGGAAAAGACAGGGACTGAGCCAAGCCTAGCAGAGACACTGTGGTACATTAACCCAAAGATATCCCTGTGGGCACACAGTGAAGGTGAAGAGAGATGTGGGAGCCTGTAGGGAGAGGCAAAAACCTATTCTACCAGTTTATGAGTATTTTTTTAAGCACCACGTGGTGCTACAGTTTACAAAGCAGGGAGCCAGATGACACCTCTGACATGAGCCAGGTGGAGGCACGGAGCTGGGGGAAGCTGTGGCAAGTCTTGAGGGATGCTGGCACAGCCTGCCTGCAGACGCGGCTCCTGCTGGAATCGTGTGCTGGAGCAGGAGATTTACCCTTGAGAATGTAAAACTGAGCATCCCCACTTCTGACCTGTTGGGGAGCACAGAGGAGCCAGCACACGTGTGGGGAGAGGGAGAGAAGGGAAAAAGGGCTAGTGCGTGGCTCTGGGGCTGCCCAGGCACACTGTCAGAGCCATGACTAGCCCACTTTCAGTTTGTCCTAGCTGATAGTCAAACCCGGAGTCTTCTTGCCGCAGAAGCCACATGACTAACAATCTAGTCCCAAGTAACAATGAAGCAAGCACAAGAAATTAAGAAGCAGAAGGGCGCTCCTTTTGCTTATACCCTCTGGCTGTTTTGGTTTTTTTTTTTTTTCCCCTGAACAAAAATGTCCTCTGGCCACTCTGGTGAGTAAGTTTACCATTTTGGAAACTGCTTGGCCCCACCCGCTGGATGCTGAATCAGTGAGAGTTATACAACTTTGCTATTTACAGGCGGTTTGACCTGCTTAACTCTGCTGTGCCGCTCACTTCACTTGCAGTAGTGCACAGCTGGTTTTGAAGGAGAGGTAGCTTAGCCACAGAAGGATGGACATGCCCACTGGTTTGAGACCTAAGAAGCCTAATGCAGCTTAAACACTCAGGGTTCAGATTTGTCTAGTGGATACCTCCAAATGACAGAGGGGTGGAAAAGCATTTGTAGAAATTGTTTTTCTCGCCAGTGCAATAATCCTGAACAAGGAGGACCAGACTGTATTTTTGTGCCTGTTAGTTTTGGTGTGATCAAAATTGTCAAGCTAAAGTGAGGAAGCTCACCAGGCTTAGCAATTAGGTCCTCTCTCAGCACGCAGTAAACTGGAAGCTAAAAATCAGTGGCCACGTTTGAAAAAGTTGATCTAATGAGACACAAGAAAGGTTAAATGTACAAACTCTGTTACTCATTGGGATTTATTTGCTCAGTTCTAATTTTAACTTTGGTTAGCCCAATAAAAGGTATCACATCACCGTCTGGGTAGCTGTCGTACAAAAAACAATGCAGCTACCAACTTTCCTCTGCTGGATGACATACTTGGGCAGTAGCCCTTTTAAAAAAGCTTCAGCTTCTTTAGAGCACATTTGGTTTTCTATTCATTATTTTCCTGATGCTGAAAGCAATGTTATTCATCCCAGAGAAGAATAGCTACCATTGTATTTCAAAGGTTTAACCAAAACACTCATTTTGCTACAAGTTTTCCTTCTTTCAGGATTTTAAAACCCATCCACAAAGTGACTGCTGGGCAAAATCATCAGTTTATGGTCCATGGGATCCGGTAGAAAAAAAAGAAGCAAAAAGGAAAAGAAATGAATGACATGATTGCAAGAGTGACTGCTAGCTACAAAAATGTGGATGACGAGAAGAAGGACTAAAAGTAAAGGAGGGACTCCACTCCCCATGAGATGAGCTAATGAATGCTGAATGTGGAATGACTTTGTCAAACGAAAGAGACAAAAATAGAAAAATAAAATCAATTCTTAATACACTAAGTGTGTACCATCCACAATCTATAACCACCTACACATTCACAACTCTCTTCCACCTTGTTTTTGCCAACCTCACCTGCAGCGCTTGCATAGACCACCCTTTACCTTCTCCAGTCCTGCTTGCCTGCATTGAGGAAGTATCATCTGCTTCTGCTTGGACCTTGTCTTCCTGTAACTCTCGATCTTTTGATTCACAGTGGTGTGGGACTAGATAGGTACAACTGACACAGCAATGATGAGAAGATGTGGTTGTTTGGCCACAGAAACATTCATTTTCAGTCTTCTTTTACTGATGCCAAGCTGGTTCTTATCACTGCATCCAGCCCTGCTGCCTGACCACCAAACACCTGCGTGTGCCTGGGGGCACAGTCTTGCCCAGATGAAGCAGCATTCCCCTCTTCTCATGAGAATACATTTCTCTATGGCAGCTGGCATGGGAGCTTTAGGACATGTTCCTGCTGGGAATCCAGCACCTTGGGGGTCTCCTATTCCTCCTCCTAGGCCTTCTAGTCACTGCCAGAGAGGGCAAATTCTTACAGCTGAAACACTTGCCCAGAGCAATGGGCAAAACACTCCGCTCACCAGTCACTGCTCCCGACTGCTTTTGGGACTTGCACCCTGAAGTCTGCAAAGCAGCCATCCAGGGTCATGATGAAAGATACGTGTTGTACCACCATGAAATATCTAGTTAATGCTGGAGCACGGCACTCAAATACGCTGCCAAGAGAAACTCCCTTTGTTTCTACTGGATCAGAAGCTATCACACCATGTTAACCAAGCTGTATTCTCACCAGTTCCTAGTTACAGTCATTGCTCAAGCAGAAGGAAGACACAACACATCCAGACAGCTGGAAAAAGCAGTTCCTGTTATATATGTAGCAACTTGACTGTTCTCCAATATTTATGGATCCCAACTGCCTCCACTTCATTATACCATCAGGGGAAGAAAAAGTACAATACTTCCCTTTATGTCTCTTGTAATTGAATCCAACCATGACTATAATATATTGCGGGCACTTGAAGCAACTATTAATTATTGAATGCTTGCTTCATAATGAATTGGAATATCATCTGTTACAGACCAACTTCTTCATATATTCTCTAACACTTCCAAGATGCTGTGGGACTGGTCTATCCTTTAAAATGAATAAAGTAATAAAAATCAATACAACAAAAACTCATCTCTTTCCCAAACACACTGTAGACTTTGCGATAGGTCTCAACAGATTTAACAAAGCCATCCTTGGATCAAAACCCTTGTTGTTTCCTAAGGTTGTCTAAGAATGGCACCTACGCTACATTCATTAACAATGATAAAATGTCTCAATATAATGACAGAAGACTGGAGGTGCCAATTTTTGAATAGTACGTGAAATTCAGGAAATGGTTATAACAACAACATCAATTTAGAGAAACTATGGCAACTTTTTAAAAGATAGAAGGCCAAGCTTTCTGTTGATCAAATACCAAATTAAGTAAGTGCATTCTTCTTAATAGAACGTGTCCTGGAAATACTTCCCTCCCATACTCTCTTGGCTGGGGAGCAGAAGGGGAGCATCCTTTTCATTGCTTGATTTCCTAAACTATTTAATAGTGCTGCTTTGGTTGCTGAAAAGCTGGTATAGATCATCCTGAGAGTGACTTCATCTCATAGGTGGCTGAAATAACACATATAAAATGCTCTGGGTTTTTATTTTGCAAGAGCCTGTTTCACATGCAGCATCACTCTCTACAGAGAAGCAACCACTTCTGGGGTGGAATGCAGAAGCTATTTAATTAATACTGACTAGCTAACCCTCATACATATCGTATTTTGGGAATAGTACCTTTTGGAGCAACCCTCATAATTTATTACATCATCTAGCTAGGAGTTAAATGGTGCTTATATGTCATCTTATTATGCCACGCAGCCACCAGTAGAAAAGCATGGATGCTCTCCTGTCAAAATCAATAGCAAAATAGTTAAATTCAACAAAAGTAGATGTAGGCTTCTAATCAAGTTACAGTAATGACTCAGGATGACTGACCTCCCTTCAAGTTTTCTGATCAGGCAACAGCTTACATAATTGGAACAGCTTTTATCTTGTTTCTGCAGCTGAATATGTTGTCAGTCTGCACCCAGCTGGAGCTGTGGTGGAGGGTGAGCTATGATCTGCAATGATCATTCCCACTCAAGAAACACTCCAAGTCTCTATTCTGCTTACAGAGATGAATCAAAATATCTTATCAAACACTGTTATCATTTTGTTCTGGAGTCTTAAATGGTTTTGCCAAAAATAATTTCCAAAATAAATACTTTTTACGATGAGAGTGTAGTGTTAAAGTGGTGCTAGCAAACAAGTGGCTAATACAATACGCTCATGCTATATCAAACAGAAAATGCTCCCATTAGAGTTAACATCAATTTACATCAATTTTACCCTCAGCCTGAGGGTGTGGATCTTTTCCAGGGCTCCTGGTTACTTTTGCAATTTTTTCCTGCTATAAAAAAACCCATGATTTTGCTCAATCCTTTTATTTTAAGAATGAGGACAGATACTGAAATCTTCAGTACAGCAGGTTCATCTGCAAGTATGGACACCTCATCCACACATAGTAAATCTAAGCACTTGACAGTGCATGTGATGGAAACATCAACCTACACAATGAGTACATATGAAAATATAATGGTATTTTACTCCCTTTCCTGCTTTCAACAACATGAAACTTTTGGAAAATACCACAGTATTTTAAAATAACAATTATACTTATTCAAACATGCTTGCACGTTGCATTTGTTCTTACTCCTTGCTATAGCAAATGTAAAGATACAGTGATCAGGACACATTGTCAGAGAACACCAGGTCAAATCATTTAACTGAGTTAATCGTGGGATGGAAGCATAACCNTGCACGTTGCATTTGTTCTTACTCCTTGCTATAGCAAATGTAAAGATACAGTGATCAGGACACATTGTCAGAGAACACCAGGTCAAATCATTTAACTGGGTTATGCTTCCATCCCACGATTAACTAAGTCACTTGCTACACATTTAATGCTAACAAAAGTGCTAAGTGTCTCTGCTGTGATCTGCTGGTCTCCTGGATAAAGCATATTCCCCCAAATTAGCAGCTTCTATTCAGCAAACGGCTAGCTATCTTGCAAAGAAGAAGAACAGAAATAATCATTCCTGATACCATTGACCATTACAAGAATTTACAAGATGGGAGACAGACAAGTAGAGAGGAGTTTCAGACTCTAAACCAAGCAATGTTTTTCAGTCTTTATATAAATATCAAACTTGTGTCAAATTCTGTCTACTGGAATATTAGAATAAATTCTCATAGAAACAATGCATTCAAAACCACTTCTAGCTTGGGTCACTTTTGCTAATTATAAGCCCAACCCTATAGACACGGAGTGCTTCGGCCTCCCACTTGTTTCAACAGGACCTGAGGACATTCTGTCCCCTCAATAGCGTCAAGGCTCATGAACCAGCGGAAAGCGATGCAAACTTTTACCCTTGAGCTGCAAAGGAATTAAGTCACCTGCAAACAGCATATGAAGATACCACATAAATACCGGAGGAACCTTATGCTACAAGGGAGTAAATCAACAAAGCATCATGATGTCAAGGGGCATCAACAAACAAGGCTATAGGAAACTCAAGGTTAATTTCAAATAAAGAAGCAATACAGAAGCTTGGTTTCAGGAGTATGCCATGTATTTTACAGCACCTTTACAGCATTTTTTTAAATAGATTATTTATAAACAGGATATTCTGATAAGAAGGAAAGATACTAATTCAATATGATGTTTACCCTGTATTCATATTTTTTTTATGCTGGAAGGACTTCACATAGAAATATAATCTCTGCTCAGCAAATTGCAGTTTATGGCAGTACATTACTCTTTATAAGCAATACAAGAATAGTGAAACTTATCTCTAATGCTTGCTGTACAGTAAAATGCTGAAGAAGAGAAAAAGACAAGACATTATAAAGCAAAACTCAACCCATTGAAAGTAAAAAAATGCTGTCTTTCTGTGTTGTAGTTTAATAATAGTTGTACAGAAGAATCAATCTGGGGCTGGAAACCACAATCCTAGTTTGAACTCAGCATTGTGTTCAAAGCCCAAGAGATCAGCAGAGCCCAGACCTCCAGATTTTGGTCATCAGAGTAGTAACTGTTTTAATGTGTTTATCTAAATTGCAACTGCACAAAAACGAAATGAAAGAAAAGCCCTTAGACAATAACATTCAGAAAATAAACTCTACCAAGAAAATAAAATCTAAAAGTATTTACCTGCTTAACAGCAGGGGAAAAAAAAAAAAAATATATTTTACATTAGGACTTATTTTAGAAAACGCATTTCAAAGTGCTATAGCACAAATATAATAAAGTTACCATGACTCACAATGTGGTTTTCAAAATGTCACAAAATTCCTTTTAGATATATGTATACAAAATTAGTTTCAATAAACTGATCATTTAAAACTAATTTTTATCTGTGAGCCACCTACCCATGTAAAATTCTCTTCAGAGAGCTAAACATGCAGACAGGCTGCATATTTAAGCTGACCAGAACAGTTGCCCAGGCATTACTTTAAAATCCTGTTCAGAATAGTTTGATTGGCCAGCAGTGTCTGTCTTGGCCTCAGAAACATCATCAATAAGAACCAAACATTTGGTCCCCTCGAACTAGCAATGTTGCCTTACATTTCTCAGTTGGCCAACTCTCTAACTTCAAAACTTCCTGTAATTGGCCTGATTTTTTTCCAGCCAAAAAGAACCTTCTTAAAAATTCAAACTACATTTGAGAACTGCTAAGAATTACTTTGCAATATTTCCTCTTAGCCTGCTGCGTAAATGACTACATTTCAATTACTTCCTTCCTCTGATTTGGATGGACTACTTGGCATTGGGGGAAACTAAGTCATTTTTACTCAATGCAACTGTATTTCTCCTTTAAATCCGGATGATACTATCAAATACCGCAATTTAGTGCAATATACAAAGCAGTCATACATTACTACTATAGACAGTTCTACCCTCCCCCCCGCCCCCTCTTTATTACCAGTATGTTTTCCCTTTTCTGTAAAACTATTCTCATGAGACCTCATTTTACAAAGCATGGAGCAGTAAAGGCAAATAAGAGTGCTTCTGAGCCTTACATCTTAAAATGACAGAAAATAACTTAAATAAGAGTGGATGATATAATTGACCTGAGTGCCTACTTCTTGTTTACCCTAAACTCCCAATGAAGCCAGGCAGCTCTGAGCACTGGGATCACATTCAGTAATTGTAATTATGACAGAATAATATATTTCACATAAGTCTCATAGCAGTGTGCTTTCCAGCTATATTATACGACTATAGCTTCGGATTCTTTGGTCCGGGATTCTACACCATTATGGTGTGGGCTTTCAGTAGTAACTATGGTTGATTTTTCTAGATTACCTAGTAGCTGCTGACAAGAGGACAAAAGAAGATTTGAGATCTATAGTTAAAGTTTAAGCCTAATAGCTACAGTAATTGATTAGTTCTCCATGGATTTTCTTTGGTCATTGAGGTGTGTACAGAGACTACAGGAGATTATTTTATTGTGTAATTTTCACAGCGCAGCAGGGTACCTTGACAATGGGTTGGATACCACCCTCCTGTCAAAAACCACAGGGAAGGGATCAGAGTGAAGAAAACTCAGCCAGCAGAATCACTCCATAACAAGCAGGGGGTAGGATTTTTCCTTCCTGGGAAAGAAGCAAGATTTCTGGCCCCACAACTTGTAGATACCTGAGGTCTCCTGGGGGAGTCATTTTTATTGGGAGTTGCTGCCCACTTCAGTCCTAGAGGTATCAGAAGCCTTACCCAGTTCCCTGGCCACTTAGCTCTATTTGACAGCTAACATGTTGAAAAGGGCTCCATGAAACATGGTTATATCATGTTTATAGAGCCAGAGTAGGACCACAGGGTTAAGAAGCAGATGCACAAGTGGTGAAAAGTTGTTTTTGTCTTGGGGGTGGATACAAAGAGGTTGAAAGCGGATATGGAGATGATGAAGGCTGATGGCTTAAGACAGCCTGAAAAATAATGTCTCCTTTTTATCCACAGATCAGGCTAGTACAGACCACAGCAACTTTCACAACCTCTGCTGAAACAGCTAGAAGAGGAGTTGGTGAACCCCTGTTGAGGAAACCAAGAGGAGCGTGGGATGAGGAGATGGCTCTTGCAGTTGCATCCACCAGAAACTAAGCTGAGACTAGCAGTGCTTTTTGTATCTGCCATCCAAAAGACCGCAACTTGTATTTTGGTATGAACCAGCAACAGCCAGGAGAGCCCTCGTTCAAATGCCTTTTTTGACACTTGACCCAGATCTCAATTATTTTCAGTCCCGAGTATCACTCTCGGGAATCCAGACATGAGCCTGATGCTTCCAAACCCTAGGCCAAGGTCCTTTCAAAGGTCACCTCAGTTGTTGGGTGTTGCATTTCAGGCACCTTGCATGGACCCGACTTTCAGAAGGGAAATACTCAGCGCTTTCTAAAAACTCAACCCTCAAAGCAGCCTCCAACTGGATTAATAAAAATTAAGGCACTCAAAAATTCCTAGTTACTTTTGAAAATCTTACCCATAACTACACCAGACCGATTGACAAGAAAAACAGAAGTCACAGGTAACCATAAAAAGATCCATGTGTTGCTGTGCTCAAGGTACTTAACAGTGTAAACTTTATTCACATCCATAGTGACATAGTTAATGGCAAAAGGGTTTGCCCTTTATGTCCAGTAACCATATTTTACTCTGTATCTCTAGAGAGCAGGAGTCTGTATAAGCAATGTGAGAGGGGGGAAAAAAAAGTTGATGGATTACCAGTTTTTCTTCTGGTGGTGAATTCAGCTGTCTGGAATTGTGAATGTTAGTACAGGAGGAAACGAGATAGTTATCTTTTGTCAAAACTGTGATATAACAAATGTTAATATAATCTCAAAGGGAGGTACAGTTCAGAATATCTTTTTAAAAAGATAAAACATATCCTGAAACAAAGGTTGATTTTAACTATGTGTAAACAGTCTTTGATCAATCGACTGAATCCTTAGAAAGGGTTGATATATCACAAAACATAACACAACACCCCTACCACAGTTGAGTAAGTGCTTAAACTTTGCTTACAGAAAGGATGCTAGTATAGTTGGCAGGGATACCCAACCAAAATTATTAGAATGGAAATTTTTGTATAAATTAGCACAGTCTTCTCCTTCTGGAAGCGGCAATCAGTACACAGTAAAATGGATTGGTACTGCTGCATTATAAATGCATTTCACATCAGATAGAAATTCCTCCTGAGGGTCATCTTCAGATTTCATGGCTTTTCTGCTTCTTCTGCTGCATCCTCAGACAAACCTATAAGGCAGAAAGAAGATAGTTAAAAATTCGGTATACTTGGCAACTACTGCACTATATTGTTGATTCCATTAGTTTGTAAAAGCCTTAGTTATAGCTGGAGGAAACAATTTATTACATGCAAAACAGGACAAAAATGCATAACTTGCAAATTCAAGCACTCACAAGTTTAAGAAATATAACAAATTAAGGCAATAAGGGCAATCTCGCATCAGCTCTTTTATGCATATGATGGATAATACAGTCCAAGTCATAAAATCACAGACTATTTTTACATCAAAAATGACAGAGAACAACTGGGCATATGATCTGAGACACAGTTACTCCAATCTACTTGCATTTTGCCTGCCCCTTTTTCTAGGTAGAACTGGCAATACAAATTGCAAAACAATAGAAAATTAGGCTCCATAAACATATTAATAAGGATTTTTATTTTTTTTTTTTAATGTAAGACTAACACTTTAGGCAAGGGAAAAATAGCAAAACCCCCGTATTGAAGGTAACTTCTGCCTTAAACCAAGAGTATGAGTTTCCGATTTTCAGTTCAAGAGGTGAATCCATCTGGGATTGAATATTAATCTTTGCAATAATGAACCTGACAGAATTGGAAAAGTGGGTAGAAACTCATAAAAAGTTGCTTGGAATATCTAGGGAGAAAAAGAATGCTGGATAATCACACAAATTTGTATACACACATACTTGCATGACTTTAAAGTGATTATTTAACCCTGCAATTTCTTACATGTCCACTCTTACTTTAGGCTGAAAATGAAACTGACATCCTTTTTTAATGAATGTAAAGCAATCCAAAATAAATTGGTACCATCTCCAAATGATCTATGAATAGTAATAAAAGTAACACACAGCTTTTATGGGTTCGTT
>VYXH01011498.1:623797-659802 GCA_013397275.1 Burhinus bistriatus | reverse complement strand
TGTGGTGGGTTTTTTTGTGGTTCCCCCCCACCCCCCCATGAGCCATCTCTGAAGAAAGCTGAAATCCCCACATCACCAGTGAAGTTAAATGACCCACCAGGTCAACAAAATAAAATTTGAGTATCCAAGACTTCTAGACCCAAACCACCCGTTGCCTGTCAGCACGACTACCTTCGCAATCGTGTTCATGTAGAAATTAGCACCAAGCAGCTACATAATTTTAGAAGAACATGCTTTCACTTAGATCTGTGCAATTCCACATGAATGAAAACATCTAGATTTCTCTTTCAGTTTTTATTTTCCACTATCAATGTTTCTTGGTACAGTGGTTTTCATGGCTCACAGTATTAAACTGAACAAATTTTATCTCAAGCCTTGAGACTGAAGTAAAGCATCAGTGAAGCTAAAAGAGCAGGAGAACAAGAAAGAAATTGCCAAGATACAAAAGACTAAAGCAGTAAAATTTCAGCAACAGCTGGAAGCCCAAGGCCCCCAAGGGGCTAAGAAGTTCCCCTTACTGAAGTTTCTACTTTTTTTCTTTTTTCTTTTTTAAAGGACAATTAAAAATAACATGTTAAGAGCTGCCTTGGGTTTACAAAGGTCAGCCCTCAAATGGTAGTTCTTTTGTTCAAAACTCCTAGCACCTAGCACATGCTGGGATGCCAAAGGGACCAGCAGCAGGTCCCATCTTGTTTCATTCATGATCTAGGGGAAGGAGGAGGTAGGTAGCATGATAATGAAATATGTGGATTATAAGAAACCAAGATGAGCTACAAATAGCGGAGAGGCAAAAGAAATATTGCTCTAGGACTAAAAGATTACCAAGGCTGAGAGAAGATAAAAGGAGATACCACTTGAAATACATCACAGAAATAACAATCTTAAACGTACACACACTTGCTGAGGAAGGCTCTGCAGAAGTAGCACAGTGGAAAAAGCTGTTAAAGACATGCATTTGCAGTGAAATACCACAAAAGCCACTACAGAGTTTACAGTTAATACTGCTCCTGACTATGTAGCTTTTTTGAGATCAGATCTGGAGCGGTTTACAGTTCTGTACTACATAGAAAGATACTGGAGAATATCTTACTTTCCCACCATAATCAAGGAAAAGAGTTTGCAAGAATTATGAAACTGGTTTCTGCACACTCTTACAAAAGTTGGACATGCACATAGTTCAGATTGGAAACAAAAAGGTGGTATGATTATGGTCAGCTCTCTGTACCTGAAGAGAATAGCTGCAGATTTACCCACTAAGTTGCACACTTAATACACGTGACACCACCACTGCACAGTGCCCTCAACCTCAATACATTTGAGGACTGGCTAAAGGACACCTAAGAAGCATAACAGCACAAAAATGAAAGAAGGGAGCTTTATAAAGAAATCGGAGGGGGGGAAATAAAATCTTAATGAAAAGGCTATAATATCCTCATGCATCTCTTCCTTTATTAAGCTGAAAACACAGCATGTTAAAAATTAAAATGTGGTTATAAAATTATAACGCAAAAAAAAAAAAAAATTATTTGAGCCATAAAATAGTGCCCAAGATACTGCTTTCAAAACCTGTATTTCCATGACATTGACTTCTTACAAATAACCCTTGTGTCTACTTCTACAAATTGCCAGGCCAAAATGGGCAACGTGAACGGTTACTTTCAAGCTCATGAAACACAGTAGATCCACTAAACCTAGAGTTAACAGTAATTATAGGCTGGCAGAACTGAAGTAACATAGCAGGATTTACCTCAATTTCACACAACTTTGCCAGACAGCACTATACACAGCTATAGGGAACCTGGAATACTTCTGCATGGATCAAAGAACTACACATGAGTAAACTGTGGGAGAGGTGAGCTGACAGGTGATGTACAGACTGAAGCTATTTTTATTGTGTAACTCCAAAATGGGAGGCAGTATGAAAACGTGGCTTGCAATAATCAGCCTTCCCACCTCTATCCTGTATTTTTTCAACATGAAATATTTCTTAGTCATCAAGGAGAACAACATAAATTTCACATTGACCTAACCGGCACATGCTGTATCATAGTACGTGAGACGATTAACATCAGAGAAGTTTCTCATCAGTATATTCTGACAAGCTTAGGCAAATCCTAAGAAATATAGGGTATAAAATGAAAAATTCTGTATATTAAGGCTCCTTTACCTCATTTCATCAGGGAAAAAAAGCTTCCTTCCATCTTCAGATCCCCCATTATGAAGTTCTCAATGTTTCATTTTATAGATCATCCCAAAATCCTATCAGAATAACGCTGGTCTGAGCACACACTTAGACAAGTGTGTATTAAAAGGTTCATATCTCTATTTATCAACACAGCTATGAACTGAGAAGCTGCTTTTGGAAATAACAGTGATAAATTTTAACTCCTCTGTAGTAGGCAACCCCAGGAGTTTTGGGAGCAATTTCTTAAGACAGAGTTAAAATACATTATTAAATTAATATCCCTATCAGTAACATGAGATTGCATGTATTTGAGGTCAAAATCAGATTCCACCTTCAGTCACTTGAAACCCTCAAATTGTTTTGTGTATTTGTCAGTCAAAGCACATTAGCACCCTCATGAAAGCAGCTTCTATAAACAAAGACACAGTGGTGTTAATCTGCCTCTTGAAAAGCATGACTTATGTATACATATTATTGAGTCACAGGAAGTTAATTTGTAGATCAAAATGTATTTTTGAGTCTTGAAAACTGAAAGTTCAAAGAAAATCACCTACAGGGAGAGAAGCAAAGACAGCTAAAAAAGCCCAACTTTCCTGGAATTATTATTCATGTAGCTACAGAGAAAAAAAAACCCTGAAACATTTAAAAGGAGGGATGATATTTGAGCATGATGACAGAAAGGAGTAGAAAGGATCGCTTTCTGTAGTCATAAATTGTTCACACTAAGCATGATGGTGTAAGGTTTAAAGATGTTCAGGTTAAACAATTAGGCAATGGAAGAAACTACCCAGGGAGGTGGCTGAGTCAAGGATATGAGATTTGCAAAGATAGGATAGATGAAATCCTAGTGGGGATTAGTGAAGAGGAAGATACACAGGCTTTGAACTGGATGACCGAAAGGATCTTCTCCAATCCTATCGTTTATGCTGCTATGATTCATCCTAAGGAGAACATTTTGGACTCTTATGAATTACTGGCTGAGTTTCCTGGATACTATTGTACATTAGTCTACTCTGAAGCATGCATAAAACTAAGTCAAAGTTGGCTTTGAAGTGTTTGATCTACAATATCCAACGCTTCCCAGTCTCTTTTTCACACAGTGACTCAGAGAAAGGGCTGTTACAACAAGACAACAAAAATGATTTTGAGTTCAGATTAAGTTAGAGAAGGGAGGCACCCCTTTCTTCAGCTATTCCCACCTAAAAGAGGAAAAAAACACCCCATCTCATGGCCTCATGATGGTTAATACTGCTATTTCTAGACCTGATATAAAACAGCTTTAGAACAAACTACAGCTTTAAAGTAACTGTTTTTCAGTTGTTGTTTCAGGATCCATGACTAAATGTTCCAAATCACCAAAGTTAATAGCTTTTTGCTTTTTTGTTAACAAAAGACAACAGATTTTTCCCAGCACCTTCAAGTCACATTTCTGAAAATCATGATAATTCTCTAATAAGTCCCAACTAATTAGCCTCACTAGTCCCACTGCTAACAATTTTCTTTATCATTATAAAGTGCTTGAGGAAATACATACAGCTTCCTTTTTCTTTGTATATAATCTTTATTCCATGAACGCAATCCAAAGTGTTTCTCAGAAAGTTTAAGAATGTAACAATATCTTGCTTATCCCAAGCAAAATGACACAGTTTAGTTGGAGTGCAAAAGGGATTAGAGAAAAATCATCAACTCTAATGCAGTGATCACCATGATGGACAAGCTACAAACTTTCCTGCACTGCTTTAACGGAAGAAACTGGACTTGATCAGTATTCTATATCACTTTTTACGGAATAATAAACTGAGAATGAGCCTTACCATTGCCTCCCAAGTCACCAGTGAGTCACTGATCACTGCATACATAATTAAAAAACACTCATAGTTTTGTATCTGAAGGGGAGTGATGGTAGCTAAATGAGTGGGAAGCATGGACTTAGTCATTCATTAAAGAATTGTGTAAATCAAATAAATTTGCTTTTCTTTTAGGAAGTAGTGTGACTGAGAGAAAGGACTTCATTCAGTGAACTTTTCTTTGCCCTAAGGGACCATATACATCACAGGATGGATAATGTGAAACAACAGTTTCCATCACTCACTCTTAAATATGCTCCCTACTAACTGCAACTAAAATGACAAGTCCAACCTATACGAAGCTATCAATAGTTAAGTTTCTAAACTGCCAGGAAATAGCAGGGGTAGAAGGGGCAGCTCTTACCTTGGGGATAGCAGTGTCTATCCCCAGAAAATTTAAAAGACCTTGCTAAAAATCTTCCTTTTGTCATTCTGACTTAGTAGTGACATGTGGTAGCATGTAACACAATGGAGATAACAAGGAGGTAACAACAACCAAAGCAACATTTATCAATTGTCCACATGTTTTATTTTTTTTAATTAACTTTTAAACACCTTACAAAGTTCTTGTGCATTCATGCCCCTAGGCAGCAGCCCTCAATGGAGGCTCTGCAGACATGAGCTTGCGGCAACTCAGGCCCACCGTGAAACGGGACATTAGGAAAAGTTAGTGTCCCTTCCAAGGCAATTTCTTTGTTTTGTTTCTTTGCTTTCCAAAGCAACTAAACATCCCTATCATTAATTTTATCCTGATAATTAATAACTTATACTATGCTTGTTTTGTATAATACTGTTGCCTTCAACCTTCATTACATTACATGGTGTACACGCACACGTACCCATACACAACTCTACTACAAAATTTTCAATTGAGAACCCCAACACCTAAAAAGCACTAGAGCTGCCACCAATGTGTCCAAAGAATGAAAAAGTAGACTGAATTACTGCCCATCTGTTTTGGGTAAAGTAAGGAGGTGTTCACCAGTTCACAGTTCCTGGGATTATCAAGTACTCAAGCTGTAAACAGTAGAGTTCAGACTCCTACGTTTATAATGCTGTGAAGTTTCTACGCTTTCTTTAGGTCCTTCTTCTGCTTCATATTTGAAAAATGCCCAAGACATATCAAATGTTTCTAATAGAAAGTTATCGAATTTGAACATCAGGAAAAACATCCAGTGACATGACCAAAAATTCCCAAGGCGCGCAGCTGCTTCTTCTAATGCCCCCAGTCAAATATATATATATATATACACACACACACACACCCCATCCACACTGCTGGAATAAACACATTCTGTAAGAAACAAGCAGCTGCCAAAACACCAAATCTAGCCTACATTTATAGATATCAAGGAGAGGAGAGAAGAACACAAGGAATGGGATGCTGGTTAGTTTGAAGCAATGCAGAGCTCTGTAAGCAGCATGTAACCAAAAAAGAAAAAAAAAAAAAAAACAAACCCAAAACCAACCATCAACCAAAATCCAAAAATTATTACAGCGCAAACTGAATGTGATTGCAGGAAGCCAAGCAACAGCAGCAGTGAAATCACTGATCATTACTGTGGGAAATTTGATTTCAATGAAGCCAAAATTTTGGATGAAAAATGCCTATTTTCTCCAAATACCTGGCTTATGACAATCACCTATCAAATCCTGGACATTTTTCTAGGAAAGCTTGCAAATTTTTTGAGAAACGGTTGGTTTTATTTAGAGATGATCACAAGAAGTAGTCACAAATGACACATTTCAGCTGGAACAAATATTTCTTGCCAGGAAGTAAATCCCTAAAAATGAGTTTGCTTTTCAGTGGCCAAACCTTCCTTCTTTCTAATTAGCTATCAGCCTTTGTTAGGGTGGTAAATTAATCCAGTGGCTTCTAAGGCAAATACGCACAACACAAATCTAAAACTTAACTAATTATGGACACGCAAATCTCAATGCTTCAATTTATTCTTCGTCATGCTTATATCTTCCCATTCACTGCAACCCTATTAAGCTTTTCAGAAATGTTGGCTTTTTAATAGCTTGCTGTCAGAAAAAAAAACAACCCACCAATATATTTGGGCCATGTACACTGAGATTAGACAGATGATAATATATTAAAAACAGGGTCTTTTTTTGCGTAGACGTAACTCTTCACTTTTTCCTGGGGAGAAGTAATGCCACAGTAATCAGTCTTTTGCCTGCTTGATTCGTTGTGCTATTTTTTTGACTTCCCAGACAGACAGACCAGCCAGCTGACTATTAACAAATCCTTTATCTTCCCAGACAAGTGATCACCATGACAGATAGGCAAAACTCCAGGGGTAGGTTAGCTTTAGGGCAAGATTTTCCACTATTTTCATATGAATGGCAGTGAATGCCTCTCCTGGAGACAGCCACCCAGTGTCTGCCTGCAGGAAGATGCAAGATCCTTCACGGATATGATGTATATATTACAGTCAATTTCTACTCCTATAGATAGGCTGGCTGCTGCTCATAATTGACATCTGAAGACCTATAACCTCCCTGTTAGTGTAACTTCAACCGTTGCTCATTCACCTATGTATTTTTAGCTGATGCTGAGCAAACTTTTCAGCAGATATGATTTTCCTTAGAAAATCGCAAATGCAGGTCAAACAAACCATTGGTCAAATTTCTGCTGAGTCTGTCAGATCAATCTGGCTAAAAAAAGTAAATAATTACAGCATTTTTGATATTTTCAAAATCTTTTGAATTTTCATTTCACACTGAAATATTGCAAATAAACTTCCTTGAATAAAATGTTGTGGGGTTTTGTTTGTTTGTTTGTGGTTTTGGGGTTTTTTTGTGGGTTTTTTTTTGTTTGTTTGTTTGGTTTTTTTTTTCTTTTAAAAAAAACCCAACATGTTAGCAGGTACGAAGTCTAAGCAAAATACTTCATTTGAGGAGAAAAAGAGAAACCTGAATCAATCATTGGGCGTTGTCCCAAAATAAAAAAATTTCTAATTTCTATGCTTCAAGTCAGAAACTTAAAAAAAACTCAGTTATTCACGGAACTCTACTCTGGTTAGCATGTACCTGTATCTTAATCAAAATAGTGCAGTTATTCTTCTAATAGGCATGACATAATTGTCAGAATGAAGATTTCAACAAATTTAGCTACAACATGTACATGCAAAGTATACACGGCTTTATCCAGCACCGGCTTCAGCAACACATAGAATAAAAAGTACAACAGGTTTGTAGGAGAAAAACCCCACCTTTTTATGAATAGAGTCTGATACAGACTTGCATTTAGGGCCTGTGCTGTGCTTCTTGTGCAAGTTTAAATTGTATGGCCACAAAACAACTTAGTACCTTTATACATAAACATCAGTTTCTCCAGTAGAGATTTCCAACATTTTCGTTATCGTGTACGGTACACATAAGCCCATGCTCCTCAGTACCAGAAAGATACAACAAAATAGAAGAAATTCCAAAAGGAACAGAGTAAATATTTGTGTGATTTTGTGGAAAACAGAAAAGAGGAGAGGGAGAGAAATAAAATAGCTAAAGGCAAAGCAACATTAGGAATTGTTTAGTGAAATGAAGAGATATAAAAGAGGATCAAGAAGATGAAGTCAAGGAAAGGAATATTCAAGGCTGCTTTAATGCCATGTATTCTCCCAAGGGAAGTGCTGGAAGCCACATGACTTACGACATTTCCAAATTAGTACCACAATGAAGACAACAATCTCGTGGTGTCAGGGAGATGGTCAAGCTGATAGAACAAGAGTTTTCCATTTCTAACTCCTGTTATCGTACAACAGATCTGAGGTGCTACAAATTCCTAAGTGTTTTGTAATATTCACAGAAACATCAGCTTTTGCTTACCATCAAGTATTCAGCAACTGAATACTCTTCAGTGTGTTGCTCCTTTTAACAATGGAACATTACAGCGCAAATGATAAAATCATATTCAAGATTTCCATGGATTCTTCTGAAAATAACATACAACAGGATTTTACCATTTGATGTCGTTTTTCCTTTGGAGTCTTGTGGGAAAAAGACATTGGTAGAGAGGCAGGTTTGAGGGAAAAATGTGTTTAAAAAAAACAAAGGAAAAGGATACTTTTGTGTAATATTTTCCAATCTTGAATTTCACACATTCCTTTTAAGCTACAGTATATGAGAAAAATGCTTTAAGGTTTTTTTTCCAAATGCAATCTTTTGATAAGTCTCAGTGTTGGCTTAAAAAAATAAAAAGAGCCTGTATTAAAGTAACAGATGAAATTTCTTCTAAATGGACACTTAACTCCTTTCTATTGCTCACCAAAAATCTATACCTGCATTTTGTTGTCATTTTGGGGTTTTGGGGATTTTCTTCCCCCTGCTAGAATCTTATCTTTGCAAATGCAAAGAATGATTTTTTGGGGGTAGAGACGTAATAGCAGGTCATATTTGTTATCAGATATGTAGTCTAAATTGTCTTAGTATCTCAATATACCAAAGAGCTGTAATGTCATTCTCCTTATTTCCACTGCTTTTTTTCCACTCCTTATTTTCCACTGGTATCAGTCTTGTCTCATACAGGTAGAAATAGCTACACACCTGGATATTTCCAGGCACATCTTGGCCATAGTAGCTATAATGGCAATTTCAGTACTCACAACAAAAATTGTAAAGCTACTCAGATTTCATGATCCAATTAATGATTCCTTAAGGCCCAAATCTCTGCACTTCTAAATGATGACTAGAAATTTCTGAGTGCTCCAGCCTCACACCAAAATCAGCAGAACCAGAAGGAGGGCAGCACTTTGCAGGACTGAGCCTTTTAGCACCTCCAGAAAGAGCAGCAGAAGCCAACACACCCGCATCTAAGGCTTGGAATGATGAAAGTAACAGTTTAAAAAGTGTTATGGATTTTCTTATGGGCTCAGGAAGCAATAAAAACTAAGTATAGTCAGACTGCAAGAGAGCAATATAGCTTTCATAATTTTCTGTGACTTTAGGGAAAACACGCTCAACTTTTATAGACAGTCAATTCAGTATTACAAATTTTCAGGAAACGTCACTGCTACAGGATTCCCACGACACATGCAGGTTATGTTGAAATTACTGTTTTGTGTAAGGACACTGATCAAAATAAATTCACATTATGTAAATGAGTTGGTTTAACTACAGTGCAATACAACTAACAGTCCTAAATCACAGGCTTCTCATTGAACTGGACACTAATGATGGCAGGAAGAGCAAACAATTTCATTCTGGCAGTTAGGTAATGTTAAGATTATTTCGTCATTGACTAATAAGGTAAGTGCCTGAACAAAGCTAAGAAAGTAAAGACAAACATGCTAAATCAGAAAAAAACCCCAAAACCCTAAAGATCCAATATGGTAAACAATTTCCAGAAAAAACACTGAAATACAGTGAGAAGGAGATCTTTTATTGTGCAATGTTTCAATTTATCAATCACTTTGCAGTTCTTTCCAACTTTGGAAGAAGTTTAAACAACATCAGTGGCTTGGAACATTTAGAAACAAATTCCAAATCCCCACGTAGTTGAAGGGTATGCTACAAATAGTTAAAAAAAGATCCTTGATTTAAGGTCAGGTACTGTAAACACTTATCGTGGTTTATGCATAAGTAATTCCACTGAACTTAAGGAGTCCTACAGGAATTCTCAAACATGTAAGTGCTTGCAGAAGTAGAGCCTAATTTTCATACTATATGTTTTTTAAGCTGCTGATTTTCTCTTTTTATTCTGATGAGTAGTATAGTATTATCTATCAAATATTATTAATTAATGCAAACAAGCAATCTCTCTTGCAGTAGGAAGGTCAGGTTTCGGAGACTCAGCAGTTGTATCTATATAGCAGAGAAAGAGCTGCCTCTGGAGCTGTTTTACCTCCCCACTCTGCCTCTTGTCCACCTGAAACAGCCTAAAGACAGTTCAGTCATGCTTGAAGGTAACCTATCTGACAGAGGAACCTCACAGGCTTCTTTATACTCCAATTCAGCTTAATGCTGTTCTTCCCTACTTGATGCATGTAAAGTCCACCAATACAGCATCTAGGCCACCATTACCGGTCCTTATTTATGTAGGCAATAATGTATGCCTTACCAAGAAGATGGACATCCAGGTTTTCACAAGCCACCTTGAAGACAGTGAAAGTTCTCCTCAACATGAATCTGCTCCTACTTAGCTTATAGGACAGAGCTTTAAGACTCAGGTTTATTTGTTCAGAGAGTAGCCAACTACTCATGCATGATACTTAATCAGCTCCAATTGCAGTTCAGAAAACTATCTCAAATCACATAAGCACATGATCAATTGACATCTGTGGAATTGAACACACCATTTATGTGTTCAAGTTGGGTGCGTGCACAAGCATTCTTAACAAAGGAATCTAAGTATAGGCTTAAAGGCTTTCCTAAATAATGCCCCACAATTCTCCGATGCTGTAACACATTATTTCAACCTATACTCTAAAAGTGGTGATATCAATGCATTTATGTATGTATTTCAATATTGTTTCAAATTTAAACTTGCTAGAATATTGATTTTGGAAAAATCTTTGAAACACGGAAGTGGTTTTGTGTATAATTTTTCCCTTTTCTCTTCCTCTCTCCCTTCCTTGATTTTGCTAATGATCTCTGAAATCCTGGCATAAAAGAACTGTGGTGAAACATAAAATAAAATTTAAAAATTACATCCATGTTCTGAATGAAATACAAAATGTGAATAAACAATGCTCATTTAGTTACAAAAGAAAATGAGGGTTTTTTTTTTTAATCTTTTGCATTTTACCATCCACAGGACCTGCAAGTAATGTTGGTATGGGTTTTTTTGTGGGAGGTTTTAAGTCTAAAAAGAATCTGGTGACATCACCCAAAGAAATACCTAAACCATGTATTACATTTAACTCAATACAAGTTTGTTTAAAACTTTCTTAGGAAACATACTTTTCTGCCTCCAAAGTGTTCTCAGAGGAGTCTCTGCTTTTACACATGGCATTTCTGATCTCTCACTGCAGGAGAGCTTTACATCAAAGTTCACATAGAGCTCCAAAAGCTCCATTGGAGCCTCTCAAGGTGATAGTTTGGGCAAAAACGTAAAGAGAGATATGGTATTGAGAGAGATTCTGTTGCAGCAAAAGTGAAATCTAAATACAGTAGATGGAGATTTATCAAAATGTAGACATAGTCCCACTGTGGCTGCCCATTATCTGCTTCTGCTAGGATCTTCCAACAAGCTGGATGCTATTGCTTCTCTCCCAATGCATTTGCAGTTTAGACGTCTTATTGCTGTAATCAGGGATTTTATTGGAAGAAAGGCAATATACATCACACGTAAGATGTTTTGAAAGGAGCTGTGAGTTAAGGTATAGACCATTTTTGCTTTTAACCCTTAGTTGGAATGGTAAAAGTGTTTTCCCATCTGTCATCCATGCAGTCATGGTCTACAGCCCATGAAATCCCATTAAACAAGAAAATAAACATCATCCTTACAGTATTTTCAGCTAAAGCTGCAAAGAATTGATCATCTGCAGGAAAGGGGCCAGCAGAAATACATGATTTTGAAAGTGTGAAAACTACTCATTCAATGGCGCGCGAAGATGAAAAGTAGAGCATTAAATTGCAGTTTTACCAGTATTCCTTTAAACTACAAATGATGAACAAAAAAACCAGTAAAACATAAGAACAGGAACAATGTGTAACAAAGTTTCAATACACTACCCTTCTCTCATGCCTTTTGGAAGGCAGTAAAACAGAAGCCCTTTCAAAGTAGGTCCAGGTATTGGCATCTCATTTAATGGGTTGCAGTAAGGACTACCAAGTAGCTCAAGACAGACAGTTCGTTTAAGCATGGTGGAATAGTGTGCTGGCTCACACTTAACGTGGCCAGATCTTCTCCACCCACACAGGAGAATTCAAATGTGCTGTCAGAAATAGTATTTGCCTGAAGGATTCCATACGCGTTCCCAGACTGGGTCCCTGTGCAGTAGCTTGGAAAAGGTTGGTGAGTCATTTTAACAAGTTACAGATTTAAAAAAGAATGAGCTATTCTCATATCTATCACACATCATGCATGGGATGACAAGTTAAATGACTTCATGTTTGTGAAACTAAACTGGATCATACTGAGATACCTATCTTCAAAGATGCTGCAACACCACTTCCCATTCAAGCCAAGACTGTTTTGAATGACTTCCTAGAAATGCTTCTAATACTTCTTTACTTTCCAAATTCCAGGATCAAAATGTTCTCTTCCTTTATTCCTTCCCTCAAATCTGATCTAGAAATCCCTTTATCTGGCATGTGATGCCACCTCCACATGATAATACCCAGATCTGGCACATTTCAAGCTTCATTTGTTTTTCCAGGCTCTCCCAGGAGAGACAGAAATATGTAAGGAGGACAATAAAGTCTGAATACGGTTTGAAATAAATCACTTATCTCTGTGAGATCTTTCTGTGTCATTTTGACACACTGAGCTCTGGACTGGACTCAATGACACACTGAGCTCTACGGTTGGACTTTATGATCTTAAAGGTCTTTTCCAACCTAAATGATTCCATGGTTCTATGATTCTATGATTAGTGCAATCTACCTCAAACTTTGGGTGAAGACTTTTGTAAATGTGAATAAATAATTTTAATTAACTTAATTAGCTGATGGAAATGATACAAGGCTCTACTATATCTTCCTAAAGGCATGTGCTTATTTGTCCACAAAGCACATCATCTACTTTCTTGATCAATGGATATTCAAATCATGACAAGAACTGGCATTGGGCTTCAGGGTGGGAACAAAAAGTGACCCGCAAAGCTCAATGGGATTATGAGTCAACTGAAGTCATGAGTCAACAGCAGCCTGTTGCTGATTGACTCTGCCTCACCGGTAGGTGTTACTTCAGCCATTAATGGAGATTGCTGTACGGCTGCAGGGGTATGCATGCCTGCCAAGGTACATAAAAAATATCCAAACCAAACTAAAATCTGCCAGGTTCTGAAAATATCATGTAACACCCTGCTCTTTATCTGCAACAGCATCCAAAGTAATTTTTGGGAGAGCTGACCACAACCACACCCATCCCTATGTCTGCAATACAGCCTGAAGGTTTTTCATTGACGGCCATTCCACTTAATCATTCAAAGCAATGCTTGGCTATTTGATTGCTGTGATTTAGCGCAGTAATAACAATAATCCAGACTATGCTTAAACCACTCACAGTACTTCCAAAACTGTTTATTAGCATTGGCTTCTGCTTTACTGGCTATTTTCAACACCCTTAATACTGAAGTTCCTCCTCTGGCACCTCTGAGA
The DNA here is from genome assembly GCA_013397275.1 of Burhinus bistriatus. Taxonomy (NCBI): domain Eukaryota; kingdom Metazoa; phylum Chordata; class Aves; order Charadriiformes; family Burhinidae; genus Burhinus; species Burhinus bistriatus. Next base: position 646,500 of record VYXH01011498.1, on the reverse strand, counting down.
AGGCCAAGACTGTATGAAAAAGGTGGCCTTATTTTTTGTTTGACTGAGTATTTGATAACTGCACTTAAATTCAGAGTTTATTTATTTAATCTCAGCTCAGGCTAAAGCCATCTAAAATGCCCCGTGCATTGTAACTTTAGGTCCAGGACAGAACTGCATACAGAACACAGTCTCTTTCATTTCTCTCTCGCAATGAAATTCAATAGCTCCTCTTCAACCCAGGAGTCAACTGCAAGGCCATCATTTAATAATCCCATCCTTCTATTGCCATCAAAGTATGAAAATTCAGGTCCTCATGCTCAACATCTCCAAGCAGAGTATCAGACATATCAGACTGAGGATTTCTGTCATGCTTTCGCTAAATCTTATCTTTGAGCTAGTACTTTCCAACTAGTAACCAAGCCTCTTTCTGAAGACCCTTAGAATGGGAAGCTCATCACTGGCTGTTTATTCTATCCTATTCTTTCCACACAAATAACGCTTTCCATGGACTGGAATGACTTCTTTCTTAATGTATTAATTTCATCCTTCTTAACAGTAGAATTCACAGGAACTGAATGTATAGTTTAAGACTTACACCCCAACAGAAGTCAACACTTTACCAAACAGTCATTAAGATTATACAAAGAAAAGGGTATTTGCCCTTAAAAGTAGGTTTTGTTCAACAGGCAAGGCACAAGAGCAGTGTACAACAAAATGATTTGTCTATTGAACATAAAATATCTCATATTTATTTTCTAAAAAATGTTTTCTGTTTAATGTACACACTAATGTTTTTGACAATGTTTCTATAAAACTTACACAACTTTTTTGTTGTACACACATACAGTACGTGAAAGGCAGAAGTATGCAGCCTTTCATCTATACACAATATGGAAGAAGAGCATTTCTCTAGGTGACTTTTTTACTGTAGATCCAAAGCTTATAAAAGCAGTGCAATTGAAAGCAGGTGGGACGCAGTACAAGGGTTTCTCATCGTTCTAAGCATACAGTTCGGCTCACTCGAATAATAAAACCTCTGTGCTTATTCAGTCTTGTACTTCTGTTAAAGCTAGGCCACTGAATTGTGCCAAATAATGTGTTGTCCAACTTGGACTAAGCTGAGAACACTAAACTCCTTTTCCTAGTGAACTGTGCTGTACTTGTATGATTTCTATATTATAAACAGACATTATCTATAAGAAAAAAGAAATTAAAACTTTCTAAAGTCAGCACTGTTTCCAATTTCTTACCTTATTGGTGAAATCTTAAAGGATAATATACTTGAGATTAAAACTTAAAAAGAACATTATTACAATGATGTAAATATACCCACATAATCGTATATATTAGGTAATCGTGTACATATGTATATTCACCCCACCAAATTCTGCACCGTTGCTATTATTTATACTTGATCTGATAGCTGGAAAACACTCCTTAGACCATTTTCTTTAAAACTGTAAACAGTAGATAGCATCATCCTTTACACTCATTAAAGACTAACAACTTGCTAACAAAACTTTTACCACATTCAATTTTTGCTTACTTAAAAGACAATGATAAAAGGGTAACTTGCATCTCATTATGTTGAATTTTAACAGTTGAGAAAGAAAAACAAGATAAAGCAGGGGTTTACATGGTAAACTTGCTGATAGCTGAACTTGTTGAGATAAAATAAAGGCTATAAATCAAGCTGAAATAGTTGGAAGTATTAAAAAAATAGGGTAACTTTCTGGTGTCTTTCATTCTCCTCACCTCACGTTACCTATTTTCATAATAATCTTCAAATACTAAAATGAGGAGTGACAGTAAGAACAACTTTTTTCTTTGAAATCTAACTTGTCAAGGAGTGAACTGCCACCAAAATTTGCAAAGGCACTTCTTCTGAGATCTGCATATAACTTTGAAGTGCCAAGAAGCCAGAATAATGAAATCAGAATTTTTTAAGTCTGGTTGTCAGTACTTGTACTGGACAAATATACATACTCTGAACTGTGCAAAGTCTGTGCTTGCAACTCAGTTCTGGAAGTGGAATGCTTGCTTTATGGAAAACTTTGGTATTTGCCATAGGTTTCCATTCTCAGCTATATCAAAACACAGAAATATAACAAAGAATGAGACTTTTCACTAAGTTTCAGATTGGCAACGTCACCATAAAACAAATTGTGGTTATGAAGAATAACAGAAATTACAAAGTCTCATTTCCTATCCTGATTCCTATTCCTGATTTCTGTCAGATTTACATATTCCCTCAGTTTGCCCAGCTAAATCTACATATGTCCCCACTCATCTCACCTCACAGTACCCTCAGCTACCCTTCACATCTACTGGTTTCCTCCCAAGCAAGAGCCACACATTAGGCTGGTTTTGAGGTAAGGGTGTACTTATTCAAGATCACATCAAATGCAACAGGAAACTCTTAAATTCCTGTTTGAGCCTTCCCCCTAGTAATCTCAACCTTTCCTTTACACCCACCTGACAACTTCTATGAAATTTTGTATGAAAATATATATTGCTTGAGATGTTTAATTCTCTTTAAAAGGCATCAGAAACTGCCCGTGGGGCTTCAAAAGGGTGGGGAGAGAAGAACAAGAGACAACCATTATGATTAAAGTTTCAAAGCAGGTTAAAATGAAAGGCATTTTTGTTAGATACAATGTAACCAGACATAACTGGACAGTTTGAAATTATAATTTTGAGAGATTCCAATTCAGCAAATCTGAATGTCCCATTTCAATATGTCCAATTTCTTCATGTCAAACAAAAATTCATGCATTTTCAGCTTCGTTTCTGCAATCCATCTGTGTCTCAGAGACATTCACTGAAGCCATGTGAAAACCTTTACATAAACTAATTCACCAGAGAGGGGGAAAAAAAAAAGTATTGATTTTCCCTGGATAAGAGTAGCTTTAGATCAGGAATTTTTGAGAATCAAAAAACACTCAAAATCAAAAGCCCACACTCTGACATTTAATTATATACTCTACTAAGAAAACAGTCTATAAGGAAGCACTTCTGAGTTAGAGGCTTGTATTAAATTTAAAAAATAACCCTATGATTTATACTACCAGTTAGCTTTATAAAACGCTACACGTTAAAAAGCAAACATAATTAAAAAAGCAGGGCGAATTCAGTACCTCTAAAAATGCCTTCCTGATTGTAAATGTTCTGTAGAAAGATGGTACAGAAAATTGCATCATTGGAAGAGAGAAAGAAAAAGCCCTTTAAGTGGAGATGCCCGATTTTACTCACAAGATTTCTGTGGAAGAGAGCACAGGGCTCATTAATGCAAGCTCTGTCCTGTGCTGGCAGGACCCCAGCAGATAGCTCCAGGTACACGGGGTCTCCACCACATGCCCTGAGCACAGCTCTGCTGGCCTGCATGAGAGGTGACTAGGAGAGCTGTAAACCCCCCTTTTCCACCTTTCTGGTCCTGGGCCTCTCTCAGGGCATAAAGAAGATTTCTGTGAAACCGGTGGAAACCAATTTCGGTGGGCTGCCGCCCACGGAATAAAGGAGAGGACAGGAATCCATGGAGCAAATGCTTCTCAGTAAGGGTTTGCAAACACAGGTGCTCATTTTCAAAAAGAAATAATCGTGTCTTTTTTTTTTGTTTTTTTGATTTTTTTTTTTTTTTTTTTTTTTTACATATAGTTCTGGATGAAGCACTGAAAGAAGGGCCTCATCCTCACAAGCGTAAGAACGATGGGGGATTCTTTCAGCTGGTACCGCACAACCCTAAAGTGCACCACCAAAGTGACTCTTTAATGGATCAGTAGGGAAAGGAAGATGTGGTTATGCGTCTGGCACATGCACACCAAACACAGAGTACCTCTGTGCCGGGGAAACTCTCCATTGGGAACCTACAAAAAAACCTGCTGGAGCTAAACTGAGCAGAATTTGACTATTTTAAAGGAATACTGGGTATTATTAAGCAACCTTTAGAATGCTGCTCCTCACTGGGGCACACCACTTAAGAAAACACAGCATGGTAACATGAAAACATATGCCAGCAATCTTCATTGTTCACGGATTTTAAAGAACAGACGGGTTTAGACTATGATGATCTCAATACAACCATCTAGCTGGATGCTTGGAATAATACAGAATATAGAATTTCACCCAATAATTTACTCAACAAGCCCTTAACTTCAAGTTGAGCTTTTTGATGTAAAAACTTCAAGTGAAGAATGAATCACATCTGTAAGGAAGTTATTCCTCTCTGCCCAAAATTTTTCCTTTATTTCTAAGTCCAAATTTTTCTTGCTTCTGCTTCCAGCCACGTACATGTGCAATACATCGGCTCCAAAATCATTATCTGGTTTTGTTCATCTCTACTTTACATCAAACAAAACACAAGAGGAAGTAAAAAAGTAGCTGTAATATGCACATTACAGAGCACTTAATCTCATGTCTAGTGTTATACAAAGTATGAGATAACGATCTCGAATATAACACACATTGTCTACTGGAATTGTCATTGCTTGGATAGCGAGTTCAATTGGCCAGTACTAAGAAGGATTAAGTCTAGGTAAAGCACATATCCGAGCAAACTATGCCCAACACAGATAGTTTCCTCATTTGTCAGGGAGCGATTATGGAACGAAGGAGACACAAATGACACTCGCTACACTCTGCGCTTTTGCAGTTTCAGCAGATTTTTCTCCATGGGATATGTAATAGTCTGGTGGACTTTTCTCTCTCTTTTTCAAAGTATGTTTGCAAGTCAGGTGACTTGACTTACGCAAAGAAGCTTTGCTTTAATAAGTCGTTCTACTGACAGATCATTTTCTTTATAAAATAACAGTACATTTTTTTAGAGCAAATTTTCTTCTCTGGCCATAACTATAGAATAGGACCTCAGTCCTGTGTTGTGCGTCGGTCATTGGAAGAGTGGACTGAAGATGCCGAGGGTCTTGGCAAACCGAATCTGCATTTTCTAAACTAAAAACTTGTACTCCGCACATTTAAACTATACCAGAAAGGTCCCTACTGATCAGGACAGCGATGTTTTCTTCAGCAGAAGGCACTGGCAGACATATTTCCCCAGAAACTTTCAACTTCAGTGTCGTAACACAGTAACAATGGTGAAATAAGCTTGTTAAGAAAGATTCATACTTTATAAATAAAGAAGAAATAGTGAAGCTCAGAGAAGCAGTGTGTAGAGAGATGAAGACAAACTGGACATTTGTTCAGTGTCCTAAAAATGCCATTTGAGCACACGAGGTAGGAAAACAAGTAGCACAGGAGCACAGTTGTACCGAGTTGCATCAGTAGTGTAAGAGGAAAAGGGAAGACCAGAGTTTGATGCTGTATGTGAACGAGGGGTGGTTCTCCGTCACCTCTGACGGAGTACACTGACCAAAGACTGTGGCTGGTGGTTAAATCTGTAGCCAGGTTTGCAAGATTAAATGGCACTCGGGAACAGAGCAATGCAAGTCAAAACAGAGCTCTCTGTGGGATACTGGCTGAGGTAGCAGAATTCACAGTGTAAACATAAAATTTCAGAAAAATATCATTTTACCATGTTCATCAACAAACCAAGAACAATACCAGGAACACAGTTACATCCATGTCTACGTCATCATTTACTAAAGCCTCAAGCCCTAAAGCCACTCCTGGCAGCTGCTCTGCAGAAGGTAGTATTACTAAAGAAAGCAGCTTCGTAATTTAGACATACACAGACACTGGGACCAGGTCCCCTGATCAGGTCATCTGGCTGAGAACCAACAGGCTACTGTTGCTTTGTTTCTAACCACTTCCTGACTACAGTTTAGCTATTTAGTCTTTCACCACCTGGTTTGTATTTGATTTGCAAAAATAAAAATAAACAATCTCCCCCAAGGAACAACAAGAATATTGCATAGTATGCAGTTTGTGACCAAAGAGGCTAGGAGCTGAGGCAATACATTTTCTGGTACCTAAGCCACAGGTCAGACTGGTTGCCAGCTAAGCCAATATTTCTGGTTTGAACCATCTGTTGAACTCTCTCAAACAATAAGAAAGATTTGTTCCATCACTGAAATAGAAAACCAAATTTAAGAACGGCTGTGTAAGTAAAGTGGAAGTTCATTCAAAACCAATGACCCAGAGGCTAGCTATTTTTGTTATATAAAGAAAATGAACCTGGGAAGAGGTCTTAAAGTTTGAAGCTATAATTCTACTGATTTCCTTCAATATGAATGCATACACAGGAATAAAAATGGCTCCCAAATATAAAATTTTAAAAAAACGTATTTTTTTCAGATGTTTCTCTGCGGACAGAGCTCATTTTTTTATTTTATTGTTAACTTTAAAAGGCACCTGCTGAATTAAAAAGCTGGGATTCCTATTTTTTTTCCCTAGTAAATAATATTATGTATAATTATATGTAATAAAACATACAATACTTTAATATCCTAAATATTTTGTAAATAAATCAATCAATTATAACATTTTATGGATATCTCATATCTTATAATTCTATTTTATCCACTTTTAATTAACTTTGGGATTAGTTCTTTCTACTCGGTTCAGCTTCAGGCTTTAAGTAGCATCTATATGCCAAATGCCTGCTTAAAGTTGCTCACATAGCACGTTTGCCTAAAAATATAACCTGCCCATCAAGCAAAACTGAATAACAGCATTTCAAAACTCTGTGTAGAACTTAAATTCTCAAATGAGTTCAGGGTTACCCAAATCTCACTGACATTTGATTATCATTATGTGCCTGAGCACTCTTTTAGCATGGTAATGGGAACTGGAAAAGAATCAAATAGGCACTTACCATCTATCTCCAGAAAGTATACAGCAAGTACATTTCATTCCCCTCGCAAGCTGTACAGTTAATGCTCAGCGCTGGCAGTAGAACAGGGCAGGAAGAGGAAGAAATGCTTCTGTTGACCACCTTCCTATTTTCTTATGCCCCAAACCAGTTGCACCTCTGGTCCCCCATCTACTGATTCCAATTCCCAGTTAGCCAATCTGCATAGAAGAATCTATTTTCTGGCAATGAGTACATTTCTTTTCACATTGAATAGCAGAAAAATAAAAAATAATAATTAAAAAAACCCAACAATTGTTGAGTTGCAATTGTACGTGTTTATATGTTGCCAGTACCATGGCACTAAACCAGGGAAGAACTTACATCTATATTTACGTTTTAGCACACATATATTTTCATTTACTTCTGTGAGAGTTTAAAGTCAAGCATGATCCAATTTTTTTGAATAAACTGGAGAACTCCTGCTTCTCATTTCCTTCTGTGCCATGTGTTTCTGCCTAAAGACAAACCTTTCTTTACCTTTAAGAAAATAGTATTTCAAAAAGTACTTAGAAAAAAGCACAGGAATGACATACAAGATCCTACTTAGTCCAATAAGCCACCTTCTGATAGTAACCCAAAGTAGATACTTTGGTAGCGTGCACAAAGCAGAGGGCAAATACAAAGCAGTGTCCACCTTCTAGTAGCTCTGCAGCTGGGAAGCTTCCTGAGCTAGAGATCAGTTTTACACTTTTGTAGCTAGTAGTTCTCAACTGATGTTTCTTTCATAAATTCATCTAATCATTGAACCCATTTGTACTTTGGGTTTCCACAACATCCTGCGGGAAGGTGGTCTAAAATTTATATGCCACCTCCCTTTTTCTTTCTTTTTTTTTTTTTTTTTAAACCTGCTGCCTGATATTTCACTCAGTGGCCCTAATTTTAGTATTTTGAGACCCACTGAATGTCCTGATGTCCTCTACACCATTCAAGTTTTTCTATGTCTCTATCATATAACCTCACGCCTCATTTACCTCTCTTCTATTCTAGAAAATGCTACCCTGAAGCATCTGGTCTTTAGCTTAAATTTTGCCCTTTGAATCTGTCTCCTCCCTCTTCTTTGCATTTGTTATTCATACGGACTATGATCAGCTTCTCACCTCTCCGTTTTCTAATTGATCCTCTAAGTTTCATGATAAGTCTATCACCTTTACACACCGATCTCCTAACTCAAGTAGTAGTTTGTCCCTCTTTGGTCAAGTGGTAACAGCTGAATAAAACTAGGATTTTTTTCCAGTCAGAGTCTGTTCCAAAAAGGCTTCCAGTCATGTACTCCTCCCTCCAGCAGAAGACCTGGGAGGAGATACGATAGGTACGGACAACACTTCTGTTTGTGAAAGGTCCCATTGTTCAAGCAGGTGAGAGATACCCAATACTGAAATGGCTAGATTGCTTTCTTGCACCCTTCCAGACACCATGCCTCCACCGCTGCTGCTCAGGTGCCAAATTCCTGCTAGCAGAACATCCTCATTCACAACTGACACAAGTACAAATAGGACTCACGAAATAAATGGGATTCATAACTGAACCTAATCCCCAAACTGTGACAGAAGCCATTTGAGTAATCCCTTATCTGTCAGGGCTGTGTTCCACTTCTTCTGCACACTCCCCACCAAAAAGGGCAGAGATGACTAGAGTAGTTCAGTTGCGGGAAGCTGCTGGCATGGAAGGAAGCCCCAGCTGAGCTTATAATGGAAACCACCTGCCCCTTGCTTATGACAGAACAGAATTTCTCATTATGTTCCCTCTATACTTTTCACAAAACAGGAGATTTTCAGTGTCACGTTAAAAAAAGAGAAGGCAATTTAGAAGGATAAATGTATAAGAAGGTGGTGAAAAAAAGACTACTTTTTTTTTTTTTTAATTGGTACACTCAGCACCTTGGTGTGTTAGTGAAACAAATCATATATACGAGATGCAAAGTGTGATTGAAAAAACAGAAACAGAAAGTAAGAGTTACTACAGCAATTTCTTTTCATCTCAAGATAATGTGATCATTGCAGATAGCGGGGGGAAAAAATTCCTTCTGCTTTCAATAGCCAATGTGTTGCTGACCTATGAAGGTCCCAACTCAGGTTCCCAAAGCAAGTACTGAGCACCACTAGCATGAGTCCCTTCCCCTCTCTCCACCTTAGTTTTGTTTTCTAACTTAAGCAGAAGTCATGCAAGGCACGGTGAAAGTTAAAATTCCACAAACTGCTACTCTTCAAAGCAAAATAGCCACAAACAGGTATGTTTGTATTCTACAGCACTCAAAAGTAACACTAGAATAATGCTGAGTTGTGTGTCAGACACTGGTAAAAGTTGATGGAATGCATCAGCTCAGTTATGAAGGAAAAAGCTAAATCAGCTACCAGAAATAGCAGTCCATCTTTTTTTGGCATCGTAACATAATTTGAGAGGAAAACCGTACCTTGCCATCAGATCTTACACACACAGCTGGGATGGACCAGTGTGGTACTTGCACGATAAGCTTCCAGAGAAAAAAGGTGCCATTCCACAACTAATGAGAGAGCAGATGATATGGTCCACTCTTTAAATCAGTATCAAACTATCAAGGCATGAAAGTAACAGACACTGTGTTTATTAAGGAGGACAACTCATTGAATTGAGCATCACAGCACTTTGAGCTAAGTCATGGTTAGGCAAATATCGTTTGGGGGGACCTAAATGCAAGTTCCTAGGCCCTCAGTGTCATCAAAAAGATGGTGGAATTTAACCTACAACTAAAAAGGAAATGTAACAAACAAACAGATACGCTGTCTAACACGATTCACCCTGCCGTCTCAGTGGGATACAGTATTTTCCTCAGCCTCTCTCCCCAACTGTTGTGTGGTGTTGCTATGTACTATTAAATACTTGCTGCATTCCACCCCAGGGGTGGCTCCGTTTCAGTGCTGGGTGAAGTGATCCTTATTTAAACATTACTTAGCTCACAGGAGTGCTGTGAAACTTAATTAAATTAATGCCTGTAAAGTGCTTTGAGGTTCTCAGATGAAAGGTGCTATAGAAATCCAAAGTACTCTTAGTGTTTCTAAGGATGGGTGAAGCAATTTGGATAAACTAAAAACCCTACATAAACCTTCCCTCAAAGCAAAAGTTTTTTGCAGTTTCAGTTACCCTATTTTTGATTTTTGTTTTCATTTTTAAGACCTTTACAGTACCTGTCTTCACCTTCAATTGGAATAACCATTTTACAACTACACAAGACAAAGCATACTAATGCCTCATTCATTTTCTGCCTCTGAACTTTACCTCTGCTTAAAATGGCACTCCCAATATTTCAAACCTCACTGCTCTTGAAGATCATAGCCATCTTTTTATCTGTGATCCATTACACAAATTTATTAGATAAAAAATAACCAGGTGCTGGATCTTCAGTGAATCTACAGTTACAGAATTAGCAATCAATTGTTATTGGAGTTAACTCTAGTCTCTAACTATATTGAGTGACAGCGACTACAAAAAGCTGAAATGAAAATGCAAGCTGTAAGTACCATCATCTTGATACTACACACAGGAGAAACAATAGCTTTTGGAGAAGAAACGATAGCTGGGAGAGATAGGATTTTCTCCTCAATCTCCACGACTGTCTTTGGAATCATAAAGTTATTTGTATGACCAAACTAGGACACTCAGAGATCTTCTTTCTTAAAATAAATAAATAAATAAAAAGCGTATAAGCAAAGTACTCTGTTACTATGCAGAGGGCAGCCCTTTTACATAACATGGAGCTAAAGAGTACATAAGAAATGCATTTCTAAAAAGCATAAACACAGACTATTATTAAAATCATGTTACAACACATAAAACATATCAAACAGAAGGTAATTAAATCCCAGAAAACTCATGAAAATACTTGTTCTCATGAAATTCCCAGCTTAGTTTCCAGATCAAAACAATATGAATAAACATCCTAAACAAAAAAACTGCAGGAATGGAGCTTTCAATTCTTTTGAGATTTGCCCCTCACCATTTATTTCCTTTGCAGTCTGGAACTGAGGGGAGGAATTCTGCAACTCTGTCACCTGCAAGAGAGTACCGAGGGATGTGGGTACATAAAACGGTATGGCTACTCCACTGCAGTATGACTTTATTCAACGCAGACCAAGAGGAATTTTTATTGATTCAATGCACTTTGGGGGTTTGGCATCTAGTTACAGGTTGTATAACACTACTGTGAGAGACCATTTTTAACCTTCAGTATGCATGACTGCTTATGACTACTTTAATGTTATGAGGTAACTATACAGGAACAGAGAAGGCTGTGGTCAAAAGGAAGGAAGTCCCAATCTTTGCCCTATATATATTCACTATAATTGCCATCTGTGTATAAAAATATATGCTTGGTTTGACTAAAAACACATAGGCTATGTATATGTTCTTTTCAGAGAGCACAATAACATCAACCAAAATAATACCTCGCATGAGGCAAGAAGAGTGTAACAACATCGTACGTTGCCCAAATATGAAAGTGCAATTCAGTGAGCAAATAAACACCCACCAGCTGAGAGACTGACCGAAATACAGTGAGTTCTACTTCAATGCAACCATAAAGGTGAAATCCAGTGACTGTACTAGAGCATATACACCAAAAAACTACATGCTGCAGCTTTCCTGGTAAACTGCCTCTACAAAAGTCTGGCACAATTTTCTGTGTCACCTACCACCATGGACTGGGAACCATCCACAGAGAGATTTCCATTCAGTCAGAGAAGCTAAAAACTCACCTAGAACGTTCCCTTCATTTAAGTCTACACATGTTCACTGTATATTTTCTCTCAAATGCCTATCCATCTCTTTTTTGAAAACTGTATCAGTTGCTTCTCTGTCGTCGTCTTTCTGGAAGCTGTACAATATTAATAACCATCTTTGTAAAACAGCAATTCCTCCTCCATTCCTTGCATACATGGCACTTTTCAAATTTTGTCCATAACTCTTTTTTTTCCTGCCCCAGACTCTAGTTCAAAAAACCTCTAGAGACCGACTCTTTCAATTCCCTTAAAAATTACACATATTTTAAGTGGAATCCCTCTTACTTCAGTAGGATCCCCTTCTTTCCTAAAGAACTCAGACCTAGTTATTTTGCATATCTGAAACTGCATCGTTCTAGCTGTTCTTTCCTCTGCTATAACTTTTCTCTCTTTATTTTTCCCTCTTTTAAAGTAACACACATTCCTTACACAGACCTAAAATTATTTCCCACAGCTATTCCTGAAATGTTAAATGGTGTTTTTTGCAGTTTAGTACAAACAGTATTTATACAACACCTTCCATCCAAAAAGCTTGAAGAACTTAACACTTTACGTTAAGTTCTACCACGTCTCTGTGAACTGCCTATTTACAGCCCTCTTCCCTATGGGCAAGTAAGACTATATTCACATCGCAGAACCAGAATCTAATGCAGCAGGGACCAGAAAAGCCTATGGGCATGGCTTCACCCTTGGCTGAAGCTCATCCAAGTATGGGCTGCAGCCCAGAACGAAGGCCCACCCTTCCTCCTTCTCCCTCCTCTTGGGTCCTTGTGAACAGGCCTCACACAGCCAAATCAGGGAATGGATCCAGCTGAAAAGAGACCTCTCTTCTTTTGTCAGGTTGCAAACTGCCTCTCAGCTCAGCTGAGGCAGTGATGGTGTCACCACAAGGCAGGGAAACCACATGGCTGAGAGGCAAGCACAGCTCCTACTCCTTTCAGCAGGAGCTTGAACTTAAATACGATTCGGATAATTGTAAAACTGCAGCCGCAGTGTAGAGACAGGTAAGACAGCTGCTCTAAAGAGTCTCTAATACACAATGGTGTCAAGCTTTGCTCCCACCCTAACCTCTGTCTCATCTCCTGTCTCTTACTCCAGCTGCTTATTCCCATTCCTTCCTTGTGCTGGTGCTGAGGCCCATCAGACTTAATAACTGAATCAACACATAAACCCACGCAAAGCTAAACCAGCAAAAACTGTATAAACATTTCTTTTTCTGGTGGTTTAGTGAACAAACTGCTAGTACACAGGCAAGGCAGGGGATTGGGCTCCAGAGCTAGGGAGCAGGAGGAAGAAAGGAGAACCATCTCCTCTTTCCAGCAAGGAGTGATCCTAGACCAGCTCAGTCATCTCATGTAACTCCATGGTAAAGGGCTTCTGTAAAGGGCCACAGTTAGTGAGTTGTCAGAGTTAACCCAGAAATACGTACTACCCATTTAGTGCTCTACTCACAAACACTTTAGACCTTTATCTCAAATAGCCTTAAAGACCTTTTGTCTTGCACATTGTTTGCCAGTATTTGTGGACTTCCTACTTTCTTTCTCAATCTCTTAGTTTTTAATATCTTACAATTCACCTATTAAGCTCTACTGAGCATTTACCGACTCCCACGTTCCTTAGTTACCCAAACCCTGAATCACGCTGTTCTCTGTGTATTAATCCCCTTCATCTTCCGTAACTGTTTTACCTTTCACCCAAATTCTTCAAAACATTTCTCATAGTACAAATGCTGTCCCCCTTTTAACTTTTTCTTCACTAGAAGTGGAATTTACCCAGATTTACTTTCTACTTACAATCATGTCTTTTCTTAACATGTCTCTGAATTGCCAGTCTTCCCCTTTGAGCTAGCTCTCAGCAGACTCAGTTTGTTTCCTCCGCTAGGGAAGAGGGGTCTGCTTTTTCCAAACCCAAGAATGGGCAGTAGTTGTGTCGTACCCACCGCAACAGAATCCCATCCCAAGCATAACACATAGAAGTCTAAATAGAGACCATACAGCTACTGAATGATACATTAATTTAGTGTAACAGACAGCTGTCCAGTTACCTCCATTATCAAGTGTGTTATAAGCATCACGCCATAAGTAAGTTTTAAATTGGATTTCACCTTCTGTCTATTGGGTCTCTATCTTATATTCAGATCTAATTAGACTGTGTTAATAGACAATGTTGAACGAAAAAACATAAAAAAAGGGACAGAACAAGAGCTAAGCAATATCCTCAGTAGAAGGACCTGATCCCATGAAGTTCTGAGCACCCAAAAGTCCAACACCAGTAACGTGAGCAAGGCTATCAGCTGAGCAGTAAATAAATGTACTGGCTCGACAACAGTATGTCACCACTGACACGAAAAAAATGTATGTGCCAGGCTTTAGCTCTGCTCCCATGAATCTCTAGAGACTCAATTTACAGGAACGCTTTTCCAGAAAACAGTAGATAATCTCTTGCCTACATGGCACAATCACACACACAAAAGCAGCTGTGAAACCCCTTCGGTGTTCCTCCACCTACGAGAACCTGTGACTGCCCTTAACTTTAAACTCTTGATCAGTCCTAAAGCATTAAAGAGAATTACACAATTGCATAAAGATAGACACATAGGCTTTTGTAGGCCTCTTCAGAGAATGAGAGGTACATTTCTTTAAAATAAGAAAAGAAAACTTTTCTTTCTTTTTAATGCAGAGACGCGACATATTTTATAATTTTAGGGCACATTTAGTTTACTGTGCTTTCTTACACAAATGGTCATGGACAGAACAAAACTCCTAAGGAGAATGTGGTTCCTACCTTCGGCTTAAGCAGCCTCCAAAACCAATTTTAATACATTACTACTAAGAGGACAAATTGGCTATTCTGTCAACAAAGAACACCAAGAAGTCGACTAGTCTTCTTACAAGACAGGCAAAGATGAAATGCGATGAATATGCAGCTGATGAAGGAAACGTGGAGTGAAAACTCTTCAGGATGGTACTCAGTCTGCTGCAGGCTCTGCCTTGCCAGCTGCCAGAGCTCAAACAAAGCCTTTGATGAAATCACAACTACCCTTGTCTCAGTTTCATGAAAAAAAGAGACTGTGGACAGTTTAATTATCACAGAACCATTACCATCAGCAGCAGTTTCATAATCTTGAAATGCTGCCATTCTCAAAAGCCATTTGTCTGAAAAAAAAAAAAATCCTTAAAACACAAGAGACTGTCATACTGTCCAAACAATAGAGCAATTCTTATACAATCAGACGCCATAACTAATTATTCAAAACAAAAACACACTACTCCTTCCCCCCCCCCTTATTTTTAAACAAGGGAACAAAGGATGTAAATTTTATCCAGAAATATTAGATTTTAAAAGGAGTAAAAATATCCAAAAATCAAAACAGATGAACACTGTAGACTTGCCTTTCTTTCATGCCTGTACGTGCACAAAACTGATTCTGTGTTGAAGGAATGAGTACATACACTGTTCGTGTTCCTAACAAATGCAATAAAAAATAATAAGTAATAAAAGCAAACTCTGTGGGAGCTTTTTTGGTCACTTTCACTTACATTTCAAAGGAACTGCCCGCTTCATTCACACTCTATCTTATTTAGGTTAATCAAACTGTATTTTACTTTTTCTTTGGCACCTATAAAGATTGTACTGATATAGTGCCTATTAAGATAAGTGTTTCAATGTTCTTTCTTGTTACCATTAGTCACAATTTCCTAATGCTGATATTTTGCCAGGAAGACGGAGGAAGCAGTTACAAATGCAAGTGATTAGTATGTGTGCGAGTGCCTTGACACACAGTTTTGGTCACTTACTAATACAAATACTGAGCTGGCCTGAGGGCATCTTTGTGTCATTTTCCATTAATAGAAAAATATTAACTCTTTGTAACAAGTTGCTACTAAGCATTATTTCCTTGACTTCTACTGAGTTAACTTTTCAAACATCTGATGTTTGTTATTCATTTTGTACAGCGTTTGGACATTCTAAAAACCTCAGTAATCAAAGCAATATGCGCATTGGAGAATGTTCTTTTTGTTAGTCTATACTGGTCATATATCAATCATCTGACTATACAGAGACTGGAGTAAGTTCAGCTTATTTTTCTTTTATGAGACAGATCCATATGTAACAATTATATATGCAAATAGTGCCCAAACACATGGGAAAAAAACTACACAAAGAGATAGATGGCAAAATCCTCAGCCAGTTGACTTGAGTAGGGCCAGAATTACATTCCTAAAATTTTGGCTTAAGACGTCCTGTTTGAAAAGGTAAAAGGACTCCAACATGATGGAGTTTATGAAGAGGCAGCTCAGAGGTTGGAACAAAAACGCACTGCCAAAATAGGAAGACAAGCGAGAGACAGCTAGAGGGGAACTATTGCAGGAAAAGTACAAGTAGAGCTGAAAGTCTGAAAGGACAGTGTGGAAGCAATGAAGTGAGAGGGCGAACGTAGGTGATCCAGGCAGGAGACAGTAGTTAAGGGCAGCAAATAAAACCAGTGGCTGTCAATAAAGGAAATTATAGGAGAGCTGTACCTAGTTTGTTTCATTAGACATAGAGCCGGAGGAATACGGTTATTTGTTGTCAGAAGGAGTCTTGGACTAGGCAGGAGGTTTTCAGGAGAGGTGCTATAAGCAGGTCAGTAGCATGCATGTTTGACCTGAGCTGGAAGTGGGCACACAGGCCAGACTTCTCGCTTCTGACATCCCAGCACGTGGAGCTGGGGGTAGTAGCATAGGGATTTTAGAGGTCTGCATGGTACATACGGGGAATTGATGCAGTAAAGGTAAGCAAAACCAGTCCAAAGCTTGGGGCGGGGTGGGGGGGGAAATCAAGTGCCAGGAGCAGACTACAGAAGAAGTAAGGCTTGTACCTGGAGGCTGTCAACACTGTAAGTAGCAGCTCCTGTTTCTAAGGTGGCTGACCTACATTAAGATTCCAAGAAATCCTTCGGAAGAAATCCAAAAGCGTTTCTGCTGCTACAGGAGGGTCTTGGGATTTGGATCACCTAGTGTACCAGAGAATGTTTCTCTGGCTGACCTGAAATGAGAACAAGGCAGAAAAGCTTTCTTTGCTTCGTTCTTCTGAGCTGGTGGCTTTTCCTGGAGTCTCTTAACCAGAAGCAAAGATGTGTAAGACTGCTTCTACAAAAATACATCAGTGGGGATCCATGGAAACAGGTTACCATCACCAAGACATGCCTGCCTTGATATTAGCTAGATATTTTCTAGCTGCATCAGAAGAGGAAGAACACTTCCTCCTCTTTCTTGACTGCCTGCTTTTTCCTCCTCTTACAAACAGAAAAGTAACATATAAAGTCATTTGGGAAAGGTGCACTGCACTACGTACGTTACCTTTATAGGACACATAACAGACCATGAGGAATAACTTCCAAGATGACTTCAGCTCACATCCACATCCAAGTAAGTTCTGCAGAGCCGGCAATATAGGGAACTCAAACGTCACTTTAATGACATCTGCTTCCATTGCCAGTCCAACTTTCAACTCTGCCACTAGCAAAATAACCACATCTAGAGCAAAATGTTTTAAACTCTGTATAGATGTAAGGCCAGGGGAAAAAAAAATCCCTTCAATTCCACAGAATCAGTTAGGGAAGGGATAAATTACAAAACAAATTCTAGATGTAACTGGAGTTGAAGTGAGGTGAACTAGTAAACCAGCAAGGTACCACTGGCATCCTGCGAGACATTTCCATGAAGCCTACCTTCCCCCCCGCCCCCTCTTAGAAGACACACAAAAAGGCTGTTCAAGCAGCATGCAGAGCCCTAACTAACTGCATTCTGAACACCATCAAACGCTTGGAGTCTCGGTGGCTGCCACCACACAAACAAGGAGAGCAGACTGGTGTGGCAAGGGATTACCTATACATGTAACAAAGCACTTAGATCTAGCAGCCATTGCATCAATGTCACCTGCAAAAGGCTTGGGATACTCTGCTTGGCAGTTCAACGAGCTCTATGTTGTATCAGAAGGCAGACAAATGTCTGTGTGTATTTATGAGTATGCACAAGTGCCAGGGATAGATAGCAAAGCTTGTCTTAATCCTTTACTATATGCATAAACCTTTTAACTTTCTATAGGAGCTACAACACAATGCAGAGACTATGTTGATCATCCTGATAACAATGCATTTACAGAATGTAAAATAATATAAGATAATATTGGTGAAATATAATTTATACTATCAGTCTTCTACAGAATTCAGATACGTGTTAGTTGAACTTACAGACAGGAGGAAGAGAGATTATTTGGAAAGATACCACATTAAACAACAGAACAAATGCATAAGAAATATGCATCTTTTATTTAGTACTTAGCATAAAACTGAAAGGAGGGAAAAACGCCACCACACATTGTCAACAGAACCGAAATGTATTTAACACTTCTTCGATCTTACATAAATAGTAAGCTTATTCTATGAAGATTTATTACACTAATTCCACTAGATTATTTATTTTAAACAAGTATTTAAATCAAATCACAAATGGATTGTTCCACGCCAACTTGGATACTTCACAGGCACTGTACAAGGATTTTAACATAGTAGCCCTTTTGGCAGGGGAGGGGAAATAGTCGTGTTTTCCCTTCCCCACCAAAAAAGGCTTTTCTATTAGAAATATAAACTCAAATCCAGGGTGACAGCTCATCTCTCCCTAAATCTAGGCATGTTTTTTTAAAAAGCCTATGAAATTATAAAGAGTTAGGAATTATATACAAAATAAAAATATGACAGAAAGGGAAGCTTTCATCTCTCAAGGAAGCAAAGACTGTTTTTGTTGATACATATGGAAAAAATTAGGCCCAATTATATGTTGTGCTTTGGCACCGGGGTTCCAGCTTCACCACAGGCTTATTTTTTTCACAGATATACCATTACAGCCAATTCTACCCTTGAACATTTGAACTCAAACCTTGTAACACAGGCATTTTTGTTGGTAGATTACTTGTACCCTGGATGAAATGCTCTGTGTTACCGTTGTACTATATTTAGAGGTTAAAAAAGGGCTATCTGTATAGACTCCAGAGAACACATATTCAGAAAAATATAATAAGCTTAAAACATCTTGTGAATAAAGCACACTTTATTGCAGCATAATTTCCTCATTTTCTATATTCGATTGTGAATTACAGTCCTTGATATCATGAGCTGAATATTTACTTACACGAAGTTTTCAATACAGCAAAACCATTTTATTTTATGTCATGAATCTTTGAATGAAGATAGTTGCTTTTGCATGTAAAAGGTGACACGATTACTGAGAGGAACAAGTCTAGCTAATCTCTCAGGCCAGAAATCTTGGCTGATAGGAGAGGAAAATTTCAAGAGTTTCAGAACTCTTGTGCTACAACATCCAGAGATGCTAATTTACTAGAGCCTGTGGACTGCTTAAATATGGCTGGTCACACATTGTCCAAGATAACACTGTATCTGGCACAGACAATTGGATGCTCTCTTTCCCCTGCGATTTTTCAAAGAAACAGAATATCCTTAGCCAATGTGGGCTTGGAAGCTGTCTTCTCTGATTTCATAAATGCAGGATATGGAGGTTCCATCCCTCCTTTGCCCCACAAATGAGACAACCCACTTAAAGCCTACAGCCAAAACTCGTGATCCCTATGTACAAAGAGATACAAATACTAACAGTTGTCCTCTGCATCTCCCTCTTCCCCCTCCAAATTAATGTAACTCTAAATATTTGGAATCAGACAAGCAAAGCCAAAACTCCTGAGAAAGATAAGGTGCAAAAAATGGAAAATGCAAAGATTCATCTTTATGACTGAGTGACAAAAATAAAACCCTCCTGCTCAGGAACTAAGGCTTCTATACTCATTATAGACTCTATTTCACAGGGGTTGAAGCCAGAAGGGGACATTAGATCAAGTAGTCTGACCACCTGCATATCAAAACCACTAAAGTTCATTCAGGTACCTCTGTACTGATAACTTAACACAAAACTTACATTTGGCAAAAAGATAGCTTTCTGAAATGGATCTCATTTTCATATGAACGCACCAAAAATGCAGAGTTTACCTATTAATCACCTCTTAATATAAGAAACCTTGACAAAAGACAGGTTTTTTTCAAATCCCCAAAATTCAAAACAATGAGTCAGGCTCCAAAATTCATTACATTAACAATAAAAATGTTAAAAAATAATATTAGTGTGTTTCACTTTTATTTTCTCATTCTTGAGCTTTTAATGCAAATCTTTCCACAACCATAATTTCTAGGAAAAAAAAAAAAGGGTTTAATACGGAAGTTGACATACTTTTCAAATCTGTTGTGTTCAAGAACTGAAGGTCTTACTGAAGCATCAGATTTTGCAAGACATAAAACTGAGAGCTAGTAACACCAGCAATAATTTAGGCACCATTAACTGGAATCACTTTGCCAAAAAGCATATCACCTATGAGACAAAAGAAAATGCACAGAGGAGTAGTTAATGCAAAGATGTGCTCCTGTTCCTGAAGAGAAGCTTTAGAAGGAATTTGGAAAAAAGGATTCTTGAAAGATTGTCTCAGGCCTGGAGCATTAAACACACAGAAAGAAAATAAGACTTGAGGAGGACTATGTACACCAGAACAAGGTACCACCAGAAAGCGACACCAGCCCGAAAGAATGAAGCGAAGCAATGGGATTCTTGACAGCTGAGGACCAAGAGACTGCACGTGATGTGGGAAGAGAGAGAAGAATAGACATGGTCTGAGAGATGGGGGGAAAAAATTATCTTAGGAAAAACATATAAAGATATCTGTATAATTTTAACCAGGAGAGATGATGGAGAGGAAGCCATGAGGAAGAGAAGACCGTAACAGTCAAGGTAAGGACAGAAAGAACAAGAAGGGCAAAAATATATGAAAAGTGTGAGGTTTACAGATTGATTGTTATAATTCTATTAATTGTCACTTTAGGAAGGACAATTAATGATACTTGAAAATAAGTGTCAAATTTATAATCAATGGTCTACTTCTACAGGCTTTGAAAAAACATATTTCTATTATATTTCTGCAGTTATTTTTCTAAAAGTGTAGTAGTTCACAAATCAAAACAGTTTGAAAAAGCACTAGTCCTAATTAATCCATAAGTATCTCTGTGGCTAAGTCCATATATAAGTGTAATTATACTTTATTATTTGAACAGAGAACACAGACACAGCTATCTTAAAAGTCTGCATTAAACAAATCTGTCTGAAATATCTATGAAGATCATTAGTCATACCTGGACTGAAAATAGAAGCTTCCCAAAGATCACAGGCATAAGTAAAGGTGGCCAGACTGTCTATAACCTGGAAGAATGAAATGCCAGAGCAGGCAAGCCGTCAACCATCTACCTGTGGTATTTCCTAAATGCTTAATATACCTCGATATACAATGTCACCTAACTGAAATACTATAACAATAATTGGTTCTTCCTGTACTTAGACAAGAATGAACATTATACAGAGAAAATGGAGAGAGACACTAAAACAAAACGTAAAGGACAAGGGAGAAATATTCAATGGAAACATAACGCCATGTAGTGAATACTAATAACTTGAGCTTTTGTGGCTTACAGGAAATAGTACTGAAGTTTTCCCCTCGTGTAGCCAAAGGCTGCTGCAGAACTAGGAAAGGATTCTTTTCAAATAGATTCATCTTTGATAACAACTACATGAGCGTAACAGGAAAAAATTCTGCAGATCCAGATCAGTTTTAATTAAACCTTAAAATGACTACAAGTTCTTCAAGAATCAGCAGATTACATATCCTAAATAAAGTTTACAGTATCTCCTCGCTTTTAAAATAATGGGAGGAAAACTGAAAGTGACTAAATGTACCCACCTTTATCCAATCTTTGGTGATAAAGACACCAGAAACATCTTTTCCTGATGCCTGCATAAGACACCTAATCAATTTTCTTAAAAATTAATATTGTCCAAAAATGTCAGCAACAGAAATCATCAGTATTATTACACAGAATATGAACTTGAAAGGTTTATTTGAAATGAACTCTGGCCATCTTGAAAATACCAAAGATGCTTTCGTGAATACAGTGCCCCTTCCAGTCTTTCACAGGAAAATACAGCTACTGTTGATATCTACAATCTTGACAGTATGGATAATCACATTCTGATAAGATCATGTTGTCTGGGCACTGCAAAATTACATAGTTCTGTAGTCTGCTACATGCTTCTTATTACACGCACAGAGTAAGCTGCAAATTCTGAAGCAATGTAGCACTCGCTTTTAGAGCAATACACCTGTCACGCTGATGCCACATTTTCTCTGGATTATCCAAATTAAAACCCAGAGTCTGACAGATAAACTTGAATAAGAACTTTATGCTAAGATTTTAGAGCTGGTTTTAAAAACCAGCAGAATAAGTATGAGATGAATAGAAAACAAACAAACAAAAAAAAAAGCCCCAAAAAACCCCCAAAACAACAAACCCCAAATATAGAGCCTTTTAATATATCTATTTTTTATTTCCAGTTTTCCTGTATTCCTATTTCCCAAAAACTCTATTAACAAGTTTATGCTTTCATAGAATTTTGGCTAACCTAAATTAGGAATAAAAAAAGTTATCATGGGTGAAGAAACAGCTGTATCAAGATAAAATTATTGAAATGCTTGTTATTATATATTTGCCCTCGTACACCAAATTTTAAAAAACAGCAACTGCCATTTTTATGTTTTCTCTCCAGCCTTACTAATTCTACTTCAGAACATAAAGCAGGAAATCATATATATTTTTGTAGAACTATTTTTTCACTAACTAAAAATGGGATAGCACAGTAAAAAGTTAAAAAAAAAAATCAGTAACGCATCCTTTAAAGGTGGGTGCTCATGTTACAGTAGCCACATTTTCTTACAGCACTGGTTATTGATTCAGTGGTACTTGAGGAAAGAAAAAAAAAAGCCATTTTACATTTCATGTTTCCTGGAAAATCTCCTAGGATGTCTTCTTATGAAGGACACTTCATTTAGTAAGTGTCCGAATTTTCTCACAGTAGTTTCACAATGCAAAATGAGAGTAATGCTGAGATCACAAAAGCCTAAGCTAGTAAATCTACATTGTGCTATGGAGTACCATGTATATTTAACAGAGTGGTATACTTAACATGGTGGCTATGGGAGCCGTGTAACTGTCTTCACATGCCACTTTCACTTTTGGA
>VYXH01011498.1:609627-623764 GCA_013397275.1 Burhinus bistriatus | reverse complement strand
AGACTTCCCCCCCCCCCTTCATTAAAATAAGAGAAAAAAGTCTTCTTATTTTGTTCAAGTGGTGAAATCAAGCCTGAAATAAACCTCACATTACTGCCACAGAAGAGGAGCAGTGATCCACTGACTGGATTAGCCACATGCAGCTGGCTTCATTCAGGAAAGTTGAAGTGACTAGTGACAAGGTTTGAAGACAAATGTAACAAATAACATTCCCCTACACCTTGTGAGGGGAAGATTTTTAGCACCTTGGTGGCACACTCTCCCATCATCTTAATTCCAGAAGGAGACCCTCCACCAGTATATCCATCTAAGTTTTGCTTACGTGCTTTATTTCTCAATCTTAAATAAAGTCACTCTCACTTTCTTAAGCATCCCTATATACACAAGCACTCTGGAAACAATTCACTGCAATCCTTTTCCTTTCCTCTGTCCTCTTGGAGAACTATGCAGGCCACAGTTTTAAAGAAAACACAGTTTATGAGTCAAAAAGACTGGGGAAATACAAAGTGGATGACAGATTTGTAATACAATATGGAACTTGCATACGTGTATGTAGGGGCATACAGGTTAAATTATTGCCTGATGGATTTCCCATGGCAGTGAAATATAGGCAGTCATTCTGACCTTTTAAAAGTTGCTCATTGGTACTCTGGTGCTGAAAAACAATCATTAAAAATTATTTTCTGCAGTAAACAGATGGCTCACCTTTGCAAAGGAGCTCTCAGGTGTTCCAAGGGCATGGATAATGACTCCTATATTTCCTTATGCCCCACCTGCTGGTCACAAGGCAAGGCAAAAGGAGAAAGAACTGGAGTGACCCTAACTCTGACTAGACTCTTGCTGTTAGACAGCCTTTTGGGTGCAGAACGGGTACGTGTAATTTATGACAGCTATTATGAGAATGATTTTGAACACTACAGAGAAGCAAACAGACCTGTACTGCTCATGTATGTTAGGTCACCTAAATCTCTGTTAAGTCAGTGAAAGGCAATCTAAGAAAGTAACACAGTTTTATTGGACACATCTTTTGGGAGTTTTGCCTGAGTAGCATTACTTCTTTCTGGCCTGAGTGGGAAGCCAAAATTTAGCATCTTTAGGATATTTCTACTACAAAGACAAAATTATGAGAAACCTGCATGTTTCTTTGAAGAAACTTTTCACTAACAAGGTTATTTGCCTCTCCCTTGGGATTGGGCCTGATCTTAGCTCACTCTTCACTTTCTTCTGAGGCTGTGTTTTCACAATTTTGTGTGAGTGAAGGCTTACCAGGAGTTTTGCTGGGCATCTCTGTGAAGATGTGGCACCAAGGACAAGCTATAAGCCTGCCAAGGGTTCTCAGTACTCTTTGGGACCACTGGCCACCTCATTGCCACTGCTGGTGCCACCTCCACCGGTGTAAAGCTTCCTATGCTAAAATCACATTCATTTATTTGCTTGGACATACATATAAACAATATTCAAGAAAATCCCTCAGTCCACAATTGCTTTGCTGTGAGTTAACACTAAGTGGGAAAATGTGTCTGTATTTCAGCTGAAAACATCTCCCCCCGCCCCAGTTCACACTGCAGAAGTTTTACTGCTTCTTATGCCAAGTAAAGTCTTAAATTGCAATGTGATAGTGGCATAATAAAAAAACCAACAAAGCGATGGCTTTAGGATTTAAGTTTTTGATTGGATTCAGAGAAAACATTGTTGAGGAACTTATGCATATTCTAAGATAACAGGTTTGGGGCAAAATAAAGAGAAATACAATTATCCTAAATTCACAAAAAAATAAAATTGGACACTTGCCATTCACTCTGCACCACGTAGCTACAAAACGCAGCATTTGCTGTCACCAAGATGATGACCATAGTTCAGACTGAAATTACCACAGAGAACTTAATGGCCCAACTCTAAGATACTTTCTGTCTTCAGAGATGTTCACTGAAGCTCAGACCCTCTCACAATAGAAAATTGAAGATACTGCAGTGGTTTTTAGCTACCAGCCAAATACTATGATTTCACTGAAATTTACTGAAATCCAGATCTATCAAGGAAGATGTTTTGGGAATTTACAGGGGAGTTACAGATTACATCCATCTTATTTTAAAATGAATGTTATTTACTTTTGATGTTTACCAGATTCTATATAATTAATATACTTATCTACACACATGCATAAAAGCAACATTTTGGTCACGGATTTACTAATTTGTTGAAGTAGAAAAACTCCCTTTTTTAAGTTAACACTACCCCCTTTGGTGTGGCTCTGGTACAAGATTACTTAACTAATCATTTCATCTTAATGATGCAATGAAAATACCACAAGTCTATCCTCATGGTCCTAATTACTACTAAAGGGATCTAAGGGGATACTTTAGAATATATTCGTCCTGTACTCCATAAACCATAAGTTCAATTAGCAAGCTATATGTTCAAACTTAGATTAATATACTTTAGAGAAATTAATTCTTCATTAGTGACAGGTGTACTAAATACTTCATTCCTGTTTATACCAGCTGCTACCCTAATTATGATTTATTCCAGTGATTAATTTTAAGACCTTGATGTAATGTAAGATTACTGTTGAGTAGCAAATAGAAGTGAGGTTTAACAGTTAATATATTTATCATTCTCAAGAAGTTAGTATCAGCAAGTCTATCTATCTTAGATAAAAAAATATTCCCCTTTTCCAGCCAGCAAATGTCCAAGCTGGATGTAACAGCAGAATTTTAACTATGGTACTTTTTGGATCTCTTGGTTTATTGTCCCAGCTTAAGTATTCTTCTATGTACTAAATATCCCATGTCTCCTCATTTTTTAGATTTAAGTTGTATTTAATTTTAAAAGGCTCCACACAAAAGGACAAGTTTAAACATTCTAAATAATGAAATTAGATCCTTAGGAATTTTTGAGGCAATTAAAAAAAACTACGCCCCAAATACGGAGTTTTATAGGCTTGGTCTAAATTCTTCTCTGAAGAATTGTTAAAATAATTGTCTTCCTTCCAAATTTCCTCTTTCCAGGGGAAACTTGAACATGCTGTTAAAAATCAGCAGGCTGATTATTAACTATAATATTCAAGATTGACATTAACAACTACATTACTCAAGACTGATATTCTTAAAGTAAATTTGCCTTTTCTGAGTCTTCTTTTGACCTGTCAAAGAAAGAAACCATGGGTTCTGGTTCATTTCACTGCAAGTGCATAGAAGCTGCATTATTTCACTGTCCACCAGCACAGATTTCTTTTTCTTATATTCTATTTATAAATGAAAACAGATGAACTCAATAAAAAGTAAGTTACAGAATTATGGCTTCCTTTATTCTAGTGGTAAAGAAGTTTATACATAATTGGCACATAATTTTATCCAGTGGTTTAAACTTTTTCTTGAACTCGAGAAAGGAACCATTCTGTTTAAGAACCTGATGGTTTCATTTCAGTGCAAGCCATCATATTTGCTGATGCTAGTAAATGTGAATTGACAAAAGAGCACTGACGTACTACACCACTTGATGCTCAGCAAAGCTTCCCTGTTTCAGTCTTAAGCCTAAAGTCTAGCCCAGTACAGTAGGTCAGGACAACCAATGGCTTATCAACAATAAAGATAGGGTGGCTTAAGAGGATGGAGGCCAAATTCTCCTTTCACACTAATGATATCAGGAAATGGAATTCCATTTAATGGAGAGCAGAACTTTGCCCTCTGTTATGCCAGTACAGTATTAGTGAAATGTACCTCTCTATACATTTCATAGTTATATGTCAAGTTTTATTTGAGGTATACATTAGAACTTAACGTTTTGGTTTCCTGCCAGCACTCAGATGGCAAAAACTGCTTTGTATTTTCATTTAGTTATTTCTTGGTCAAACAATCAATTATCAAACCTTTTACATGCTTCATGAGCAATTAATAAACGTCAATTCCAAAAAAGTCACTGACACAAATATATGGCAGTGCAGTGTGGTTTTGAGACACTAATAAAGTAAAAGTTATACACAAAAGGTCCTCCACACTAGGTCCAGAACACAGGCCAGATCTTCAGCTCACATAAAATCAGCACAAGTCCATTGACTTCAGTAGAATGGCACTGATTTTACATGCAGGCAGATTCTGGCTTTTTAGTAAAGGCACTATTTCTTTCAAAGCATTACACCACTATAATACACAACACACTAATAATGTTAATGTTTCATTTGTTACCAGCTTCAGTTTTATCTAGCAATAGACTTCATTACATGGGGAGGGGGCAGGAGTAGGATCCAGCTCACCTAATGGTAATTGTGCAAAAATTAGGAATCCACTTTGCTATAATAAAATAGACTCCTTTGATAGATAACGGAGAAAGGAATTCAGAACTAGAGAGTAATGCATTGCCTTATGTAAGACATCCATCTTAGAGTGAGATGATGTTTCATCCTATCCTTCTTTTCTGCATACTCTAAAGCCTAAGTAGCTAGCACTGATCACACATCCAACTTTGAAACTGTAATTGTGAAAAGTTGTTGATTTAGCTATTTCATATTTCTTTTCATGAAGCTTACCTAGAGCTGAAAGACAAATTAATCACAGTGCAGAACATACGTAGTAGCCTTTTCTTTTCTACACTATGAATGAACTAACATTGATCAACAGTCTACTTTTTTTTTTTTTTAACTATGTGGAACTATGTTTCAACTATGAGTTGAAAATACACAGGATGTGTAGCACTAACGTTTTTCAACACATCACTGAAGATAAGCCCCTTTAAGATGACAAAGCAGTACTGTTTCTATCTTAAACTACAATATACTCAAAACATATAGCTGCCTTGAAAAAATAAAATGGGAACAGATTATAAATTACAGTCCAGTCATTAGCTTGAAGTTCTTTCCATCACAATGAGATCATACAGAATCACTTTTCCCTTTTTAATCTCTCTCGCCATTCAAAAGAAAGTAGTTTCGGAAAATTTTAACGGTATGAATACATTTGTGTGGATGAATACAAAAATCCCACTTTTCAAGTCACTTAGGTCATTCAGCCAAAGACACGCTGTTTTACAATGCACACCTTGTTGTGTGCTGTAACTTGCACAAAAATATTATTCATACAAAGTTTGCAATAACATACTTTTAGCATTATGATAATAAACATTGTTAACAAATGTTCTATAGTTGGCAAGGACACTGCTCCACCTTACACTAGCTACTAGTCTTGCAGACTTCTTAAATTAATAAATAAAAATTCTAAATCCAGAAGATTTTAGAGATCTTTTTGTGAAATTACTTGGAAATGAAAATCACCACAGAAGCAGATAAAAGACACAAAACAAACAAAAGTAGCATTAAAAATCTCAGATCCTATGTTACAGATCAAATTAAGGTTAGAACTCATCAAGAAGTTTTCAACAGTCTTTTTAAACTGGAAAATGCAAATTTGCCAGATTCAAAAAGTGGAACAGAAGATGAAAAAAATGCCTCCAGGTAGGATATTCACTTGGAAAGAGAGAGCCCTCAGTTCAAGTGCTGGATTCCACTATTTCCTTAGATCCCCAGGCATTCCCTACCTATCAGTCTGTTGGCTCCTCTGAGGCGGTTGACTCACTCTCTGCATCCATTTCATTTTGGATAACTAAAATTCACTGAAGCAAGGATGTGAAGTCAAAAATCTCTACTTCCTAAGAGAACTCCATGGCACAACCCTTTACTGTGGTCTTTCCCTCTCATTAATACTTAATTTATCTAAAGTGAAACAATTCCAACAGGAGAGACTGAAAAACAATCATTCCAAAATTATCACTATACCTGCTGGTACAAACACATTCATGCGTCTTAAGAGAGCCACAATTATGCCTCTGCTTAGACCAGTGAATAAATGTCAATTATTAAAACACACGCATACGCACAATCTAAATTTCTTTTTCTCATTAAAATTACTTTGAAACTAAAACCATTTAAAATTAAACTGGAAAGAAACAATAACTAGCATTATAGAATCTACTGAAGGCATCTAATTAAGCAGGCATACCTTGATTTTGCGTGGGTGAACCAGTCCTGTCCCTCAACTTCTGCTCACGGGGCAGGAGCTCCAGCTCTGGTCACCTGAACTTGCTCCAATTCATCAATTCCCTCACATATTTGGAGGCCCCAGACTGGACGCAGTATCTACATGTGGTCTAATAGGTGCCAAGTAGAGGAGGAAAATCTATGCTCTCAACCTACGGGCTGTGCTCCTGCCCATAGGGGCCAGATGCTGGTCTCCATCACTGTCAGGGCACGCTGGGGGCTTATGCTCAAGAACCTGCCCAAACTCTCCAGGCCTTTCTCACAGAGCTGCTCCCCAGCCAGTTCCTCCCTATTATCACTATAAGGGGTTAATCCTTCCCACCGGCAGCACTTTGCACTTATCTTTGCTGAATTTAATAAAATTCCTATTGGCCCTTTCCTCCAGCCTGCCTGGCCATGCTGAACGGCAGCCTTGACCTTGAGGATATCAGCTGATCGCCCTAATTTCATGTGGTGCACTCCATCACCTCCTCCTGCTGGATGATACAGATGTTTAACAGTGTTAAGTCACAGACAGATCACATTTGTGACTGGTCTCCAGGTAGATTAGGACCCACCACCACCCTCTGGGCCCAACCATCTGAGCAGTTAGTTGCTTATCTACTCATCCCCCTCTCCAGACCATGAGGCCCCAACTTGGATATCATTCCTTTTGACTTGTTATAGTGTAGAGCTACGTTCTCATGTCAAATCTTTTATTTTATTCTTCATAACTCCCAAATTGAAAATGGTATAAAGGAGATTTAAGACATGGAAGCCAAAGCTTCTTTAAGGAATTTATCTTGCCAGTGGACTATACATCATAATCTATATTCCAAAATGTGACACCTCATTTGGATAATTAATGTTTTTAGAGTATTTCTTCAATTTCCTTCACTGTTTTTCATTTTTATAGTTTAGGCTGCATTATCTTAATGATATTGTACCATGCCATATTTAATACGACCATTGCCATAGCAATTAAGTACATGTAGTTCATAGTTGCTTCCCAGCTCAGTTTGGTTACTAAGTCTGACATACTAGTAGCAGTATAACTTGGTTCAGCAGATTCAGGCTATATACCTCTAATACTTAGCCAGCTGTCTGGGTTAATACACAGGTTGCGTTATAACAAGTTGTGCATCTGTTTTATTAGAAGTTTTGTCCAAAAATGTTTAATATTTAGACAGTGATTTCCTTTCAGTTTGAATGACTCGCAAATTTATTTTGCTTCCTTTTCAGCAAGACTATGGTATCAGTATCATGCAAACAAAGCAGCTAAATAAAATTGCAGTAAATGCCCTATTTAAGGGGAAGCTTTCAGTTTGTTAAGAACCCCAAAGTGCAGCACAACATACTATATATTTTCAACAAAAGTCTTCTATTCCCACCCCCCCGAAAGTATTGAAGGTAGTATTTCTTTGAGCCTTTGGAAGGCTATCAATGATTTAATAGTTATATCAGGAATCTTAATCCATCCTGAATTTATCTTAAGCACTCTTCTGATTAGATAATCCAGACTGCATGAAAGCTCCATTTGCTTTCTTTGTTTACATGAAAAATCTTTACAACAGTAGAAAATATTCTCATTAACTAAAGAAAAATAGAACCAGTAAAATAACTAGGAGATGCACTGAAAGAATATCCTTGTTTTCAGTTACACACAAGGAAAGACTTAAATTGGAGTTGATGAGGCATCTTGGAAAAGTTAACATTATCAAACGACTGACATTTGGTTCCTGTTGCAAACTTTGGCAGACACAGCCTAGTACTACAACTGGTCGTTGATCCACTTCTTGTTGGGAGTGTAGCTTCAACCTTTTTGATCAGCCATATTAAACATAATATAATTTTAGCATAATGAAAATATGACCTTTATTTTTGTATTTGACTCAGTCACTATGCACTTAAGAGTGGTGTAAGACTCCAAATAAAAAACCCAAATAGATTGCTTTGGCAAACTGAAACATTTCACTGCCCTCTTGGTTTTAGAGAGTCACTACCTTCTTTCTGGCATAACTTATAGTAAGCCCAAATGAAGAAATAGACCTCTGATCTCCTGATTCCATTGAAAATAATTGCTTTTTCTTTTTTTATACAAGTATTTGGGTGGTTCTTTTCCTCAGGTGTTAACAAGAAAATAATCTTAAAAAAAAAAAAAGAACGATGTTGAGAGGGCCTTTGATCCCATCAGTGACTAAAAGCAAGGTCAGAAGCACGATTCAGAAAGTCATGAGCTTTCTGGTGGTTTCTGCAGAGAGCATTTTCAAAGGGGGGGGCAGGGGAAGAGAGGAGTCAGTCAGGAAGCTACAGAAGTCATTCACAGATGAATGAGAGCTGGCTGGAACTAGAAATAGGGCCATGAGAGGAGAAATTCCTAGGGAAAGAAAAAGCATCCCTGTGTATTCATTGGAAGAGAGAAGGACCACTTTTGTAAGACAATTAGTTCAGCTACAAAATGTCCATAAAATGCAGAAGCCACTGAGTCTTATCCAGATGCAAAGAATTCCTCTTCAGAAGTGAAAACCACAGCTCCTCCATCTAATCTATTTTTTCAGTACAGAAAGAAACTACAGATGCTTAAAGAACAGACTTTCAACCCAGCTCTCGCTGTCAGGAACAAGCTGTAATCCCAGTAAAAATAAAGTACCCTGAAGCACTCAAAACCTCTCAAAATGTCAGCTAAGTTGGAAACAAGCTTCAATTGCTACTATTACTCTTTGTATTCTAGCCACATCCTTTAAAAAAAACCAAACCTGCCTAAACCTCTGCAGCATTTGGACAGTATTTGGCCAACAAGTAGAAATTCATTAATACAAACATTGATACTCACTTCATCTTACGTCATTAATATAATTGGCTTATGGGATTCACCGCCACAATAGGAAGAGTTTAACAGAATTTCCCGACACATTAGCCTGTCTATAATCTAAATATTGAAAAATATGTGAAGATTAACATTTATCAATTGGATTACTCTTCTGTGTAAAGCTAATGAAAGGGTAAAGGCTCTTTTGATCAAACACCAGGTTAGGTTCTTTGTATTCTGGTCCTAGCATGAATCCTCCATGACTGCTTCAGTCTCATCTTCTGTCATTCAAACAACAAACAACAACAAACTCGTTTTTAAAATTCATGTATCATTTGGCTGCACTTTACAGTAGATGATGAATCATATCTGTTTCTCTCTTACCACATTGTATCCAGGTTACCAGGAAAAAAGATCAGTCAGGAGCGCAGACCACAGCATTAAAAGAGTAAGTGTCTTGGATTTTTTTGTCAGAAACATTACAGGAAAGCCAGAGCTGGGAAGACCACATTAGGAAAACAAGCTCATTTGAGAAAATACAAATACCAGTTCTAAGTCAGAGGGCTTTGAATGTTATATAACAATCATTGTAAATCTCACCCTACACACAAGCGGTTCTGTGAGTCATCACCTTAATTATTCAATTTGAAATATTTGAAAACCTTGTTTAGATACGCTTACGTGCACTGAAGTCACAATAGCATAAACACAGCAATACAATCAATAAAACAAGACAGGAGCCTCTAGGCTTGTCTCCACGTGCACAGATTGAAAATAGCACAGTTCAATTTGAACTCTGCAACAGAGATGGGTAAGTCATTCTTCCCTGCCTGTACCTTCACATAAAGAGGTGATAATTCCAGCACTCAACAATGTTCTGCAAAGGAAGTTCCAAAAATACCATCATGGGCTCGTACATCACTGCCTAACACAGGATGTGTTTAATGCTCACCAATGTACCTACCCTTCCATTAACGCCTTCCTTTAACCGCTCAATTTGCTAGCACATGATTCATTAGTGTCAGAAAAATATCTTGAAATGTTCTAAGATGATTCATATTATTATTATAATTGGCATCAGCCTAAACCACATTCACTTTTCTCACAGCTAACCGTGAGCATCAGATGTGATTTCGAAGTCCTACATTTCTGGACAGAGGTATGAAAAACACAACACTTTTCTGTGACTTTAACTGGCTTTCTGGTTTGGTTCTGAAAAAAGTTTGTGCTCTGGCTAAGACGAGTCACAGCACTTTCCTTTGCCAGGATCCTATGACATATCCAGCACCTTCAATTCCTACCAAGTTGACAGCACTTTGACCTTCAACTTCATGTCACCCCCAGCAAAACATTTTGGAGGTTTGGGAGTAGTTGCTGTTTATTTCCTTTCTTTCTCACAAAAATGATAATGCCAAGTCACCGTGTCTGGTGTGCAGTCCTGGATGTTATCAAGCACTTCCTGAAATTTTTCCATTGTGTTGTTTTGCCTTATTTGAAGAACACAAACAGAAATTCTGTCTTCAAGGTGAACAGCTCTGCTGTGAAATCTCTGACCCCTTCCAGCAATTTCTGTAAAAAGTTAAACATTCATATTTGCTTTTCCAAAGTCACTCACTAGCCTTTCCATAAGGAAAAATAAATCATCTTCACTAATGACCACTAATCATCATATTGGGTTAAAAAAATTTTCTCAAGTCCATTTTTCCTTTGATTTTGTCTTTGGGGAATTGGTTCCAGTTAATACACAGCACACCCCTCCCTTGGCTAACCAGCATTGGCTGGAGGTGATTTATCCGACTGCCATTACCTAGGTAATTTGCCATGTATCATTACGCTGTTGACCAGTGATTTGGGAGTCCCAGCAGTATCCCTGGGATGTAAAACTATTGAGAACCTACTATATGAAAGCTGGAGTTATTATACTGCTCCTCTCTGAGCTATTTAAGCTACTTTTAGGAGACCCTGGAGCTTGCTGCTTAAAGTGCAGTATTTATTTTCCATGACAGTTACAGACTTAAAAGCTCAGGGCCTGATCCAAAGACTCTTGTAGCCAATGGCAAACTTTCTACTGATTTCCTTTGCATCAAGGCTTCACAGACCATTCGCAAAAGTTACAGCCACAATAGGACCCTGTTTTAAAGACACAAATGATAGTTCATAAGTCTTTACACTTATCCCTGCTGCTCCTAACAGCCGGGGAGAGGAAGAATATGCTGCAAAGCCATTATATTGCCAACTCACAGACAAGTATGTAGGAAGCAAGAAGACCCTTGACTTCAAGTCCTCAATTTTACTATTTGGAAACAGTTCATTTTCTTGTTCTTTCCCTTTTTCACACAGAGGATTAATTTGGGGGATGCCTTTTTTTTAAAAAAATTGTATTCTACAGATTTGGCCTGTGAACAGTAATATTTGAGTTTCAATGACAGATTAAAACGTCCTTTTCCTTCCAACTGTTCAGGATTTTGTGGATGGAGTAATTTCTACATGAAGTTTGCAAGCATCAGCTCGGAATTCCTACTTACAAGAATTCTTACTAGAGATAAAAAAAAAAAAAAAAAAAAAAAAATCATGTACCCAGACCACTCAGGACAAAAGTGTATGGTTTCTGCAAATTATCCTAATCCACAAATTAAGGATTTTAAAACAGATACAACCTACATACAAGTCTTTTACTCTCTGATACACGAAATTTTAAAGCAGCACTAGACATGTTTTATACCACAATGATTGTGAATATAATTTTTCTTCATATTTAAAATCTCATGTTGTACATTTAAAACATTTGTTGTTCCAAAAGTTCTTAGCAACAAGGAGGGAACAAAATCCAAACCCAAGATCATAATATGGCTAAATGACTCCTCAGTTTTACTTTTATATTAGAGCTGCTTTGGAGTTTATGAGCCAGAGAAAGTTTGTCCCGTTACCAAAAGGAAATGAACATACACCTTGAAATGACTAAGACTATTTAG
Organism: Burhinus bistriatus; assembly: GCA_013397275.1. NCBI lineage: Eukaryota > Metazoa > Chordata > Aves > Charadriiformes > Burhinidae > Burhinus > Burhinus bistriatus. The sequence goes on along the minus strand of VYXH01011498.1, from coordinate 611,976 downwards.
AGCACAGATTGTCATCAGACCGACAGCTGGTGCTTTCAGTTGCTAGAACTGAGCAATGATGTATACTAAAGGCTATCAAAATAATACAACATGACTAATAATCTCAAAGATTGACTGTAACAGAAATTAATCTGTTTTAAAAATATTAAATAGGAATTCTCCTTCTCTGTCTCAGAAATGGTGCAAACAATTCCTTTCAAGACCAAGCATGCAAAGTTCTATCTTATGTCTAATATAGATATACAATGTAACCTGAAAAACTAAAAGAACTTTTACAGCCAAAGAAAAACAAGAACAGCGATTAAAACTTATCAAAAGGTAACTTGCCCCCCCGAGACCAGAATGTTAAAAAAAAAAAAAAAAAAAAGAAGAAAAAAGAAAAAAGGGCAGAATAAGACAAGTATGAATTTTGTGTATGTAGATTTATATTTTTCACATTAACAGAATGACAGCAACCTCCTAAAACGTTTTTATTGTTTATTTCCAGACCACGCATCCTCCTGGCCTTCCTCTTCACTCTAAAGCTAGCTGTAGGATCTTTCAACTTGAATACCCTTGTTTCACACCTGCCTTACAACAGCGATATATGTTTAAGTTATTACATTACGCACGTGTTCTTATGATACGCCAGGAGTTAATGTTTCTGATCTGAAAAGAAAACAATGGCTTCCTATTACTAGTTAACCAGTATATTGCGCGTATGAGTGCACTACAGCACAACTGCTGGGAAATTATATGCACCACATACACTTCTTTGACCAGTGCCAATATTTTCCCATGTCTAACTTTTACACTCTACTTGTACAAACTCTTCTGAGGATTCCTCTACCTTATTTGTTCCACAAACCAGATCTAAGCACACCTTTGGCACAGCAGCTGCAGACAATCCATTTTGGAGAATTCCACAAAAAGGTCAGCTATGCTTGTTAAGATATTTAAGGTGTCTGTTCTATTTAAATCAAGTTTAAAAAAAAATAATTGAATGGAGTCTAGTAAGAGAGAACAATTCCACATAAATGAAAAACATGTGGAAGTGTTCAATAGGTCAACTATGTAAAAACGTGTTATATACTGTGTTTATAGGTATTTTATTCACAGACAAGGCTGGCATTAGGGTTTTATTGATATCCTGGTGAAAGGCACGTTAATCTAAGGGTTGCAAACCCCTTTTCTCTGTATTTTATAGCAGACCACGTAATAGCACAGTAACATACAATTATTTTCAAAACATATTAACTTGCACTTAATTTACATTATATTTTGATGGTAAATCATTTCTGGTTTTGTATCCAGATTTATTTGCAGGTACCTGTCCATAAATGCCATTCCCATTCATATGCCATATGAACATTTCTGAATTTCAAAGCTGAGATTGTAGATCCAAAAATCAGAATCCTGTATTATCTATATTATATGGCAGGCTCATCTTCAGTCAAAATTGCCGGATATTTACCGCAACTAATTAGACAATCTAATCCAAATAATATAGTGTCTGATTTTGTTGTGCCTGGGAACATTCAAAATTTGGCCAAAAGCAATTAGGCTGAATCTAAACATGAAAGTCCAAAGGAAAAAAGCTATCACATAGCAAAGACCTTGAAGGTACAACAGAAACACTACACCCAGAAAACAACTTAAGAAAGGGGAAAATTTGTGCCTGTAAATAATCCTTGCTTTCAGTGAAACTAATGATATGATTGTGAATCAAATCCGATTCAGGCACGGTGGTGGATTGAGACCTCTATTTCTTGCTTCATTATGAAGTGGTTTTAACCACCCTGTGCTCAATGGACTTGTCAAGGAGCTTCAGTCATGTTCTGAAATCCTATGCAACCTCTTTTTATATCCAATTAGACTTTGGACTTTTTTAATTATGTATCTGAAAACAATCCACAATTACGTAGTTCTGGAACTGTATCAATGCAGCACGTTATATTTATGTTTGCCCCTAGAAATCAGGCTAGTTCTGTACAGAGCACAGTAACCAGTTAGGTACTGCTAGGTACCAGTTAGGAATCTAAGTACAACACATAGTATTCACTTTAAACTATCACCTCGGTAACTGTCCTCAACCCAGCTATACCATTAATACATTTAAGGAACTAGAAGTCCTACTGGGAATGCATGAGCAGCTATAGCAGGAAGTTGTTAGCTGCTGGGCTCACGACTCAGAAATCTGCTTTCCATTTACACCTGCTCCAGCCAGAGTCTGTAGACCAGAAACAAACCTTTGATTAAGGTTGGGAGGTGTAATAGTAGGTGTGATTGTAGAATATGGGAAAACAGTGGTGGGTTATGCCCTTCCTCAGACACTATTTATTTAAGAAGCAACCATGGATACTAGATTTT
>VYXH01011498.1:527457-609578 GCA_013397275.1 Burhinus bistriatus | reverse complement strand
TTTTTTTTTTAAAATCAACAGGCATGCACGGTACAAAGGGTCAAATTTAATGAGATACCTGTAGTATAATTGATTATAGACTGATATATTTGCTAGCTATACTTCTACCCATAATAAACACATTTAATACATAAAACTAGGTTATAAACCTACAGTATAAACCTATGTGCAATATTTATTTCTATTAGCTAGAGAAACAATATTGTACACTTGTTTTCCATTTACTACTTTTAGACTTGGAACAAAATTTTTATCAAAATACAAAAATATCAAGTAAAAATATAGCATCTTTCATCACAGAAAATACTGTGTTTTGCAATTAAAGGTTCTATTTTGCAATTGATATAAGAAGAAAAATCTGAGTACTAAATACAGATAATTTTCAAACTACACCTTTATTTTTTCATGGATAACATAGCACCTTCAATCAATGTGGGAGGAGAGAGCAATACAAAAAACTAGAAAAAACAGAAAAAGTTAAGATCATCTTCTATGCCTAATTAATTCTATTTGTAACATGTCCAAATAATAGCATTTTATTTCAAAGGTATAAAAAGGATATTGATCTACATCCTTTCAGAAAACAGCAATGAGGCCTCAATAAAAAGACATAGACTGCACAAAGTATAAGTCCAAATTTGGGGCCAAACAGGTGCTGGAAATGCTCCACTAATTTGGACTCGTCTTATAAAAAGAGAAGATGACAAATGCTCTGATCCTCAATAAATTTACATAAACAGATACTTCAGGTTCTATGTCAACATTCAAGTAATTTCAAATCCTTTTGTCAGCCACCAGTTATTCCACTGAAAAGGTAAGGTACCTACACAGCTGAGCATGAACCCACATGTTCCATAAGACTGCATGCAGAATTTTAAATAGCAGCACTTATGACATTGATCTGAGAACACTTACTGCAAAACTCATCTAGATGAATTAAAATAATAATTATGAGAATGAATGTGCTGCTTTTTTAAATTGCCATTAAAGGTAATTATTTGTTATGATAAATTCTTCTGATAAAATCTTACCACAGGATTTACCTGTTTGAAGATATGTTTCTACTAAACATACTTACTCAGATTTTCCATGGTAAACCCTAAAAATCATCCCTCCACTTCCTCCTAATATTTACTTCAAAGAGAAATTACTTATCTACTATGTTACCTTCTTTAAATTATGCTTAACATCTACTATAAGAATTGAATAATAAATCTATATGCCCCAGTTCTTCTTGAGTCTTTCCAGTGTTTAAAACTTGTTTCATCCCATAAACATGACAAAGTATATACACATATGGACACAACACTTTTCTTTGTTTTGAGTATCAGATCAGTAGCTGCCAAGTAAAAAGGAAGGAATTCTAGATAAAAAAAATCCTGCACAAGCTACTGAGACTACCCTGAAGAAAGTATTAGGCATGTGATGTTGTATTAACCTCCTCTTTGCTGCCTATATGATTATTTACACCAGTGCTGATGCTCAAATATTGACTATTTCAGCACAGAAAAAACCTCACCCAAAGGTAACAAAATTTTTCTCATGCCAGGGTCCAGAATCTGCAAGTGGTATTGATCGCTAAATCCCTATATGGTTAGCTCACATACATCAGGGTCAGATGAAGTTTAGGGCAATTCAGGACTCCGTATGTGTCACTGTCTGCTCCAAAGCAAAACGTGTCTCTCATTTGTCCCTTTCTCCTCACCTTTCTTCCTCTTGTTCAACAAAAATTGAGACCATTTCAAGTCTCAAAGATCTCAGAAAACTGGAACTTGATGAGAAAACACAGTGGCCAGCTGAGTTTCAAATGACTTCTTGATTCTACCTACTTGGATTTTTTTTTCCTCCTCTCCTTGCCCAGTATCAAAATCGCATGCAACAGTTTTATTACCTCTGTCAGAAAATAATCTGGGAAGGTGCATACTTCCCAACTGCTTTATTAACCTAGGCCACATGAAATATGGCATTTTAGGGTATCTTAAGGATCAAGTCATGGTCTGAACGTACCTAAACTTCTCCTTAATTAAGTTTCATTATTAGGCTTTTGAAAAGTTGCATGATTCTCCAATATTCTGATCCAATAAATCTGCTGTACGGAATCAATTTCGATGTCCTTAGCCTCTTTTTTTAAACACGTACTTCTTCATTTACTCACTTGTAGCTCTACGTGTGTAGACACACCAACTTAAGACTCTGAAGGATGGGGAAGAAAAAGGACAAATTGCAAGAAGAGAGAGAGAAATGACAAAAAGAAGATTTTATTGAACTTTAAACAGTCATTATCTGTAAGTGATGAGACTACTTTCTAAGACACAATTACTTTCTGCCTGGCCATGATTTCTTCCACCTTTATAATTCTAACTTCCAAACTCCTTAGCAAGTCCCATTTAATTAGAATACCACACAGATAAAATCTAATGAAATGGTATACATGAACTACAAATCTCTGACAATTCAGGCAACAGTTGGCACTGACGAGATGGACCCATTATAAGATGACCAAATGCCTACAGTTAATCAACCAGAGCTGCTTAGGAAACTTTGGATTATTCAAATTCATTATAAAGGAAACCAAAACTTGCTATACAAACATCTTAAATGCTACATAAAAAACAGACAAACATTTTAAATATTACAAAACTCCTTCTAATGGAATCCAGTTTGGGCAAATACAATGCCCAAGACGAATGATCAGCCTTCTTGTGATACACACATAATTAAACGAACATGCTAATCTAAGCTTCTACAGAGAAAAGCACTTGCAAAAAAAATTTCAACAAGGGTCATCATTCCATGTATGTGAATATGAAACTTGAAATGCAAGACAGATTTAAACAGAGGAGCAAAGATGAAGACATTAAACACTGCCGGTGAGGAGAGGAAGATATATGTGAAAGAGAAACACAAACAAACTGAAGTTTGTGGAATTTTTCAGAGATAGAATGAAAACTATGTAAAATTGGGACAGATAATGGGAAGACTCATGTAGTTCAATCACATGGAGTAGGACTTAGTACAGAGCATATTATTTGCAATAGCGTTCTGAAGACTGAAACTCCACAAGCTTACTTTCTGGGACTTGATCAGAAAAAGATTTTCAAAAGCACTTAAAAGCAACTGCTCTTTCTGAATAAAAACCCCAAACATCACGTTACTCTTGAAAACATACTAGCTCTTGAAGCAAGCATTTAAACCACATACATTTTATTTCTTACAATTTCCATTCAACCCATTTATGTGGGGAATGGGTGAACTGCAAGAATTTTTGGTAGCCTTATCAGAAGATATAAAAAAAATACAGATACTGGGAATAGGAAATCTTATAATGAAAAGCATGATACACAGCTCAAAACCCTGAAACCAAGCTGTTTTCCCTAAACATATGGCTTTCTTGTGTGGGATTTTATGTCCACAATAATAAATAAGTCAGGTTTAGGAGTGCCAGTTTATTAAGTACTTAAAAATGGCTAAGCTACAGCAGCTGCCTAGATCTCACAGCACGTCCAAATAGACCAAATGTTCCCTGTTGGTAACAGTATATTCAAATACAAGTATTACTATTATGGATTGATACTAATAAACACAAGGTTTAATTTTAAATGGGGCTTAAAAATCCATTTCCTTCCCTTACCATTTGCTATTTATTTTTTAGCTACTGAATACTGCTGGACAGTTAGCAAAAATCTTAAACGTTTCATCACTTTGCAGTAGTTGAAGGCTTCGGATGTAACAGTACAGTATTTCTGAATTACAGTTACTTTTTTGGAATCAAGTAAGTAAATACATACCATGTCTGTATATTTTTCTTTTCAAACCTTCATTTTAGTTCATGCCTTAGTTTCAACTCACCAAGTCCCATCATCTGCACTGAGGCTGAGGGACAGTTGAAGAGGCTTCTAATGTCACCACCCCTACTTCTTACTCTCTCAAATAGACTTTTAACTCTTATGAGCCTATGAAGATGATTAAAAAGAAAATATTTTTCATCTGGATTTAGTTTATAAAATGTGCAAACTCCATTTCTGAAACTAGGCAATGTTCACAACCAACTAATTAAGATTTTTGACCCTTCGGAGACTCATTTGGATTCAGCCACTAGGAACTTCATTACTTTAAAGGAAATCTCTGGGTAGCAGAAGAACAACTGAATTGTTAATAAAACTTGCTTGAGAGAATCATTGCACATCAGGCGCAGCATGGAGAAGGAAAAGAAGTTAACTAGAGAGCTGTAGAGCTACGAGTGCTCTTGGTTAACAGCCAACAGCTGTAGACAGCTCCCACAGTCTATCAGGTTGGTTAGGTCCTGTAATTTAGAGTCCATTACAGTGATTGTATTGTAAAAACTAACTTTGTTTCCAGTTGCTTGGACGTGAAGTAAGGAAGACGTGGAAGAGAAAGCTCTTCAAGAATAGCTGCATACGACCACCATAATGACTGAAAGAGGATGAGGTCTGTTGTACGCACATGACAGATATAAAAAGACATACAAATGCTCTCTACTTTTGCATCTCTCCTTTTGCAAAATATGTAAACCTCATCAAATACTCCAGTGCCATTGACTAGCCCTTCTCAAAATTAGGAACAAGATCAGACAAAGGTGGGGCTAATTTTGGAGACCCAAACAACCTACTGAAAATATGATTTCTGTCTTTTGCCCCCAATATGACTGAATCCAGCCCAATATAATGACTTTGAGCAGTATGCTGCAGTATGCATTCTAGTATTTGGCATGAGAACGGAATTTTTTTTCCTAATATTTCTGCTGTGATATAAAGATGACAAATAAAATTATTCAAGACAAAAAGAAAGATGTTTTCTTTTAAAAATTATTTTAATCACCTGGAATTTTTGGAAAATAATTTTATAATCCAAAACACAGCCTGCATCAAAACTGAGTAAGTTAAATGGAATTTTTCTTTTCCTCTAAGAGACACTGTCAAAATCGTTTTTCAGATTTTGAGCTGAATTTGTTGTGATTTATTAACAGAAAAGCATAACAAATATACACTAAGCTATCTGTAACTAACAATGGTTGCAAATGATTACTGAAATTATTCAATGGGTTTAACAGCATCACAAAAGAGTTTAATTAGAACTAGTTTAACATGTTTCTATTCTATTGAATGCTATCAAAAGCAATAAATTTTGAAAATTGCCATTTTGCAAGTTTTGGCTTCCTTTATAATGAATTTGAATAATCCAAAGTTTCCTATAGCATTTGTTATATCATTTTAAAAATAGGGATTTATTATCTGAAACTAATAAATCTCGAGTATTAGTCAGAATCAGATCGTATAAGAAAGAATCACCTAAATAATTACAAGCAATTGTCTGAGTTAAGACACTATTTTTCAACTTCTGAACAAATTATGTGGTTTACTTGATATATGTTCTGCAAGCGGCTGTTTCAGTGAAGGAAGTTGATGCTCCCTGAAGCACTTGCAGCTACTCATCTCCACCCTCCTCACCAGAAATGCTCACCTTCTCCGGACCTGCCTACGATCTGCTTCCTTAACCTATTCCAGACAAAACAAGTGAGGTTAACTTAAGAATTTAAATGGTAGGGTTTTGCTAAGCAACGTTATTTTGTCTGAAGCTGTTTAGACAGCATTCAGCAATTAGCTCCACTCATAAGTCTAAATTGTTGCTAATCTCTGACAGGGAAAAAAAAGAGGGGGAGGAGGGAGAGGAAAATTATGTGTATCTGTGGAAAGGTTACAGATTATTTCTTTTACTGACAAGCAGAATATGAAAGACTGGATACCTGTGACCTAAAGCATTAGACAAGTCCACTTGTGAATTCTTATAATGCATATTTCAGGGAATAGAAATCTGTGGGAATGAAAGCTTGTCTGGATTGGTTAAGTCATCAGATGCAAAGTGTTAGAATTGCTGGTCTTGTTTCCCTGTTTAATCTCTTGTTGTGAGAGTCCCCAAGGCACTCCTTAATTGTGTTTATACAGCAAAGCAATGATATATCACATGTGGCAGTACAAAAATATTTTCATGCTGATTATATAGGTTTGTACAACTCTGATTAACGTACTTCTGTTTTAACATTACAGCTGGACTTTTGAATTTACACGTGAACTTATAACTGAATGCTTGCAAAATTTGCATTCACAAAATTAAAAAATACTTGCAAAATATTACACCTGGTTTGGTTTCATTTTAACTACTTTTCTTTTACATTATTATATTAAAATAAAACTTAATTCAAATGTTTACTGTGCATTTATTGCATGTACCCTCACAAACAAAAGCAAGCCTGTTCCCCTGCTGATCACCCATTCAGGTGGCAGAGTACCTAAGATTAACAGTAAGCCTGTGCAGAGACCTAATTCTATGTATCTCTTAAGAAAAGCAGATTGCAATTGTTTTGTATTTTACCCACTTGTTGTTACAATGCTGCATAGTTTCCATGCACAAATGATACGAATAATACCAGTCTTTAATCATAGCAGATTCAATTCTCAGAGTAGTTACAGTTTCATGTGTAAACTACTATATGAAGAAAACTCTCTTTTCTTTTGTAAAGCCTGACAGATGTCTAAAGTTTTGGGGTTTTTTTGGGGGGGGGTTTTTTTTTGGTTTCTTAATATTTGTGTAATTCAGCACTGTTTAGAGGAGTCCTGGGTGTCGCCAAGAAAAACCCTCTAATGGTTTCCATTGCAAATGAAAGGCAAATGTTTCAGATTGCAATCTAACACATTCACATTATTTTACAAATATTTTTGGAAGGAACACCAATTAAAATCTGTTTTGTAATGCTGGAGTAGGATGAGCTACATTTGAAGCTGCAAACCCAGTGTGAAAAATGAGAGGATAATCAAATGGCAGCCCCCCAATAGTACTAGTCTGACGAAAGAAAATTTGTTGGGTTTAAGTCCTGTAAATAGACTCCATACGTGGCAATATAAAACATTGATTTTTACAAGCAAGGAAAAGGCATCTCAAGCCTCAAAAGCGGAAAAAAACCCCCCATACATTCCTAAAAAAATCTCAGGTCTTGGTTGTGAAGTTGCAGCTAACAGAGCCCTGTAAAATCTTGTTTATGTCTATTTTACACACAAAGATATCCACTCTTACATACGAACTGTACATATAAATGTTTACAAATACCCTAATACTATATACTACGGAAGTAGACTGTGACTTCAATTAAGCAGTGTTAAGGATTTGCTTAATCTATTCTGAATTTGGGTAATAATAATAATCACACTAGATTTTATATTGTTTAGCATGTATAACAGCTTTGCTGAAAGTAAGTATTTTCTTAAGATAGAGTTGTATAGCAGAAAAGGTATGTAAGCAAGCTAAAGTTACTCAGGCATGTTCCTATATACTTTGCTGACTTAGGGATTGCATATGTGGCAGGAGTCAGGCCCCCAAAAAAACTACAGATTTTTTTCACTTTTAAAATATACTATTTTAAGTGAAATTTATGGACCCCAAACAAGCCAACACAAAACATTTCTGTTCAAATTATCCCATACAGCCTGTGCAGAGACCTCCAAAAACTGCAATCAGTATTATGCATCACATGTGTTAGACACAACAGCAGAAAGCCATCAATGATTAATCTTAATTGGTTTGCATTGGTTTCTGTCACTGCCAACATGCATTTGAAGTCAGATGTGCTTGTTCGCAAGGATACCCTGTGCCTATGCTACTTTCATACTGCGACAGAATGTAGCAAAGTCTTTGCACACTATTTTCAAAAGCAGTTTAATAAAAGCAAATGAGCCAGTGACTTTTTTTAAAAGAAACAGCACTCAGTGCCTAAATTCCATTACATTTCAAAGGAATTTAAGAGCTCAACTCCCTTAAGGTCTTTAATGTAGGTTAGCTACATACCATTTATCAAAACAGTAACTATTTGATCCCCACTTGTGTAAAAAAAGATGGGCGCCAAGAGGCAGCTTCAGCATCTTAAAGTCAGTGATTTACATATATCAATTTAACCTTATATACAGTGCCTCCACAGTCATTACCTAATAACTACTTTATTGCTTCCTGACAGGGGCCTCCTCCACTGTACCACAGCCACTAAATAATACACTCGGGCTCCCACACCTCTTCCACATCACGGGTCTATCACTGGATCACTAACCAAGCAGTTGTCATCCTAAGCTGCTAAGAGTTCGAGAAACAGCTGAAGACTAGACCAGGTATGATTTATCTTTTCAAAAGAACTCAGGGTAATCTTCACAGAGTGCTATCAAATCAATTGGGTGCACCCAAACCATTTTTTTTTATATACTGACTTCATAACTGTAAAAATAGTCTTAACATTGTACACTGTCTTTGAGGGAAGGAGGTATTTGAAAAGTGGATGCTCACACGTTTTTCAGGATATCTTCCTACTGTGCCTAGGCATGGCTCTTCAATGCCATCTAGGCAATTTTTCATTCTTCAATTCAGCAATTCTTCTTGAACTCTGTAGGAAAAGCGACTGCCATTCTTATCACCCAAACAGTAATAGCATGTAAGGTTTAACACAAAAGCAAAGAATGCAAATCTACGAGGCAACTGCTCCCTCAGTATAGATCAGCAAGAAAGAAACTAAGAGCAGAACCTAGAGGTTGACCTCATGTTGTTTAGTAACATAAGCACTTTCCACCCAAAGGGCAAAAGTCAAGGAGGGTTTGATTGTGGAGTCAAAATAGTCCTACCACTCTGTTATTGTAGCCTCCCTTTCTTCCTCCTGATTATTCCACTCAACATAACCTACAGCATTTAGTGATAAACCTGCTGGCGCAGAATTTATAGAGAAACAACACTTGACTCTCTCTTAGCTACTTATCTTTTTAAGCAGTCAAACGAAAAAAAAAACCCTACTATATATAGTGACTCCTTGGTGTCTAGCCTTGCCCCCTACTCCCCCTTGGTTTTTTGTACGTGCATGGGACATGAAGGTTTTAAGCAGAGCAAAAGAGAACAGTTCACATTCCCGAAAGGACATAATAGATGCTTTTTCACAGAACCGAAGGCAGCTTGTAATGCATGGTTGACTGTGAAAAGTAACTGCAAAGGGATGGTAAGATCAAGTATCTTTGCCTATATTGAAGAACCCAAAGCCATGAAGTTTATGCCACTAATTAAGAATTAGTATGTACTTGCATGTGGTTTAAACAAAATAAAGATTATTCCATTGTAAGAATAATTTAAGGCAATAACAACAGCTTATTTTTATAATTCGACAAGTATAAGAACAGCAAAAGGGAAGCAAAAAAATTACTAAGTAAGGAAACAACTTTCCTATTCTCATGAATCTGGGAAACACCAGTGACTGATGTGTGAAAAAAATCACAGAGAATGTGAAAGGTATTTTGTAATTACTTTGTCAATCAGTGGTAGAATTTATTTTTTCCAAAGTAACACCTCTAATATTGCTGTATGATTACCTTACACATTGTACTATTAAATGGCATAACTATTCTGATTTTATAATTAGACAAATTAATGTATAGAAAATAAAACCCTTAAAAAATTGTAAACAGCACCCCAGCACTAATTCAACCAATCAAACATTTCCAACTCAGTTTTTTAAAATATCAAACCATTATTTCACTACTGATATAATCAGTGATCAAAATTAAGACACTTTCCCCTCAAAATTTAATTTGCAGACCAATGCTGACCACCTTCTCAGATTGGAGACATAGCTTTTGATGGAGTCACACAAAGGTCATATTCAGTGCTGTATTTGCGCTTGTGTCCAATAATATGACCAAGAAAGAGCTGAAGGAACTCCAAGAAGGTGTGAAGGAGCAAGTGAACGCTGGATTGCAAAAAAACTAATACCTATTGTGGACTGCATTCTGGAAAGATAGTGGGCAGAGAAATTGGTCTCATACATCTCCTTAGGCAAAAGCAAATTATGTTCAAATCACAAGTGACGTGCACAGAAAAACAACACTTACTAATGCACAGAGGATTCTAATTTAAACCACAGAAAGCAGGGAAACAGTGATTTTGCATAAAGACATGAATCCAGAAAAAAGTAATTTGAAATTTCATCAAAATTTTAGAAATATCAAAAGTTCTCTATTTTTTCATTTATTTTAGCTTGGGCAAGAAAAGAAGAAAACAGGCTTTATTCCATATACTACAACCCTGGTCCTGTTACAGGTATCTTTGAATTTTTCTCAGCCTGTACCTGCATATTTTCTGGACAAAATAACTTTTTTTAATCACTTACCACAAAACAATAAAAAGAGGCTACAGGAAAAAAAAATTATATGGATTTATACATCTTCAAAATATCTAAGAAAAAAAAAATCAGTAAGAAAGAATAATATCAACTAATTCCAACTGTGGGTTCTGCATGCCTATACACAGGTGACACATGAGTCCGTAAGAACCTAACCCGCTTTTTGTATAATAGGCTGAGTTTGCCGAACTGAAATTTACAAAATCAGTGGTTTGGTTTTTTTTTATAATAGGAAAATAGATCATGTTTGATTTAGAAACTTTCATTAGAATACTCCTAGAAGCTACAAATGATATTACTATTTTATTCTACAGAAAAAAACCCCTGTCTTTAAGGAAACACTTTTTATTTTTTTAAATTTAAACTAGCTTTTAATCAGTAACTCCCAAGTGGTTTCAAAACCAAAACCGAACTAATTCATAATCTACGTGAACATATGGTGACTATTGAAGCTGACCATAAAAAAAAGTTAATCAAATTAAGTGTACTTGAGAAAGACGTTGGCCTTCTGTGACAACATAACTGAGCACTTTCTGCAAAGGTTTCTGCAACACAGATCTCCTATCTGCTTTTCATAGCTTTCTAACACAGATTAAAGGACACTATGAAATATGGATAATGCTATCCTAAAAACAACTGTACAGAAAGTGCACCTAGAGACAGTGGCAATAACTTGACTTGGCTCTTGCATCAATAGGAGTGAGTATTCTCGTGTGCTGGCCATATGCAGGCTGCGTAACAGCGTTAGAACTATGAAGAAATAGCCAAGGGACTCATTTGTATCTGTTTTTGCAGATGAGACAATTTAATATGAGGATCCACGGGGTGCATGGCTGTAAATCTTTGACTGAAAATTACACATGGAGACAGAAAGCAACGGAATTATTGCAATACTTTGAGCCTAACAATGAACATCTCAGAGCTCCTACAGCATCAGTAAAGGGTGCCAAAGACATAAATCACTAGCCTGAATGAAAATGAAAAAGAAAATGTTTTATTTGTGTAAAAACATGAGAAAGGATGACTTAATTACAGAACAAAACCTTCATTATATCCAGTTGATTTATAAGGGTTTTTTTTAATCTATGAGACAACAGTATTTTGCATTACATTTCTCTGCAATAAAGGGCATGAGTTATTCTTCGCTACCACAGTGAGTACAATAATACATCAAAGGGTTTAAGAAAGGTAGATTTGATGGTATCCCTTAGATAGTCTGTAAAGTAAAACAAGTGTTATTGCCACTTCACTAACCCCAACCATCCTGCCTCCATAAGTATCTCAAAAGGCAGGCTCACCACTATCTTAGCACAGCTTTACAACAAAGAGTCTGCCATGAGTCTCCTATTGCTAAGACAAAAACATTTCATGATATCACGTAGAATGATTTACAGACTTTACAGTACTAATTAATAAACTATGAATTAATACATTTATACAAGACAACCATACCTTTACAGAACGGAAACCTAAGTGTCTCCGTTCAATTCAGTCCTGCCCAGAAGCCTTCTCAGCGACCCGGAGAAGTCTTTAAAATTTTTCCAGCCTGTGGTCTATGTTCACCTGAGGTGGGAGATCATACAAGTACTCTGAAGCACAGGATGTCTTCAAGACCCCGAACTTTTTCTCTGAGTTCAGGCTATCCGCATGCCTCGCCTGCCCACCAGCAATGAGGTCAAGCTTCTTCCACTGCTCCTTCCTTATCAGCACCAGTCTCAGGACATCATTTTAAGGGCAGGTGAGATCAATTAGCCCTTGGGCCAGGCAGCATGCCTATGTTGCAGATGAGTTAGTCTAGGATGTCCTCAAAGTTTTTTCTGCAGGGTTGTGACTGCATTACACTGGAATCAACACTAAAGGTGATCAACATCTAAGCTCAACAGATGGCAAATCTGGCCTTCCTGTGCACAGTAGGTGCAGACAGAGCTTCTGTATTACCATTCTTCAGTGGGGAAAACAAAATTCTCAGGTTCCTAATAAGTAAGGCTTAAAGGCAAGGGTCAAACATCTATCTTACGCATTATACCACTATGCATTATACCAGAGAGCCTCAGTTCCACCTATGTTCCTGTGGCATAAACCTTTGGAAACACCTAAACATAAAACACAAGGTGGAGATGTGTTAGGTGGAATTTAGCTTACCTATATTTGGTGCTGGTCCCCCAAAAGAGACTTAAGTAATTAAGCCCCTGTTGAGGTGATGGAGTCAAGTTTCTCCACAGTGTAATTAAGGAAAGTTTACATAATAAACAAAAGGTTGTAGTAAGAGCTAGTACTATTACCTACTAGGATTTAGGCAGCATACATAACTGAGCAAGGCGAGTGCATCTACCTTCTCCAGTGCCAGCCTAGAGGACACATCACTTTTGAAGAAACAGGAGACAGGAATCAGTTCCTTTTTTCAGACTGAATCAAAACCACATTGTGCTCCTCTCAGAATACTAAACTGCCAGGCTGCTGGCAATTTTCATCTCTGAACTTCCCCCTCCAGGAAACGTTAGGCCTTTTACGGCTTCTGAATCAAAATCTTCCCAGAAGTATTGTCAGAACACAGCTTTTACTGCCCACCCCCAAATGAAGTAGTGATTTAGCTTCATAATAGTAAGGCTTAAAGCATGCTGAAGACGTTGCTTTGTATGCACACTAACACTGTCTCCTTGGACTCCCATTGTCTTCTCTACTTCCACTTCCTCCTCTCCTGTTTTGTCCTCTGACTGAAAGCTCAGTAACAGGCTGCCGTGCTGCTCTCCGTTTATACAGCACCTACTCAACAGGGTCACAGCCTGTGAAATGAATTCCAGCGCACTACAACACTATAAACAATCACCACCAACAGGCCTGTCAGAGCAAATTAACTGAGTATATTTTGGTGATGCACAGTTCCCAATTGCTTCTTAAGTGGTTTCTCTTACTGGTTTATGAAATCCAGTTTTCCACAACGAATGAGATGGCTATTAATGCAAATTATTGAAATTCTGCTTGACTTATGCAAAACACTTCATGGATAGATGCTCTGCTGGTGCAAACTAAGAGCTTCAACAGAACAATAAGAACAACTTAAACTGCCATCTGCCCCTTTATCCCTGTTGACCTCAGCCCTCCTCATAAACACTCCAGTTGCGAGGGTATGACTCAATCCACATTTGTACCCAAACCCTCACTCTTGTGGAAAAAAGTACTTATCAGGGTTGGATGCAGGTATGCTTAGTGAATTTCTCTATTGTACCTTGACACTGTACATAACTGTAAGTGGTCCCAGTTGGATGGGAGGGTGGAGCTGGGAAAAGGAAGGTTACAACTGCATCTCCACTCCTCCGCTACTGGCAAAGCCATCCTTATGTTTCAACCACAAGACAGAAATGGATGGAGTACACAGGACCTCACTGGCATTTAGAAGATTTTTCCCAGCAGTAGCTGGTTGCTACAGCATGGTCTAGACACGAAGAATTTAAGAAGTTTCCTTGTAACCCTCATGGGAAATGACCAACTGTGAAAACTGCTGGAATTTCCTGATAACCGCAGCATCCTGCCCTGTATTTTAGAATAAACAATGTTGACAGCAATAGTGCGCCAGAAGTAGACTTCACGAGTTTGCTGCAGCAACAGGGAACTTCCACCTACTTTTCACTTTTCCTCATTATGAGAACTGCTATATGTACCATGAGCTGGTCCTAACACACTCATATACATTCCCACACTTACAGAAGTGAGTACATATAGAACAGAGAATATACAGCAAAGCAGGATTATTTCAAAAGCTTATAGCCAATCTTATTGTTTCTTTCATTACGCATCCTTATGACAATTAATATAATCAATATCCTCTTCAGCCTATTTTTATAAAGTAAAACTCTATACTAAAGTAAGATTTCATGTTCTGTATAAAATCATGCATGGGGAAAAAATAATATTTAAAGTATACATCTCTTTTAGCCCACCTTTACCTCAAACTACAAGCAGTCATAAAACTGGCTTTATGACTTTTCTTTTTAAATCAGCACAGACTCTGGATTTTACTGCCAGAAAGACCAAGAGATACGATAACCTCAAATACACACTTTATACCTGTATGCTTTTTGCAATAATAATAATAATAATTCATAGATTTAAAAAATAAGAACTAAGAAATGTATACTACATTATTTTTAGCTATATCCCCACGACTACCTTTATGGAAGCCTGAAAGGAAACCTTTAAATATGCAAGAAACAAGATGTCAGGCCATGAACTCAAAAAAAAATAATAATTCATGCCACCTGTCCATCAATATACTTGCACTTCTAAATAAGTGAAACCCACAGAATTTCAGGAGGGTTTGGTTTCCCCATACGATTCTAGAGAAAAGTGATCAGTTCAAGCAGCTGCATATTTAGCCATCATCCAACTGACTGTGGTAACATAAGCATTAGCTATGGTGACATGCCATTATCCATTGTTTGTTCTTCCTATCTGATGTATTCAGAATTTGCCAAAACCGTACTTCAGGACTCCAGGAAACTCCTGCATATCCATCCACCAAGCTTGATTAGCCTGAAAAAACAAATGGTGAGGGAGTGGCAGCTACTGAAGACAAGTTCTAAGGCAAGTCAGAAAGTAACAAAGCTTCATATGAAGGAGGATCAGTTGGCTTCAGCCGCTTGCAGTATCATCAAGCAACACGGTAATGTCCCTCTTTCATTAGGACTACACCCAATTCCCCATCCCTTTTTTCCAAACTAAACTTCAAGAGCCAACTAAAAATATCAAGGAGCAAGTGAAGGGTGACAGGAGCACTAAATGGACACAAATGCTGACAAACATCACCCAACTGCTTCTGGGTGATGAGGGTTGCAAGGCAGCAGCTACACCTGGTCACACTGACCAAAGACAAAGAGATGAACGGAGTTGGAAGATGCCCGTAAAGTATCTTGGTATGGCCTTGTTGGGAAAGACATACTAGAAGATGGAAATTTAATGGCTAACAGAGGCCAAGAATAAGAGAGAACACTTCTGATCGCTTATAGTTGGACTAAGCCAGGCAGCTCATCTCAAATTACCTTACACTACCATGGTGCTTCTGTGAAGTCCGAATCCAGCCCCTGGGTGTCTAAGTAATAGTGCCAGACACACCGAGTCGCTCATGCCTTCTGTCAAGCCATTCAAACGTGCTGCAGGTCTCAGACCTGGCCCAGGAAGAGAAGTTTTATTTGACCGCCCAAGCCAGCGAAGGTGGCAGGCAGTGAGTGTGCGCTGATGTGCCTGCCGCAGGGAGAAGTTGAGTCACTGTTCACCGTGCCAGCTGGATTCAAACGCGAGTTTAATAAACTGGTTCACTGCAGTGATCACGCCTGGTTACTGCTGGCACAAAATGCTTTCATCTCTAAATGTCACAGGCAGGTTAGTGTGGTGCTTTTTTTTTTTTTCAGTAGGTGAATAGAAATGTGTAAATTCCAGCTATAAAACCCCAGAATGAAAGAACAGAAAAAAAAAATTACTCTACTTTTGATGTTGTTTGTTGCCGGCATAAACTGGCTTTGCAATTCTAGCTCCACATTAGGAAAAGGAAGCAACAAAAATAAGCCTGTCCTCTGCAGTCAGTTATAATTGCTGAAATCTTGGAATTATTTTCAGCGCAAGTTC
This sequence comes from Burhinus bistriatus, assembly GCA_013397275.1. Classification (NCBI taxonomy): domain Eukaryota; kingdom Metazoa; phylum Chordata; class Aves; order Charadriiformes; family Burhinidae; genus Burhinus; species Burhinus bistriatus. Next base: position 593,743 of record VYXH01011498.1, on the reverse strand, counting down.
ATTCTGCAAAGGTTTTCTTGGAATGGGTCAGGGAAATATCAGGCAAGGAAGTAACTTCTTGTCAGACAACCTGAAGAAACATGTCCAGACAAGTTATATGTAACCAACTCATTGCTTGCCAGGAAAGTTGCATGTAAATGCCACTGAAAATCTTCAAGAAATGCATAATCTATACCGCCTCATCGTTTGCTAAATTCCTTCTCTGGTTGAGGTTGGTCAACTTTGAAGTATATTGAACTTCAGGAAAAGAACTGATCTCTAGATGGGTATAAACACTATTTAGAACTTGTTTAGAGCTTTTTAACCAGATCTCAATGTGATACTGGTAAACATTCATCTTCTTGTATGACAAAAAGGAACAGCAAGATTTTCAGGAATAATCTTTGAATCTTAGTGCCCTAGCTGACTGTAAAATATGCTTAGCCCTCACTGCTCCCAAAGCTTCCAAAAAGCAAGTTAAAGTCAGCCCAAAAAGTTTGTCACCCTCAAATGTTGGCACCCAGTAGCAGAGGGACCTTTATAAAATTCTAGTTTATCTGTTTTGCTGTGTCACACAAAGAAAGGCCAATGATAAAGAAAATGAACGTGAAGGATTATTTTTCATTCCTCAGCCATCAGGTTGCATGTCTGCTGACCATTGAACTTGTTTTATTTTCAAGGGCAGCAAGGAAAAATAACCGTTCTCCAACCGAAAGGGTAATAGAAGAGTTACAGAATCACACATAACCCTCCCCAACATCCTTTTAATGATCAAAGGAAACAAGATAATCGTATTTCCATTGTGGATAACGAAATTTGAGATTCAGGTCATCTTCTTGCCTGCTTGTTGTCAGACTTAAGTTAAACTGCAAGTCCCAATTTACCACTTCAAACATTTATGCCATATTCAAAGATAACTTATACTTCACTTACCCTCTTCCATCAAAGAAACAGTACAGATACAAAATGGGCTTTTAGAAATGTGAAGATCATAAATTTGATCATATTTAAAAGGAAAGAACATTTATGTATTTTTATACACTTTTCCAGCATCTAAATAGGGAAAATTACTTGCTTTGCTCCTGTTCTTTCTGGATACAGGTCAGACATGTCTCTCAACTAATTTGCCTCACCCATAGCCTCAAATAAGGATTGCCAAGCCTTCACAAGGCTGTTTATAAGCTTTGAATATTGCTAAGAGAGCAAAACTGCTTCAATATATGTCAGGGAGACATTGAGGAACCTGTGTATTGTAATACTTGAGTTCTATCTGGAGCTGAGATTCAATAAGGTCTTGTTTCTTCTTGATAAAAGCTATTTCCTTAGAAATACAACAGAAGTATAACTTTACATGAACAACCAACAAGTGTAAGATAGACAGTTAGGGCCATTCACAGTGTCGTTGCCAGACTAGACAGGCATGCAAAATACTATGCTCCATCTGACAAGGCTCATTATATAAAACCATACAGAAAACAAAACAGGACTGAGTAAGTATTTTCTGCCAGGAAAAATATTATACGGCTTACCAGCTACTGAGGACAGGAGACTGTGAATTCAAAGAAAAAGTAAAAATTACGTGATTCAGGATCTAAATGTCTCCTCAAAAAGAACTGGAGTGGGATGGAGTCAAGTGGTTTAGCCAGCCCATGGCAGGATGCTTTAGTGGGATTACTGGAGATGACTTATGCCAGTTCTGTACCTCAGAGTAGGAAACACAAGCATGTTTACGTGCCTGCCTCGGTGCCTTCTTGGACAGCACGTCAGACCTTTTAGTGACCTTCTAATTTCTTTCCTAAACCCATTTGCAAATCAAAACTTTAGACTGTGATTTCTTTTGTTAATATTATGATAATTCATGTTAAATCAATGATGTTGCTTTATACAAATGGTTTAGTCTAAATTGATAGCAGTAAATTTTTACCTCACTAGACAGTGTGGGGATTTGGGTGCTGCATTTTAATCAAACAGGCCAACTGTAATCACAGCTCAGAGACAGACACACAAATTTTGACTTGAACCAAACGTGATGAACAGAAACATCATGAAAAACCTCAAGCTCAACATTCTTTCTAATTATTTTCACAATGAAAGTGCACTAACAATTTCTCTTGTAGAAGCAATTAATTTTTCTCCGCTTTACAGATTATGTGAGGTCTGACTTTCATATTAGGTCCATAATAACCACCTCTGCAACTAAATTCCTTCAGAGTTCCCTGAAAAGCAAACACTGGTCCAATGACATAACTGAAGTTGTTTTGGTTAGATACTGGTAGCCTAATACCGATTTCACTTTTCTAGAAACTCTGAAAAGCAGTGTACCATGTGGCTGGGAATACAACAGCTTTGGGTGGAACACCAGATTGCATCTCTTCAGCTCTACTGAAGTTTTTAGGGACAATCCAAAGCAGCATTTGGATGTCATGTGTACTACAAATAAAAAACATTATAGCTGTCTATTTACCTCAGAAAAAAAGACAGATACTTATGTCATGAACTGCCTTCTCTTGATACTTTAAAAAAATTAATAATTGGCTATATATTCCAATGTAAAAGCTGACTTACACTGGTAGCAGATAATACTAGAAAATAATTCCCATAACAGTTGAGCAAAGTTTTAGAATAAAAATTGGCTCATGAAGCAACAAAAGCAGAGTTAGGCTTTGAAGACTCACAAAGACTGCAGACTGGAAATCTAAAATGTCAGAGCTAATTGCAAAGATTTTTAAAACAGGCTCTTGGCCCTTTTTTTTTTTTCCACAAGGCCAGAACAGTTGCATAGGGCAGCATGAAATTATTTTTTTCTGAAATACTATAAATCATTCAGGATCTTGCTCTTCCTTTGTACTTGAAGAGAAATCAGAGCCATCAGTCATTTGCAGTATTTGGAAAAACTCAGGTTTTCACAGTCAGGGCAGTGATTCAGGTTACGCCTGAATTTTCTCCAACCTGTCTCTATAAGTAGTGAATTTGACTGCCATGAAGTGTAACACGTAATAAAAATATCATGGTCTAACAAACTGTGAGATTCAAGTTAAGGAAATGGTGTATTTTAGTCCCTGATTCCTCCTCAAACTTACTGAATTCCTGTAATGTGTCTGCTTTAGTTTCTCCCTGTGTACATACATCTAATTATCATTACCTGCATCACTGTGGTGTTTTGCTGATCAATGAATCTACGAAATGCTTACGCTTAGATCTGCAGAATGATCATGCAAAAGTCTCTTGCAGACAAGTGCAACTACTCCCTCCCCAATCCCTTGCAATCCTAATTTACACAGCTGCCTCTTGCAAAACACTGTCAAATTTTGGTAAAGACATTCTGCGTCAAGGAGTTAGCATCTATCCTGGGACAGGAAATAAGGTAGAGAAACAAGCAACTATGTGGCACCTCCACATACATTACAGAAAATGAATCAGAGTTAGGATTCACCAAGTATTTTTCTTAATAAATCTGTGCATCATTTCTGTAGCACAAATAAGCTTACAGTTGAAAGAAGGCAGAAACTGATTCAGAGACTAATACCAATGGAATATAACCTGCTTTGGATACCTGCACGAAGCAGGTATCAAAACGGACTGGCCATCTGCACTTGGCAATTGTCCTTAAACAAAGAGCTAAATTTTGGGGGGCTTTTTTTCCCCACTTTTCTAAATTTCAGAGATGGACCAAATGCAACATCCACTTGATTCTGGGGCGATGAATTTGTGCAACTGGAAGTACTTTTTATCCAAGAACTCAAAAATAAATGGCTACATCCCCTTCCAGCATTCAAAGGCTCTAAAGGGTACAGGAAATGTGCCATTACCAGTTCAATGATTTCTGCAACTATGGCTCTATTGAAAGCAATTTTGGGAGCCTTAGCTTTAGAAGTTCTTCTCCTACATAATCAACGACCTTTCCTTTGTTGTGTCTCTCAAACCCTTTTCTTACCAGATGGCTCAGCATTCAAGCAATAGCACCTGAGCAGTTGAAAGTACTAAAAAAGGCAGCAAAAATCAGGAAAACATGAATGTGATTCAGATGCTTTGGGTAGTTTTCAAGATCACACAAAGCCACAATATGAACCCCTCTCTTCCAAAGAAAATGAAACTTCCAACACTTGTTCACTGCTTTAAATGTAGTATTTTGTATCTACCACAGTGACCATTTCCCACTCTGGTAAAATACTGAATTTTAAATTGAAAACCTCTGTAGTAATTAAGGGTTTAAAGTGCTAGTACAGAATCTTTACTCTTGACTGATTATATTATATCCACACAACATATTTTCTAGTGTGCAAAACACAGAAGAAAATACCAACGTAAAAAAAAAAAATGCTACCTTCTTATTTATCTGCTGCTGATTAATTCTGACAATCAGCACCATTTGCATCCCAGTGGGCCTCATATTTTCAGAATATTAAACTCAACAAGTTGTATGACACTTGTCAGTTTATTAGAAAAAAATGACCCATGGATTTCATTATGAAAGAGGAAGGTCATAGAAAGTTATCAAGATTTGATTAAGCCCTCTTGATCAAAAACGTACCCCCCTGACCTTTGCTTTTCCTGTATTTGCAAGAACATTATTCCATACAAAATATTTCTTGCAAATGCTCAAATTTCCTAAAGACTACTGGACTGTTTGTTTTTCCAACTATAAAGGCAGCAAGCAGCGGTGTTAGTAACAGCAGAATGTTAGCAAATTATTTCCCTTCTGCCCATCAACAAAGTTATTTTCTGCATATCATTAGGAAAACCTATTTAGACATCTATTTCTGTAAAGTATATTGTAAATTACCTTACTTCCAGTATCCCCATGCTAGCAGATGAATGATTATGCAGAGAAGATGTTGCCATTCTCTTTAGTGACATGATATTCCACAGGATTAATTTCCACTATACCTTCATTTTTTGTAGTGATGCTTATGCTAGTAATCACTGTTAATGTTATATTCAATATATTTAGCACAACTTTTTGCTAAATCGCTAAGGCAAATACTAGGAAAAGAAAAGAATGAACAGTTAGAAAATGAAAACAAACTAGACCACGGTCCAGTGAACTCTGGCTTTGCTTTAAACACATTAGCAAATATGTACCTCAGCTCCTCATTTCTCCCACATTTCATAAAGCGCTATTAACCCCTTCCCTTTGGTTGTGGGTGGGAGCTCAGCGCACCGATAAGATATTTTCAAAACTAGACAGCCTTCAATGAGTTAACTTTTCTTCCACAAAGGTGAAGAGTTTTGCTGACCCAGTGCAAGTCCGCTTGACTAAAATTCAATTCTGCTGTAGTCAACAGGAAAGTAGGAAGGAAAATAGGATTTAACAAACAAAGCATAAAAAGTCCACAGCAGGAAATCATTATTTGGGCAATTGTTCACTTTGTTAAGAGACTGGACTGTATTAATATCTATCAGGGCATACTGCTGTGTTTGTGGTTTCTCTTTAGTGCCACGTCTAGTCTAATTAGTTACAAAGTGGTCATACAGGCAAGCGAAATCTGCAATTGTATGAGGTTTCTGAAGAATACAGAATACATATGTCATTGATGCATAATTTGGCACCAGCTTATTCTGGGTGAAGTTTGAGTGGTTGACTAAAATTAAATCAATACTAAAGGAAGCTCAGAATGCCAACAGAAGTGGTTTACAGAAATAGTTTCACTGTCCATTACAGCTGCTATGGATTAGGCATGTTAAACGGTTCAGTTCAAGCTAACATTTTTAGTATAGATACACAAAAAACTGCAGCCACAGTATTCTGCCTGCATGTTTGCAGTTAAAAGCATTCTAGGAATACACATAACATTGTTCCAAGTTCCCCTTTTACATTTATCAATTTCAGTCATGCTTCTCACCACAAGAAGGTTAAATTCAAATACATTACAACATAATATCAAAAAATATAAATATGTGTGTGTGTGCATCACACTGCAGTTAAGAAATACATTTGTGGACAAAAATCCTGTAAACTGCTGGGGAAAGCCTGACATTCTATAGGGTTTTACAGATCACAGAGCCTTACTCATACAGTGATAATAATCATTCTATTATGAACTATAAAAAGCTATCAGTAATAACCAGTGAACTAGGTAACACCAACAACGTTTGTAGTGGAACAGTTCCTTAACTTTCATAAGTATGAGAGCTGTCATAAACCAGTTTCTTTAGTATATTCTGAAGGTTCTGGATACAAAGCAGGGCCACAGGCAGAACATTCATTTCACGATCTAGTCATATTTTAGCTCCTCCTTCTCCAAGTAAAGGGAAATATTTCCCTGGCTGCCTGCCTCAAGCTTCTTTGAAGCTACCTTAAAAGCTACAACCAGCCTCTGAGAAATGAGCTTTTGGTTACAAACTGCAGGTGGTGAGGTAAGTAAAGGTTTGCAATATAACACAGCCAAACTTTTTATCAGACTCAAACAATTTAGATCAATATGAAGGCAGTAGAGTGATGCCAATTTACATTGGTTGTGAATGCAATTCAATACTTTGTACTGAAGAAAGATTTTGATTTACTTGTTTTAGGATGGGAGTGTGGCCCCACCAAAGACTATTTCTCAATACTGCAGAGACTTAAATGAGACACATGCTGAGTATATCACTCCGATCCATTCATTTATCATCTTTTATGGAAATTGAGGAATTTGTTAGGGCCGCTTTCTTTTAACTATTAACATTTTATCCAGTTGAAAGGATAAAAAAAAGCTGATAAAGCTGATCCAGGGCATCAGCTACTCGGAAGAAAACCGGAAAAGGTCAATGTGCACAGACAGCTATTGCAAAATGCATCACGTGCACTGCATTTCACTCCTGACCCAATAACTCCCCTTTCCCAACCTTGGTATTTCAGAAAATGTGGGTATTTTTCATATCTTACACTTGATAGGACTATCATTTGCTGTTTTTCACAGTACTCTGCTTTGACCACTTTTCAAGGTGTTAGAACAAACCTAGTATCTGGCAACATTTCTAATCCCCTCTGGACGAGTCTTGTGCTGAACTACAGAAAACCGGCGCAATGCTCTTTGGGGCAGTTAAGCCCCACGTAAAACCAGTTTGTGAATAAGCTGATGAGAGACCTGTGCATGTTACCTGTGCTTCCTCTGCTTTTCGCCTCTCAGCTAGCCTTACATTTGAAAAGTCTCTTCCAAAGCAGCCTCGGGCTTTATTGACACAGAACCGATGGCCGCATCTGCCTCTGTAACTAAGATGGAGGAGATGCACTGGTGCTCTTGTTCACCCTTCGCCACAAGTTTTCAAAAATAAAGTGCATAATATTAATTACATGTGCCTCAGAATGCTGCAGGGCTCCAATATCCCTGTGGGTTTACTAATCTATGTATCACAACAATGCAGGAGTTTCCAAACTTTTACGCAGATTACTTGATTATTCTATCAACCACATATTTATTAAAATTCTGTTTCAAGCAATATCAATTTAACTCTAAAATAACTATTTTCAGTTTTAGTCTCTGCTAATTTGAAATCAGTTTCAGGTATGCACATTAACAGAGATTTTGATGGAGTTATCTGTAATTTACACATTCATAAAATGCCTCACATAAATCTGAGGGATAAGCCTGGTTGTTGGTAATAACCTGGATTTACAGAACAGAATTTGGTCTGCTTATTGTGAAAGGTTATCTTTTATACTGTACTTACACTGACTGCCTTTTTTTGAGATAATCCATTGTAAAACTAACAACTCCATATTCACCTTTACAAAAGATTGCAATTCATTGAGGTAATCTTAGGGATGAATTACAAAGCATTAAGTACTTGACTTCTACAAATTATTAGCCAGAATGCATGTCGTGATTTATTTCATCTTCAGGTACCTGAATAGCAGCTCAGTGCACTGAATTCTGCTGACAGATGCCATGATATTATTCAGGAAAGAATTTTGTAAGACAAATTCACAAGACGACACTGCAAGTTTTGTCAGCCAGGGCCCAAGTATTACATGTATAAAACATTCATTCTAATTATTAAAAAGAGACTACATTAGATAAGTCAACCCCTATAATGAGAAGAGATAATCTTGTGGGTTTGACACTAGGCTGGCACTTGGGAAAGGTGGACTGAGTTTCACTAAAACTACACTATGCTTTTGAGTATATCTTTTGAAATATATTTAAGATGTCTCTCTGAAAAATGGGAATAGTAGTATCTTTTTTATTTAGGATAATATTACCTCTTCTAGTTAGATCTCATTTGCAGTAGCACAATAATAAGATAACCTCGATAAAAACCTATTCTAAAACTTCAGACCACAATCTGGACTGACCTGAATTCAGGAAGAAAAGGGGCACATATAGAGATCAGTGACTCTGAAACAAATATTGACAAAAGAAAGAGTACACTAAATGCCTGCGAAGTGAAACCTAGGCATATTAAATACAAAACCTAACATGAACACGTAAGGAGAAAGTATCTTCAGATAATTTATCCTCCCTAAATTATATTACAATCATTTAACCTCTTCTACGCTTCTTTTATCCAGTGGCATTTGAATTGTATTACGAAGAAAGTGTGAGGCACTTTATTCCTTAGATTCATACAATAACTCTGGATATAACAGTCTAAATCAAATCTCCTGCTCAAAGCAGGGTCAACACTGAATTCAGACCAAGTTGCTCAAGGTTTTAGCAAATCTATCTGGTCCTGAAACCTCCAAGGAAGGAGATGCCGCAGCCTCACTTGAAAGCCTGTACCAAAGTTTTAATGTCCTCATCGTGGAAAGTTGGGGGTTTTTTTCCCCTTCATGTCAATTTGCAAGTTCCCCTGTTTCAATTTATAACCATTGTCTCCTCTCCTCCTGCCTTGCAGCTCTGTGCAGAGCCAGGCTCTTTCTTCTCAAAACCTCCTCCTTAATAGTGGCAAGCTGCTCTCAGGTCCACCCCGAGCATCCTCTTCTGGCTAAACAAGTTCCATTCCCTCAGCTTCTCCTCATAGGAGAAGTGCTCCAGCTCCCAACTTTGTAGTCCTCTGCTGAACTCATGCCAGTTTTACCAACATCTTTCTTGTACTGGAGGGGACCAAAATTGGACACAATATTGCCAATGTGCATATTTCCAGAGGTTTTTTTGTTTGGTTGGTTTTATTTGTTTTGTTTGTTTGGGCTTTTTTAAATGCGATATTTTTGCCCAATTACTTAAGTTAATCTAAGTATAGCCATTAACCAAAAATATTGATACCATTGACTACTAGGAAGGATGTAAGACTTGAAGGCCCACATCCTGATACTGATAAAGGAAAGGTAAAGAATGTTCTTTTTTGAGTATATAGTTTATTTATGCTTTCTTATTTACATCAAGATTTGTCATTACTTACTCTTTTAGGAGTGTCTATTTTAACTAGTAACTATATTTCAATACCATTTTGTTCAGAGATCAGCTATATTTTAGAAATACTAGATATCCTGCATATACAGAACAAGAATGTTTTCTTAGTACTTTTGCTACTGAAGAAAAAAATTGTCAGATATAGGTATTAAAATCCACATCAACTTTTCATATTCAATTAATTATCATCTCCTTTAACTTAGATTTGTGGACTAATTCCTGCATCAGCTATAATTATTCTGCTAAACAAAGTACTAAAACCACTCTCATAAGCCCCCACCAGGGCTCTTTCTCCCTTTGGACCACATGCAATTTTTCCATCTACCAAGCTCATGCTATACTCAGTCTCCTATATTCACAGTATAAAAAACTCTCTTCCTGCCCTAACACTATGAAGTTTAATCCTTCTCCGTTGCTGTCATTTGGAAAGCAAAGGCCATCATCCTTGTCTTCATATATCTCAGTCACTGTTTTCTCACGTCATGTTTTTCACTGGAAGTCTTATGAATATAAAACCTTTTTCAGACTATAACACCAAAAACCCACAAAACCCTACCAGCCCTGCAGTAACAAAGCTTGCCTTATTTGGTGTCATCTTGATCTTATCTGTTTATCAGTACCTTCAATCTTCTCCCTCAACCAACATAAGACACCGGAATGAAAAAACTGCCTTAAATCTTTTTGTAAGCAAAAATAATTATTGCAATGCATGACTTCTGTTATATATAAAAAGCAATGCAACAATTACTTCATTTGTTAGGAAGAGGTTAACATCACTCTGTGGGCTCCTTGTAGAGCTCCAGCAGTTATAAAATGTCTTTGTGTAATGTATCAGCATTCCTGGATTTTTGTGGAACTGGGGGAAAAAAAAAATCAATATTAAAAATCAGGGAGCTAGAGATTTAACATGAAATATAGTTTTGTTCCTACCACAAAGCTAAGTGTTTTTGATCTTTCTGAACTTCTCAATCATGTGTGACCAAAGAATTCTTTGCAATGAATTATGCTTGCCTTCTATGTTAATGAAAAGCCAACATGCATAATTTATAGAAGCTATGAACCAAACATTAAAAAAAAAAAGTCATAAAAACGCCATAGGAGTCTTTAATGGGAGAGTCCTCACCATCTAAATGGAACTGTTATACAATATTTTTCTGTCAGATTTATTAGGTTTTATTTGAATATGTTTGACTTTGCAATGATGTTTGCACAAAAATTCCAAGGAGCGAAAACATTAAAAACCAATAAAAATCCAAAAATGAATGATCACAAGAAAAACAAGGAGTTTTCTTTTAAAGCTAGTACTAGACTTAAATTTCAATCATAAAAATCTTAAATACAATGTCCCTCTTTCACAAGATGGATCCTGGTATTTTGCTTCCTTTTTAGCTTTTATGCTGCTACTCCTCTGTACAATTACTTCCTGTAAGGAGTGGTGTTGCACCAAAATAACTGTCATCCTCTTTCTAATATTGACAGAGAAAGGTTTCTTCCAGAGGCAGGAACTGAAGAAACAGTGCAAAATACCCTAAGGTCTGAATCCTGAGCCACAAACATCGACAAGGAGCACTTCCATCAGCTTGCGCAACTTCAAAATAGATGTAGCTATATATGTTTTGTAATGTCGTGTTGCCCCACCCCTGGATAAATGAGATTGTACAGTAAATATTCTGTTGAAAAACAAAGCTGGCAACAGAAAGTATGTTTCTTCACCTTGTTCCTTCTTTTGGGGCACGTTATTTGCTTGTTATACAGAACAATTAGCTTTTTCATGTAATGAGTAAGAATGATCTCTCATCCTTTTAAAATCAATATACTTCATTTGAGTTTGTCTACATAAGGCAAGATTTTTTGTCTACACCATCTTGCAAACCTTGAACTGCCTTATATAGATAGTTGCTAGACTACCACTCTAACTGCTAAGCTGTCACTGTAGGTACCATGCCATCTATGGGCTTACCTTCTCTGCAGAATTAATTGAGCAATTAATTTGAAGTTTCTCCTACCCGGAGTCATGTCTACACACATGACCTTTCATATGACAATGCAACTTGCTTGAGATTTCCAGACAGAACTACTTTGTACATCTGAAAAATTAATTTTCCAAAGTATCCTCAGTAACTAAATGTCAAGTTAACACAGGCACAAAAAATTTGAGCAAACGGTACATACAATATTCACATTTACCTCACTAAGGATATCAACAGAATATAAATCTTAAGCAAAATGTTCCACTGATAGTAAGCTTGAAGGTATGCATCAGAAAAACTATCAATAACACAATCTTATTCTGTGCTGATGCAAATTACAACAATTATGAGTGAGGTTAAATAACATTAGACTGCTAACATGCTACTTGTCTAAGCAGAGGAATGAAGTAATTTCTACTTTGAAAACAATTCAAGAGCTGGATCTCGTTCCCAAGGAAAGCCTGATCAGGCCAAAGTGTTTGACAAGCGAGCTGGTTAGACAGCACCATTTACCTACAATAAAAACTGAATCGTCAGTGCAGCTGGGAAAGAGTTCTTTTGAACAATCCAATCCCCCGCTTCTTCAAATCAGTAATTGAGAAATTTGTCCTACCCATTTATTACTGCAATATTCTTTATGAATCATGAAAGAAAGGACTGATTTGGAGAGGAGCTGTTATGAAATCCATTGCTAAGTTTAATAAGGTAGTTCGCTGGATCCTACATCACTTGTAACAATAATTATGCATTACAAATCCAGAAACCACCTCTGTTCACCTTTTCTCCTAGCTAACCTACTACCTTTTTGGCATTTCCTGTTTGCCTGTGGTAGGTCTGTCCAGAGGTTACAAAGAAAACAAGTTAGGAGATGAAATGTGTACTCATCTCTCTGGTAGCAGTCTCTTTTTCCTGAGCATAGTTCCTGTGGTAAGACATTCTTCTTCTTTATAAACATTTTAACGTAAATTATTATTATGTCTCATAGTCAATCATAATCAATTCATCATCTTAGGTCCAAGAAGACATACATGCAAAGACTTGTTCCACAGGTCAAAAATAATTGCCTAATTTTCTTAAACAATTGAATGAAAGGAAGCATGGACAAGATATTGCAAGACAAAAATTATAAAATAGGTTGGAGGTTTTTTTTGCATTTCCACATATACATTTTACAGGGAAAATTACTTGAATAAAAACAAAAAAACATGAAAAAAATTATTGTCAGGCATTTGCTTCCTGTGCAGCATCTAAGAGTTTAAACCACTAACTCCACTGCTTCAAAGTGTTAGTTTGGCTGTCATTATTACAGAAATTAAGACTTCAGACATCTGAAAGCCTCACTAGCTTCATACAAAAAGTAGAAGCGACTCTACATATCTTCCTACACTTCATGATGACAGTAACTCCATGATGATTAAACAGATCAGGAATGGGAGAAAAATTATAATAATTCAAAATCTTCATTTCATATGTGATCGTATTCACTACCACTGGTATAAGGGTCCTGATGACTTTAATCAATCTACCAGTGGACAAGAAATCAACACCATAAAAAATTTATGCAGAATTTGATATGCTTTTTTGACATTTCTATCATATTTACATTCCTCTCAGATTTCTATGAGAAGATTCAAATTTGACGCTGACTTCTATTAATGTCTTCAGACATGTTTACAACAGAGTTATAAGATCTCTTTGGAAGTTTTAGGTCTTAAGTCTTACTAAATTTTACAGAACTTTGCACTAGGAGCCTGGACACTAGCAAACGTTGACAACCTCAGAGGCCAAAAATTAAAATATCTTTACATACTTTGATTTTGTTTCTCAAATATGTGACAGACATACCATGGCAATATGGCATGGAAGAATCTGCACCACTGCTGTGGCTGATTTTCCTTTTCTTTGGAATACACAGTTAAACAGGCAATGAAGTAATAACATGGGTTCTGTAGCAACTACTCTAGCAACCTACTGTATTGTCAGAAAGTAAGATCTTTAGTGTTTGGAATCAATTTATAAAACCCCAGAGCAAATAGGGAATTTTTCTCTACCCTATACCAAAGTCTTCTACAGGACAGTTATGAACATGATACAAGTTAAGCACAGACCCAACTCATCAATCATGATTTATCTTGCCATAAGGAAAAAAATCCACTGCATATAAGATCGCATATTCATTATAACTTCTCAGAAATGAAAATTCCATAACTACTTTATTTATTATTTAATAGAGTGCCATATTGAGTAACTATTTATTTTTTGATGTTCAACAATATAATTAATAGTAAGTACAATACTTAAAGCTGTAGATTTTGCTAAGGTACCTGCTGCAGTTAAAGTCTGAATTGCTACAACCACCTGTACCCAAGAAGCCATTCGTCTGAATTCCAATCAGGATTCTACTGTTACGCAAATTCACACCTTCAGGATTACAAAATTAAAATTGTTCCTCAGTGTCGTGGTTTCGGCCAGATTTGCCCAATCCGGTGGAACGACAGACGCTCGCTCTCTCTTGCTCCACTCTCAAAGGGAGGCAAGAGAGAGAGAGGAAAAGAGACTTAAGAGTTTAGAAGGAACTAAACTACTTTAATGAAACATTAATAATAAAATAATAAAAAGAAAAATAATGAAATATATACAAAACCGTATCAAGCTCCCAGGATGACAATCACGTCACCAGCAGGCGCTGGGGAAGTCCCAGACTGGACTCAGTGATGGACGGGAATTGGATTCCGGATCTGGATTCCGGATCAGGATCAAAGGCAGATGAACAGACAGAGTCCTCCTCGGATGTTGGCCATTGAAGAAAGAGGGCTGGATCCCTTGATCCCTCAGCTTTTATACTGAGCATGAGGCAGATGGGATGGAATACCCTGTTGGTCAGTTTTGGGTCACCTGTCCTATCTGCTCCTCCCTGCAGGTGTGACCCCTCTATGCTTTTCCACTTCCGACCCTCCAACGGGGCAAGTAACAAAGTTGGCTGGCCTTGGGTGTTACAGCAATAAGGATAAGCAAGAGGCTCTCTGCATCCCATTCCTTGGCATCAACTATAAACATGGGTCTGATCACTCAGAGCGAACAGTTTTGTGCACAAGATGCTCTTAATTTCAGCAGTTAGAAGAGGCCTAGCTAAAAAGTAAAGTTACTGAACAAAGTAGGTCCAGTTTTACCTCAAACCAGGACACTCAGTATGCAAAAACATAATTCTTTTTAGTGTGAAAAGGTACCTAGCATATTTGTAGCAACCTAGAAAATTCTTATTCTTATAAGCTCTTTCTTTACCAATACAGTCGCAGTAACAAAACCAGCAAAAATTCCCATTCTCTGTCTTAATCATCTCAAAGTAAAATTAATATCAACATCAAATAGGGTCATTTAAATATCATTGACACTTTCTTTCACCAATTTTTTTTATATAGAGACCAAAGGAAATTAATGCAATCCCATACTTTAATAGGAAAGTAGATCTCTATGGTTAATACAAGCAAGGAAGTTAAACTGTTTCTAATCTGGTCAAACTGTCAATCAGGGCCCTTTCTCATAATCAGAGACCAGGAGAATGAAACTATTGCTCCATTATCTTATGCAAATACTCTAGATGGCCAAACATTACTTTTACAGTTGACATCCTTCTCATTAAAAAAGTATGCTTTAATCATGCACCTTTCATGCTTTGACAGAAAGACTAAAAAAGATTCAGTGATTGAAGTCATCAACACTAATAAAGAGAACTGGAAGACACATGCATGTGATGCACTTCTTACTTTAATTCATTTTTATAATCTTTTTTGATATAAAACTCTGAGTTATCAATCATAGAATAAAATTTATTTTGGCTAAGACAATTATATGTACAAACTTGATATACGTGCAGCTCAAATTATTCTTTCCTACGTAGCTGGAACCAAGTAAAGCAGTAAATGAAGCACGATCAACAAGATGACACACAGACAAACTTGAAAATTGCATTTCTGGTGACCACAGTTACCATATGTCTACCTGCATATGTAGATAAACAACTTGCTGGGTAGAATTTTCAAAAGTAATCAATGTTATCCTAAGCATGGTCATATTTAAATAAAATAAAATTTCACCTTAATTGTTTCTTTGGTCTGAAGACAATAAACAACCACTTACCAAAGTATAAAACAGCTGGCAGGTTTTCACAGCTCAGGAAGTAACTATGTCTTTTACTGGCCTGGCTTCATTTTTCAGTCAAACTAAGGTAAAACATTGCATGACTTAGAGCTCCAGTAAGGGTGAGTATTCACAGTCTTAATCTGTTTATTAGTGCTTTTTAACGTAGCTATCAAATATTACTCAACTGTACATTAGTTCCTATTGATCAACCTGCAAACAAAACCCTCCTAAAAAAAAGGGGATGGGGGAAAGCTTATATTAACTTCTTTCACATTTTGCAATCTTAATTGTGCAGTAAAGCAGCATTTCAGTGGAAAAAACCCCAAACCAACAAACAAGTAACCTTAGCAAGCCTGCTGCTAGTTAACTACCTTCCTTATTTTGACTTTTTAACAGTAAGAAGAGAAACACAACCCATACAAAGGATACAAATGTTCCCATAAAAGCTCCTTCCCAAGTTGACCGTTAGTGTACATGAAAATTTAGTACAAAGACATTTTCTGCAAAACTTCCACTTTACACAATGATGACTCAAAATACTACAACTCTATTAAATTAACTTTCTATTTATTGGGAAAGTCTACAGGGGAGACTAATTTTGGACAAAATATTTAAGACTGAAGGTAGACATGGCACAAAGAGAAACACTTTTTACTTTATTATCGAAAGTCTTGCCTTCTACATCTCCCATTTGATCCAAATACACAGATGATCTTATACCTAATTAAGCTGTCACTGTACACACACTGTGTCCATCATAGGCCTAAGTAGCAGAAAAATTTGCTAAGGGTTAAACTGTTTACAACGACCATCCTTTTTTTTTCCTGAAGGAAACCACTGCAGCATTACGTAATTGTTTTACAGTGTCTATTGTTGAAGATTTCACAAGGAACATATAAGTTTGTGTGGAGGGCTGTTGTCTGTAAAGGGAGTAAGATTACGGATCAACATGCAAATTTTACAAGGATTTTCACTGTCACCAAGGGGTCAGTTCGGTTAACCCTTATCAGCAGAGCTTTAGCCTCAGGAATACAGCAATTTTCCAGTTCCAGAGAATTCTCCCCTTGCCTGTCCCAATAGCTTTACTCCTCCCCAGAAATCTGGCCCGTGCTGCTGACTTTAATTTTAGATCTCTGCTAATTTACTTGTTAAAAATACTACTTCTGTCTTAATACTGTGCATTTTGAAACATTGCCCATTCTGTAGCACTTGGAGAAATGTAGGGGGAGGGGGAGGAATTAATTACAAATATTCACTCCTTTTATGTAAAGAACAGGACCAGAAATTTAATACTGTGTCAGCAGACTGTTTCAGAATTACATCCACACACTCTGTGGTGATATGTAAAGTTGCTGCCTTACCCTTGTACATTTTCTTCTTCAAAGCAGATACCAAAGAAATGAGTTTGTCCCCAGTTTTCTAACATCAAAGACTGTAGGTCAAATTAATCCCTAGTGTAGCTCAATGAGATCTGTCCTTGTTCTTATTCCCTGAGGAAAGCACCATTCCAAAACATACATTTAATTAATATCCTCTCTCGTCTATAGACTCCTACAGGGCTTTTAAACTTTTCCTTGTGGCATACTCTTTGCAAGTAATGTAAGTTAATACAAAGGTCTCATCTATGCTGGTGCTTTATTAGTGTTAGGAAATAATTTTAACATGTATGTTTAAAAATGTTTCCACGAGCACATGGATAACATGGAGTGACCACTCAACAGTGGAATTATGCAACTAACCTAAAGCAAAACCAAGGAACTAGCTTTATAGTCTGTGACAGAGTATGGAAAAGTGGTGGGAAAAAGAATTTTGAACATTGATTCTATCTCACTCACACTAATAATCAACGACAAAGGTACTATTAGCTCAAATTACATAGGATCAAGCTTTTCATGAAGAGGGATAAAGTTCTCTCAGGGCTCTCAATCAGAGATTATTACTGAATTGACTTAAGCATATATTTAAGAGTCTCCCTGAAAAAAATCACCTTGGGTGTACACATAAACAAAGGCAAGATGCACAGTTTTTCCTGAATCAGACCTGACACAAGGAAAATAGCAGCCAGGAAGGAAAAAGTGAATGGAAGTGTAATGGAGAGGAGCAACACAATCTCCTAATGGTATTTAGCTTCTTGAAATTCGAATCAGACAAACTAGATAAATAAAGACTCAGGCTTAAGTGAATGCCTGTTTTAAAAATCCTTTAACTGCCTCTGCATCCATTTACCCTTTCCAGTTCTGAAGTGCAGTGCTGCTGGACAGCAGAGGCATATGAACATTTTAGGTTGTAACTTGCAAATATGTGTATTTTCAGAGAAGTTTCCTTGACAAAGACGACCAAATATTCCCTGACACCCATGCTCCATGGTTAGAAATAAGTCAAACTCAAGAAGAATTAAAACAGCAAAACTGTAAAACCAATAATAAAAGCAAACAAGAGACCACAGGACATGATTTCTGAATGGGACTCCTCTGAAAGGTTGGGACTATGAAGTAACAAAAGGAAAAAGAGCATATGGGAAACTCTCCATGATTCTGAAAAAAACCAGCATTGGCACACTTAGCTTCCAAATACTGTTATATGAAAGAGGGAGGGAGGAAGAGAGCACTAACGCTACTCAGAAACTTTAGTTCTTATCTAGGCAAGTTACAGAAGTTTTGAACTTTCACCTTGAGCAGAAGAACAATGTGAGGTTAGATTTTAAAAAGAAAAAACGTATTATTGTGAACTCGCTATACATTAAAAAAAAATGTTTCCAAAACCTACTGCAACACCATTCAGCTCCCTAGATTACATACAATGTCACCTTTTAGGACCACACATTCACATAAGAAAAGATCAGTGGAAGACCATGTGACAAAAATCAATGCTCTTAGCAAGGTATTTGTCAGATGAGGCTAATAGCAAGTGTAGAAAAGCTGTTGAAACTTTTGGTTCTTGGACTTTATCCTCTGCCTCATACTTTCTCTGGAAATAGGCAGATGAACAGAATCCCTAGCCATGATAATGCAAATGTCTTTGATTACGAAGCATACATGAGGTCAGAAAAACCTCAAATATCCGGAATTTATCTTCTGGAAACGTTTTAAATGACATCTCATTTTCCACAGCTGATAAGAATATGACTTAATAGACTATACACTTTGTGGTGTGATGTGATCTTCTAGTAAGAAGGTCATGCCAAACATTCCATATTTCATTATTTTCTCATGTGTGCAGGCTTTTTACATTAAAAAAAATTAACTTTTGTTGTACTATATTCTCAGCTGCTAAGATTCCTAAAGTAGAACGTAATTTTTGAGAACGAAATTAAAAGTAATAAAAGCTTGAAAACAAAATTAAGCTGGTGCCTTTAAAATCTCTTCCCAAAATTTAAGTGATCTTGCAACACGCATCCAATTCTTAGTGTAAACCAGCTTAAAATAATTGATCATTTGCAAAAGCATTCTAAGACATAGTATTTACATGTTTTTGTAATATAAATGGGGGTAATTTATTGTACACACTGTTAATTTGTATTTTCTTTTCCAAAAATTTATAACAGAAAAAAAGCCCATCAGAACAGCACTCAAACATACTGTTCACCTAAATGCATTCTGCAGACAAAGCTTCCTCAGGACCATGGAAAACAACTGAACATCAAGGTTCTAGAAACAATCTTCTGAAAAGCTTTCTAATTTTATCTTCACCTTTTGTTCAATTAAAAATTCAGCAGCAGCTTCCAAAGATCACAGAGCAGATAGATTATCCTAATCATACTCACATTTGGGTGAGAACCTAGCCATATTGCAGTCAAAGGGAAAGCATTCCAACCTACTTTAGGGGAGGCAGCTTTCAGCCCTGGTATGAAGCATTGCTCCACAAGAAGTTCCACTGGTCGGCAATTATGCAACAGCAGCAAGACATGGTAGAGTAACGAGTCATGCAGCTCTTTTCAATTCTCAAGGAATAGCTATGTTTATTCGGCTCGAAGTATGATTTTTAAGAAAATATTTTGGACTCTCAGACTTAATTCTGATCCTGACTTTCTGCATGACCTTGGGCGAATCTCAAAGTCAATATGCCTCAGCTCCTCCTATACTAAAACGAATGCAGCATAACTTACCCACCTCTATAGATATTTATCCTGCTTAAATGAAAGGCGTTTTGCAACGTAAGTGCAAAATCTTGTTATTTATTAAAGGAGGCTTCTACCACAGCCCCTCACTTAATGTTGTTAGGGCCACCCTTTACCTTTAAATCTAGCAAGACAATTATTGATTAATGACCACATCACCTCTGTCAGAAATATAAAAGCAATATAAACATGCCTGTGCCTGACAAATCAGCTGTCTTAAGCAATGACTTGCGTAATTTTATCTATTTATCCTAATGCACCTCACTTTAATAGTTACTAGCAGTCCTAAGTGGATACACTTACATTAGCCAATCCTAATTCCTGTGGGTGGTATGCTGGCGCTAGGGCTGAGGTGCTCTCAGCTTTCGTTTATGAGCTACTCAGAGGTTATTGCACAGATCAGTTCTCTCTTCCTCACATTTAGGTTTTTCAACTCATTGCAAACACGGGTTGAAATTTCCAGCCCAACAGGTAGGACTAAAAAGTAAAATATTGTCTTAACCTCAAAAACACTTACAGTACCCACCCTATTAAGTTTTATAGGAATCTACGCTATCCAGGGCAACATTGGCCAATTCATTTTTGGAAAAAAGAGAATTTACACCAACTTCAGTGACACCATATCATGAATTATGTGCTGTTGGGATTACTGTAGTTCTTAATACTGAATGCAATTTATTGCACACAATTCATACCTACCTACAAATAGTAAGGACTGAAAAGATACAATAATAGTTGTTATTAGTAGTAAAAGCAGGCAGTTAAGAATCTATTTTTTGGAGTGTATCATTGAAAGAAATTTCCCAGTTATTATAGGGACTAGTTCTTTCATGTTGCTGGCAGCAATTTCATAAGTTACTAAAATGCATCTTAAAACTACATGTTGCCTAAATGAACCCGGCTGGCAAGCTGTTTAAGAACATCACTGTGCTTTGTAGATGGCAAAGGGGTGACTTATTTCAGAAATTATTTTATCTTGGCAAGAAGTAAGAAAAAGCAAGATATTCAGCTAGAAAGTAACAATCTACCTGGACCAGGTTATATTTATTCAAGAGCTGATATATTTAATAATCAAATGTAGACCTGCCAAGAATAAAACACACTATCCCCTGCTAAAATTAGTTATTAAAATTGGTAGACTGGGAGAGCAACACTAAGAATGGTAAGTGCTTGCTGACTGAAAAACGTTACATTAGCAGTAGATAAACTGACTGAAATAAACAGACTGCCACAATATGACAGAAGCAAACTGCTGCATCACAAATACAAGCACAGCTTTTTTAACACAGAAATAAATTATGACTAAGGAAGAATGCACACAAGTGACTTTTTCATCCCTCGCTACAAAAAGTTGTTACAAACAGTAACTGACTACACATTAAAGATAAAATACTGTCCAAAAAAGTGAATTTAAGAGACATAAGAACAGCAAAACCAGTTTCTTAGACAGTGGAATTAAAAATAACCAACGCCAAATACAGCTCCTCTCCATTTGCCAATTAATAAACCCATCTATAGATGAATCTGAATTTGAAAAAAAAAACCACAACACACCAAACAATAAAACAAACACACACCTGCAACTTCTTGTAGCAGTTTTTGTAGAAGAGCAGCATTATTTTTTTTCGAACAGCTGTAAAGGTATCTCATCCTAAAACAAGCAAAAGACATGAGGCATGCCCTAAATGTGAATCTCAGTCTAAAAAGAACCTCTAAACCCTATGAAGACTAAAGGAAAACCAAAATTTCAAGGTGAAGCTGTTGGGGGCATTTCTTTTACTGTATATTATACTTCGAAAGCATAAGTATCTGCTTTATTTAGAGACTGACACTATCAAATATAATATCTGGTCATACACAGAAAGATTACCAAAAAGGAAGTGCAACGACAGTAAGAATCACTTCTTTAAAAACCCAGCCTAGCCTGAAATCAGGGATATTGGTAATTTTTAATCAAATATATAATTCAGTATCCTTGTATCCTACATTTTGTTGAAAGCATTTGTATCCAATGGATATCAGAGGCAGCACTGCCAGGCCATTGCCAGGGAAGTCAAATGTGAAAGAATTTGTAAGAAAGAGAGACAGCCTATGCTAAGTTAAACACCCTGGTGCCTCTCTCACTAAGGTACTAGAAGTCCCATCAGTGGACCTGGTTGCTTTTAGCTTTCCTTTATGCTCCATTTTCTTCCTTGTCCACCGGTACAATTCTTGAGCAGAAATATTTGTTACCCCTCTAAAGAATCAGAGGCTTATAGTTCAGCATTCACAGATATATAGGAAAATTTTGCTGCCTTCAATACAGTAATACAGTAATAGAGTAGTTGCTTAACTACAGTCTTCCAAGTGCTTCAGTGCTTAAATGAAGAAAAACAAATTTTGCAAGAGGATCTAAAAAATAATTACCCTTTATTTAGTAAAAGAGATTTACATACCCAAGTAAACAATAAATTACCTGTATGACATTCACAGCCTCTATCTCCCCCCCTTTCCTGAGAGTTTGGTGGGTACAAATGAGATCTCTATTGCACATCTATGATCCCCCTTCTCTTCCTACAACATCATGTTGCTCTGAGTTTTTCCTTCTCTCTAAACTACCTGGTAGAAAAGTTATCTTTTTTAAAGTTGCTGTTCATCAAGCAGATGACACTTGATCATCTTCACTGTATGACCTGTTCAGTATTGATGAAAATCGCAATCAGCAGAAACACTTAAGAAAAAAGAGAACTGGGTTCTTTATAATTCAACATTGGGAAAAAAATTATAAAGAATGAACTTCTGGCCATTTTTCAACAAACGTGTTTGCCTTTGAAACAGTTATAAGTTTCATAATATAACTGGATGGACCTGTTCTCTAGACCTGCCCATCTTTTCTCTCAAAATACAAGATTTTTTCATTGCTAGCACATGAGCCTGGAATTCTATCCCAAGACTCAGAAAAAAGAGGAGAGGATGCAAGTAGCCTTAAAATAGAAATGAAATTTGCAGTGTGATAGAAGTGTATGCAGGGAGTTTAAAATCTCATACCTGTATATGCATAAACTGTAGATATGCACAGTCCCTATGGGAAGCTTTTAAAGTTCTGCAGGATCTGCAAATAGCAGCGAGGCCTAAAGCAAAGCCAAGGAACACTTGGAACTTCTGAGAAACTGAATGTCAACACAGTATCATTTATGAAAGTATGCGGTGAATTCTGAGAAGCTGTCTCACAAGTCTCAGTTCAACCAATGACTTTAGCAGGAGGCTTAACTGCTTTTCCTGCTACCCTTCTTCTTGAACCAGTTCTATTTTGACCATGGAGTGAAAAGCAACAGGCAGTGTAAATCTCCTAATCCCTCACTCATGACATTTAAGCAGACAGCGTTGTTGCGAACAGCGTGATTCACGTTAAATTTCCATTAAAGGATTTCCCTGCTTTAATTATTTTTTTCAATGAAAGTTCACAATAGTAATGCATAAAAAAAAAATATCATAAATAGGCAAATAGGCTGGAACTCAGTCAGCAAGCTGTCACTGGGCATGGTGAAGAACTGAATATTGGATAATATCAGAAGGGTACCCATCAACAGAAGAAAACTCATCTCCATATCAAAATACTCATCTTTTGGATCTGCACCAATTCCTGCTGATTGTGACATACTTATTGTTTCAAATATTTAATATTGGAATTCAGAGGAAACGAACAACTAAGGAGACTCCAAACAGCACAAAAACAATGCAATACAAAGATTAGTGTCAAATAACTATTACTTTTCCCTGTATTAGAGCAAATAATTCCAGGTACTGATATAATGAATGCTGCAACCATGTAAGAATATATTTAATATTCATACTGTAATGGCAACAGAAATACAGAGGACCTGCACATACAAAAGGACTGTTCCAGCCTTAAATTTCAGTTCAGTGCATGAAATAATCATATGCATAAATCTATTCCTACTCAGTAAAGCAGTTCACTGATATTAAAACATATTCTGGAAAACCATTGACTTCATTAGCCTGGGTATCACAATTATCACATTAAAGTGGGTGACTAAAGAATTGGGTCCACATGTGGCTATTTCCATCATAAAATGTATCCCCATAGCTTCAGTGGTTTAAATGCCGTTATGAAGAGAGATAACTGAGAAATTTGGTCCCTGTTCATTTGCATAATAAATATTAGACTATAAAATGGGATTTTCTCATAATTTTTAGCTAGTAAAAAGCTACTTGCTCTCTTTTTTATGTGGCTGATACTGTTTTCAACATCTGAAGTAACAGTTGAAAATGAATTAAAAAAATTTACCACTACAGGAGGAATTACTGGATCAATATAATAATTTTAAGAAAAACTGTCAGTAAGGCTTATGGAATCATACCAATGGCAAAATGCAGTCAATTCAGGAATCTCCTTTGGTTGGACTGAAGAATATCCAATATACTGACACCTGATAAAATACGTAATTTAGTCAAAAATTCTTCAATCTGACCAAAATCTGTACTTAGTTTTGTGAAATGCAATGACATAACAATTAGATGAAACTTAAAGCAAGCTGCTTCTACTGCATTCTGCTTCATCAAAAAACATTGAACAAATTTTGAGGGAGGAGGATGAAAGCCCCAGCATTTTTCTAACATAGAGAGAACTCTCTTGGTTTTTAATTCATGTGTCCCTCAAATTGTGTCATTATCAAACATGAAGGAAAGCATAAGTTGTTTCAGAAAATCTATAGATGTGTCCAATATCTATAAGAGATACAGGGAATAGACAGATCTTTTTGAGGAAACTGGCTGTCCGACTCATTTGTTCTTCCTTTTTCATTAAAAACAAATACAGTCCCTGTACAATTTTGATTTTATTTTTTTCAACCTCAAACTCCTAGGTGGAACACAGCCACAATCAGATAAAGGGAATACAACTAAGGAGTAGTACTATAACCTCCCCATCATCTGACATACAAAGTGTGCCAGAAGATGCTAAAACTGAGCTCTGATGCCTTTTCCAAGTACTTCCCTTTTCTCAATATGACTGTAAACCCCTCAAAAGTAAAACACCTTGTAACTAAAGTGAAGAAAATACAGGCAACAAAAAGGAGATCAGCAAAAGATCAGCAGGAGGAAGTAGCAGTAGTCTCTGAGTCTATTCAAGTAACTCAAAGACCTGGTTCACCTCTCCATTCACTTCAATTTCTTCCAACCAACAACCCAATAACACCTCTTGCTTAAACATGGAATTTCTCAGTCTATAATATGGTCTTCCTTTTACCCTCCTTAGACACACAGAAAATGCAGGATGGTTTGTTGAACACACATATATAAAATCAGACAAGGCACCCTAATTAATGAGATAAGCTAAAATTACATCAGCCCATATAATTTCTTTTTAGGAAGAAGGATAAAATCAGTTCTTCAAATTGAAAGTCAGTACAACACTACACAAATATTGCACCAACAGTTTAAAAAAATGTAATTTATCCAAGCATATTGTTAACTTATACAGAGTAAATTTAAAGACAAATTATAGATTTGTCAGTTTTGTCATAAAGGTTGCTACTTGTAGTAATATAATTGTGAAGGAATGTTGTCGTGGTTTGGGCCCAATCAGACGGAATGACAGGTGCTCTCCCCCACCCCTCTTTTCAAAGGGAGAAGGGATAGAGAGGAAACAGACGAGTTTAGAAAGAACTAAACTATTTTAATGAAACATTAATAATAAATAAAAAATGAAATATATACATGAAATATTANTAATTTCAGCAGTTAGAAGAGGCCTAGCTAAAAAGCAAAGTTGCTCAACAAAATTGGTCCAGTTTTACCTCAAACCAGGACAAATGTACAGACGTTATAGTCAAACCTCAAGCACATTGCTTCTTGCAAAAGGCTATAGTGGCAAGGAATGTTTTGGCTACATAGCATTTCCTGAATGAATGGGAACATAAGACCTTTTAACTGATATAAGACTATAAATATGAAAATACATAATGTTGATGATAGTATAGCTTAGGAACAAATGAAAGTAGGGGATTACTTAGATTTTTGTTTTCTTTTTAATATTCTACTTAGAGCATCAATTCAGTAATGTATCACATACGCATCAAGGATACAGAGAAGGTGACAGAAAGTTATACTGTCCAGAGCTAAAGAAAAGTTTTTATTATGTGTTTACCACATCAAAAGCATAGAGTTTTAGTGCTACAAAAATTCAAACAAGCCCTTCAACTGAGTTGCACGTAAGCAGGACCACTGTCTTCAAGCTAATTTATGCTGTTTCATAAGCAGTTATTAAAAAATAATTACCTATTTTCCCCATGGATTTTTTGTTATCCTCCAGTATAGGTTTGGGGTTTTTTCCACAGAATAATATTGTGTGTGACCACAGAGCCATTTAGTGCCTTGTGTCCATAGGCCTGCTTTTCAGAGAGCAGATCAGCCTAAAAACTGAGTCTGAAATAAGACCAAAATAAAAAAGACATGTTCAAAACCACAAGAATTATTAGTTCTGCTTGTCAACTACATTTTAATAGGTTTTACAAATCTAATTCTGAAGTTGTGTGAGAACTAGCTGGCAAAAAATCTAACTATAACTTATCAGGGAAAACACAAAGAAATGTAAGCCATCTTGAGTGATTCTCAACAGCTGCATTTTAAAAAACAGAATCAGGACTGCAAGTGCATAAACTCTGATGAAAACACTGATTTATTTTTAAGTATGTTGTACTTGGAAAATCATTATAAACCAAAACAAGACAGAGCTCAGGAATGGAAAAGAAGCTAAAAGAAATCTATATGGGCTTCATCTTTTCACATTTTTTCCCCAGACAAATCCTGCTGCCCTCACTGTTCTATTCTGTGCCTCCAACCGTACTCCCCTCCCTCTCTTGTATTCCTTCCACCTTCAACACAGACCTCAGAGTTGCTAGTCTCTCTCCTTCCCTTCCTTACAGCTAATTATCCACCTGCCTGTCATTCAGATCCTTCCCAAAACTTCCTTTCTCCAAGAAATTTTCTTCAACAACACTCCACGGACATATACATTCATGTGTACATGCAGGACAACCTCAACTCCAGGGGAAATAAGGTCTCTAAAGTGTACTTATGAACCTGGATCTAAAAGATCAGGCTGGAAAAATGAGAGATAACAACATATTAGTTAAATTTATTCTACATTTGATTCTGCAGATTGGGTGTCCAATGTGCTAAAAGTTGAATTGGAATTGTGGGATAGATCCAGAAATGCCTCCTCAGGAATCTCTAACTTAAGGGTTGAAATACCCAAGAAGTGGAAGTCTGGTTCCAGAATGCAATCCTGGTCATTTGCTTACATAGCCTATGGACACAGCAAAACATCTTCAAAGCAAAGGGTTCAAAACCCAAAAAAGCTGTGTGTAGAGCCACTAAGGACAGGCAGTAGGAAATATTGTACTTTACATGTGATGGAACTTCATCTCTCTTTTTCCATCAAAAGCATGACTGCCTGCCAAGGTCTCCAGTTGGAATGGATCAAAGGCAGAAGTCTCCACTGAAGACAGGCGCCTTAGTAAACAGGGTTGTCTCTTTGTAAAAATCCCTTCTTTGTTTTTGAATATATATAGCTGTTGTGCCTGAGTTTTGCTCTGAAACAGATGGTGTGGGCGCATTTTAATAATATCCAGGGAATGCGACTCCGGTAATATTCAGGCATATCCCTGCTTACTCAGTGAAAGGCAGTGAAAGTGAAGGGAACTTTTAGTCCAGAAGACATCCTTAGTGCATTTAAGGCATTTCTAAGGCTAAAGTAGAGCATGAGCTCACCATTGTTTTCTTATGATTTTTGTCCACTCCTTCTAAGTCTGATTTTAAACACCAGAACAGGTGTTTCAAATCTTGCCTTTAGAAAAGGGACACTGTGAAAGTAATCTCATTTCAGTACAGCATAATGAAGACTATGTGATCTAATAAACAGATAAACTACTGTATATCTTCATTTAAAAACAGAGATCCGAGTTGTTCTTGAAAAATAATTACTGTCATATGTACCATTTCACGGTGTCAGTAACAACAAAGCACTTTTATATGTTTAAAGATATAAAGACCCAGTTATGAAAGGCAAAGAGATCATAAAACTGGGTTTCTAAAAAAAAAGAATGCTGGCTTCATCAGAGAGTATAGACTGTACAATAAAAACATCCAATCTAAGAAAAGAAAAAAAACCAAAAAAAACAAAACAACAACAAAAAAAAAACCAAAAACAAACAAACAAACAAAAAAAACCCAAATCCAACTAGAGAAAACAATGTCTTTCCTCAGTAAGAAATTCTCTGTGGTATCTCAACTAACATTTATCCGTAACTGCAGTCCCCACCTTCGCTATTCATGGCATTGCCAATGTAAAAACAGCCAGCAATTGACATTGATGCAGCCCAATGAACAGTAACCTGGTATACAGTTTGAGAAAGGAAGAAGATTGAGAAACACAATAGAGGAAAAGTAATTCCAGCAGAAAGCTGAAGATACAGGGTTTGTTGCTGGCAACCCGCTTCTGTACCTCAGGAGAAAACTCCTTTCCCACCTAGTTAAATAACAGCAACAGACATGCACAAACAACAATGACAACGTGAACCGCTTAAAATTTTGGCTCAGCACCATACTTATGGGCGATATAAAAGCGCCAGGGTACGAGATGGGCAGCCAGTAGGTGCTATATGTTGGGAAGTGCCAAACACTGCATGCAAGGTCCTAAGGGACCACAGCTTCTGCTGAAATAATTTGCAGGCACTCGGGGATCATGCCTCTGGTTGTGCACTGCCAGCTGTTACACAACACATTCCTGGAACGAGATCAGCGTAAATGAGCAAAGCTATGTTTAGTGCAGGACATAATGGGTTATGAATTAGAAACACTGAAGACAAGAAGCTATTCTCTTTTTAAAAAAGACGTGTTTCCAACATGTATTAAACACACCAGTAAAACGCTGACTGCAAGTTTGAAAATATCACTGCAACCATTTATTCCACTTAGCATACCACCTGAATGACAGAAAACACAAATATGTGAATACAAATGGAAAGTAAAATTCTACCACAGTTAAATATACCACACACAGAGACCTTTTCATACAACATTATCAGTCAAAATAAGAAATGTCAAAAAACATAACGTCAGTGAAATCTACTAATAAAATTAAATTTCATCAAAGCTCAAGCCAGAGGAGACAGCAATAAAACCTTGGTAAACAACCTTACACTATGCTTTAGGAAAAAATCACAGGGAGAAAAGTTAGTACCATTTTTTATTTTTATTTCAATCTAGACTATTTCAATCTAATAAAGTCCTTTTTGCAATTAACTGGAGAATCAAATTAAGGGGTTTAGTCATTTAACTACCTAGTAGGCAGGTGCAATCAAGTGGCTAGGTGACTAAATTCCAAAATACGGTTATGCAGTTAAAGAGCAGACGTGAATTTGTCCCTACAAAATTGTAAGTCATCTTTCAAAAGCAACCCCTCAGAGGAAGAAGAAGGGAGGCGGGGGGGAGGGGGGAGGCAGCAGGGAAGAGTTCCTTGTATTTTCTCTAAGACTTGCAAAGTAACTGATCCTTATACTTCATCGCCAGAAGGCTTTTCTGTTAGAATGAAATTTGGAACAAACAAACAAAATAATTTAAAATTAAAAGGACTTGTGGGAGGCACGCTAGTAACAGGTATGCTTTTTTCAGTTCCCTTTAATCTGCCATATAGCTTTATAATTAGACAAATCTGATCCAAGTGAGCCAAATTAATCCATAAACCCAATTAAAGCAAAACTCTAATTCGGGTTTCTATTCTCTGTTCTGTGGATTGTTATTAAATTACTGTCGCCTATATCAGCACAGATGTAATATGTTTTCCTTTAAAGCCAGCAGCTTTATAAAATACATGCAGCCATCCAACCTGACCAATGTGAAGTGCAGGTAGAGAAAAAAAAAAACCAAATCCTCTCTGTTTAACTAGCCCCCAAATTTCTGTTAAATCAAAACTATGAAGTTATATGGTGGGGCTAATTATCAAGTCAATTTGGTTACTTTTTCCTTCCTGGGTCTTTTCCTGATGTAGTTCTTTAAACTTCTGCTCATTCTAAGCCTGTGAATCAGTGTTAATTTACAGCATGCGTTAAGATAACTGAACATGGTAAAGAGGAAACACACACAAGAAATCTAATATTTTACGTAGCGAGGATAATTTTGTCAATGAAGCAGTAAACAGTAGACCGCCTCACGGTGTTTTTCACACACTGAGTTAAAGAAAAATTAAACTGCAAGAACACTTTAAAAAAAATCAGTTTTTTTCTGTCCTACTCTTCATTTCCAAAAAATAGTTTTGCGTACTTCACCAAAACATTGTAAAAAAATCAGGTTTTGTCTGTCTACCCTTCATTTCAAAAAAATAGTTGTATATACTTCACCAAAATATTACAGAGAACCAGAAATTCATGGTACATTGTATAAGAACAACAATAAACGCTGCAGTTCAAAATGGTTAAAACTACATACCTTAAAAGCACAGCTCTCTAGCGGTAGTGAAGTGCTTTGGCTTAAAAATACTTCTACTTTTAAACCAAAAAGCAGAGAATAAATATTTACTGGACAAACTAAAAGATCAGAACTAGCTCAGGCCTCAGTTCTGCAAATCACCTGCCTATGAATGGCACACTGTTTGTACACTAAGTTATTGTCATAGCTATATGACCAGCACCCAAATTAAGCAGATGATTTTGCTACGATGTTTGAATGTCCTGTGTATAATATTAAAAACATCCATATAAATGGTTAAATTAGAAGTGGCTACACATATATAATTGATCCTAAAAATGACAGTGAGTCTTCAACATTTTTGTTAGTTAGTTAGTGTTTTGGTTTTTTTTTTAAGTATACTTCTTTTTTGATCCTGCAGGGCAAGACGACAGAATATAAAACTAAACCTAAACGTCAATTCAGGTAAGAGAAAAGTGAGTTAACAGATATTCAGCCCTTGAGCTGACAAGACATCATTCTTTTGAGAAAAAGCTTTGCTTATCAGACAGATGTCTAAGGGAGAGTGTCCTTGAAGATGCCCTTTTTCCTAAGATAATTTCTGCTTAGAGAAAAGAAAATGTGTTTGAATCAGTGGGTTTTAGATGCATAAACCTAGTAAGACACAGTCGTACTTTTCCCTTCTTTAAATAAATAAGTTTAAATCAGATTGAGAAAACAACATTCTAAAGAGGTAGAAAGAAGAAGAAAAGTGGTTTTGGTAAACAGTTTTTAGGCTGACCTGCTTCTTTACGTATGGACGTATAAAAAAACGCGGTAGATGTTACTCAAACAACAAGGATTAAAGATCAGAGAAGGCTGATGCAATGTAAGAGCACCAGAGAAGTATGGTCACTTCCGTCCCTACCTGAACTACTGAGGATTGCTTTGTAGATAGATGCAAATGGATAGATGTTATATCTATACCTGCACAGCCAGACAGAGATCTCTCAAATCTCACTCCTTGGCCTCCTAGGAAGGGAGATAAGGGCTCTGAAAGGCCAGTAAACAAAACTCAGGCAGGGGAAGCTTTTATGTAAATTATATAGGGGATCAAGTCAGATCAAAGTTCAAGGTGGTCGGAAAAACAATAACCCTATAAAACAACCTAATGCGAATGAAACTGTATTTTCTAATATGAACCCCTGGAAAACCCAAACCACATGAAAAAATTTTGCAACACCTGACTAATACTCTAGACATTTAGCAACTATTGAGTAACCCGCTCTTTCTTAAACAGTACACGGCTCCTGAAGTGGCCTGAGCATGTTATTAACGGTTCATTTAATTGACGGATAAGTGTAAACTGATTGCAAAATTCTGCACCTGAACAAAAAAGTAAGAAGCTAATTTAAAAATTATACTGCTATTTTTAAGATTTCTCACAATATTTGTCCAGACTTAAACTCTCAGGCTAGAACAATTCTTAAATTTCATCGCCTCCTGATTTTTGTAATCTATGGATACATACACAGGTCTATGTACTAAAACATGGCACAGCATGAGACCCAGTTAACTCTTAGTCTGCTTACATCAAAGATGCATCCACTGAATGACAAATGTAAATATGACTGTTGCACGAAGATCAGCCTAATCTGAATGTGTAACCAGTACTGGACAGTCATAGAACACAACAAAAAGTTCATCAGTCTTTGCTAAGTCTGTTTCATAGCCTTATAAGACAGAAGTCATGGAGGGCAGCAAAAGGTAAAAGAAACCAGTATTTGGGATAGTCAGAAATAAGATTTCACCAAAAAGCCACATTTCTAGTTATGCAAAAATTGATTGTGGATCATGCTGCAGGTATCTCTCAGGTACTTAAAAATTCCACTTACATTTCATTCCACTGATAAAGACACACTTGGCCAGGTCTTCATACAGTAAGATAGCCCTTATCAGAGAGGGAGGTTTAATATTTTTACACTCATACCGCTCTAAGTTTCTATACAAAATCCACCTATAACGGGGCAGTATAAAGCACTGGCAAATGCACTAAGAAAATATCCTTTAAGCAGAGTATCACAATGTAGCAACATTTCCTATTCCAACTGGGGGTTGGAGGAGAAGAAATGTAGGTATGTATGTAGGTAAGAACAGCGAGATTTGAGATTAAAATATACTTTTCAACTTTTACTTGAATGCAGGAGGACACTTAAATAGAATCCATACTTTAGTGATCTAAACCAGGAAATTTTCATTTAAAAATAGAACTGGAGGACAAAATATTCTAGATGAAAACAATTCCACCTGCAATTACCATAAGAATATACTTCAGTTAAAGCTAAAATAGCATAGGCAGAACTTGAGTATTTTAATAAGCACAAACCAGTTACTGAAACGCTTTACTCAAATATGAGTAAAAACTGAACAGCATGTTCGGTTAATTCTGATGCCAGTATCAGTGACATACTGGGTGCATCTACATTACAATTTAAGTTTGGAACAGAAGTGAGCTTTTGAAGTCATCCTCATTTTTTGTACTTTAGTTCATATATCATGGAACAGTCTCAAAGAATACAGATGAAACTCCTTTTTGATGGAGCAACACTAGAAAATGTACTTCAACCACTAATGGAGTCCATTGGACCAGATTAGAGAGAGTCGGAAGTGAAACACCCTGAAATATAGATAGTGTGAACATCAAGCTCTCCACATAAACTGTTTCCTTCCACAAATGTTGGGGGTTTTTTTGCCCTGCATTGTTTAGCGTAGCCATTACAATCACTATTTAGACCACAAATTATGCCTACTGTCATAGGCACTTCCATTTAAGTACTGCAGAATAAACGGGATAAACAGCACTGAACCTGTTATTTATCCCTGCTCTTTGGCATCCGTGCTTAGTCTCCACAGCACCAAGCGGATGAAGATAACCTGCTGATGCTACATTTCCACAAACCTAGTAAAAGAGCCTAAGCAATATTTATTCTGAAATAGGAAACTGTACTTTCCCAACCCTCATCTTTTAACTTTCCAGCACTGGCTCAAAACATTTTTGCAGCTGCGCAGCGAAGTGGATCAGGGAATTCCTTGAGGTGAAACTAGCTCAATGTGCAAGCATGGCATGAGAAGTCCCAAAGCAAAGACACATTCAGTCACGAATGCCTGAACCTAGAGCTTCCCCCAAAGCCATGTGGCTTCCTGCATGGCATGCAGAAGGACTGAATTGCTGTATGCAGGCATCAGGGTAAGCCACAGAACAATCCATGGAAAGATACAGGTTATCTTCACTACTTGTTCAGTTAATTCTTCCAAGGATCTGCTTTCTTCACGAACTATCCAGAAGCTTAAACTGCTAGTGTAGGTGGAATGAATGACTAAGCCTGAAACAAATGCTCACACTTTAATATACTGAAATACTTTGTTAGAGGCCTGAAGTAAGCAGCCAAAATATCGCTCTTCATGCTTGATGCAAAGTGTATGGTATCAATGATCCTGAATATATTGGATGTACATCCACAGACTATGTTAATATATAGTAACCAACAGTAATATTCAAAATAATTTAAGAAAAATATTATGCCATCTACTTTCTCTATACTGAATAGTGAGGTCAGTGGAACAAAACTCTGACCTTTGGATTCACTGGAGACAGTAGAAAAATGTCTTCCCTTTTTCTCCTTTTAAAATGTTAGGGATCTGGTAGGTTGACCTTTGGAAAAGGCTAGTCTGCTTCTTTCCAATTCTAATAGATTAAGTCAATAACCTGAATAGCTGGATAAACATTCCAATTAAATATCAGTACTTCTAAGTAAATCTCATACAGATCCAGATGCGGAATTCAAAGCTACACAGGCACAAACCCTCAAATAATAAATTATATCTAAAATAACTCAGAAGTTCATTCCAGAAGAGATTTAAAATGTTCATAATTTAATAAGACATTTTTGTTTAAAGATTTAATGAATGAAATGTAAGACACTGGCAGCTTTGCCTCATTCCACTGCTGTGAGCTCAATAGAATTAAAGGGACAGAGGTGGGGGGACATGTATTTCAAGTCACATAAGCATGTAGGAGTGTCTTACACATACAGTTAACACCGCTTTCTATATTATACCATATGCTTAGTAATGTACTTGGCTAAACATATTTTCAGGTTCCAAATGCACCACTTAAGCATACTACAGAGCTCTGCAGATCCTCCAAAGGTGCAAAAGCTCATACTTTCCTATTCACACCCTTTTTCTCTTGGATCAGTCTAATCAGTTATACTCAAACAAAACTGCACTACTTGTGTTTGGTATTGCATCGCCAGTGTTGGTGGTCTTAAATTTCCACTCCCGTCAAACGTCCCTGCAGGTACTCAGTTACCATTTTTCCCTTCTCTATTAAATGCTTAGTTTTTAACACATCATCTACAAGCATGACAATGATTTGAGATGGCATGGAAGAAATAAAGAGCAGAATACCAAGTTTGTAATGTAGCTTTGCCTTAAGACATTTTGCTGGCCGGGAGAGTGGGGGAGCAGGCACTGGAAGATAACTTTCTGCATTTTTTAATTTAAAAATAATAATTTTAATTTAATTTCTATTTAGTTTTTGAAAAATATTTCCTTACAATGTTGTTAATCCCTCATTGGCATGGCTCATTGCTGTCAGGTACCTGTTACATAGGACAAGATTTAACCATGCTGAAAATGGATTCAAAGTTTGTTCAGCCTTTAGAAAACTGGACTTCATAAATGTTCAATATATTTTATCTCTGTATAAATTAATGATCAAATAATTTTAAAGCATCGCTAATCAGCAGGTTGATCTATATCAAGGCTCCTCTAATCACAACATGACATCCTGTTTCTGATCTCAGCTGAACTGATACCACCCTTAAACAAAATGAATATGCCCAACGTAAGTTGGGCAACAGAAAAGATTGGAGCCTATGCCACAACTACCTTTCCAGTGCCAATGTTTCTATTACCAAAAGACCTGACAAATCAGTTTGTTTATAATTGTTCCAGTACCAGAATTCTTCTATTCCTTCAGAAAAGGTGAATCAATTACCAAGACATTCCCTTTTCTATTGGTCACAAATCTGTGTTGGAAAACAAAGTAAAATTTTTCCAAACTTCTAAAATTCAGTTCAATGAGACAAATAGTATTTTTGAGTTGTTCTGGCAAGAGGCAGACTCCAGTTTCTACTGGAATGGCAGGTGGAAAGAGGTGTCATATCACAGGACAAATGGATATGAACAGATATGAGTGACAGGCAGATATTCTTCTGGGAGAAAGGAGATGCACAAAACAAGGGTATGTACCTTGTCTATCCAGAGATTCCTATGGAAAGTTTTGTGGGTTATTTTATACATCAATACGAAGACAGCAGGTCTCTTGGGATCTGTCTCATCATGAGCCTGTTAGTTCTAATTCAAGCAGTGCTTGCCAAGAATAAGTCTCCCCTGAAACTATTACTTATGACAAAATCAGGCAACATGCATTACTTAATGTACATTGCAGATTTTAAACTCCAAACCATTTCTTTGTGGTATTTTAGAACAAAGCACATCACTATGGTTCTGCAATGAGGACAACAGTTACATATCTAGCAAAATTAGAGTCCACAGATCTAATATGGCTTTAAAAACATATCTCAAGAACTTAAACCCAACTCCTATTTTATTTCTGGTACCAGATAATGGTGAGCAAGCATGCTTGAAACATCTGCTTTCAGAGTTAGCATAATATTTCACTATTTATGATTTAAGGAAGAGAAGGCAGGAGGGGAGCCCCCTCCACCTGCCTTTGTGACATAAGAACTAGGTATTTCTCAAAGCTGGTACAGCTACTACAGCCCAAACCTTTCTGGGTTGTCTCTCCCAGAACTGCAGGGCACTCAGCAGGAAAACCGGGAAAGATGACTGAGAAGTACTGAAACAACATAATTCAGAGACCAAATAACTGTTGGGGGGAAAAAAAAAAAAAAAATTGTGTTTGAAATAGTGATTTAGGTGGAAGAATTTTTGAGAATTAGAGAGTGGTTTATAATACCTAATTTATCCTATATGAATTCTTTAATTCCTTTAACTGTTACCTTTTCCACAAATGTACTCCCACTGATTTGCAGAAATAAGTCTGAAAACTCTTTCAGGTTCTCTAGTCTGAGCTGCAGGCATACTTAACATTTCAGTTGGCTACTTTTTGGTTATTTATTAACAATTGTATTAGACATTACTACCACCTCTGTTCTGTGATTCTGTAAATAACCTAGAATCTGATTTTAGGAGCAAATAAAATCAGCTTCACACACAAACCTGTGAAGTGTGCTTCTAGAATAGTTTTAGCTGATGTCTCTGTTACCTTATTTGTGGCTGCCCATGTGTAAACTCCTGCTTGTATCAGTGTTAGTTCCCATTTGCTCTTCCGGAGAACAAGTTCAGGGATGTAACCTGGCAGAAGACCATTCTTTTTGGCATTAGTAACTGAGAGGCGATGCTCAGTTCTGCAGGGAATGGCAACCTTGATAGCCATTGACCTAAACAGTTGTAGAAATTATTCTGAATTTGAAAGAAGAAATAAATGGGTAGTAAATACAGAAAAGGCAAAATTGAGTTTAGTACTCTAATCACTGATCAAATTAATGGAATCTTGCATTCATTTCAACTACCTTTCTCTACATGTAATACAATAACTTTTACGTGCTACATGTGATCGTTCTTCAAAATTCAGGAACATCCTACAAAACAGTTACCTAATTCTTCTTAATGAAATTCAGACTACAAAATTACAGAACTGAATATGCAGAGCAGCCATGAAATCCAGCAGTCCCGATCACCTTTGCCTTCAGAACTACCAATAACCATTAACACCTTCTGCATCTCTACCAAATATTACAAACTGAGCACTGAAAAGAACTAATTATTTTCCAGGAAAAAAAAGGACTTCAAGATTGGAGAATGAAAGGAGAAAGTGGGAGCAGAAGGGGAATCACTCCAAAACAAAGCTGATCAACAGAAAAAACAGATCTGAAATACAGATCTTAGGGGTTACCACAGGAGAGGGGGATGCAGTTACTGGAAAAAGAAATCAGTCTTGGCTAAATAGTCTATGTTTTCTAGTTTGTCTTTGCATTAAAGTACACAATATAGGTCATGATGTATTACATGACTGTAAGTATAAAATATTGAGGATCCAGAAAAGAAATAGTGAAATACGGGACGTAACACATTACCTTAAGTCAGTGCATAATTGCCAGAACAGTACTCCAGAAAGCAAATGAAATTTAACAGAGGTTCTTGTGTTGCCCTTCTTTTCTTTTTTTTTTTTTTTTTATTTTTAGTTTAGTTACATTTATTGTATTACACTGTGTGTATCAGACAGCTCCTCTGAAAAATCCTTTTAACAAAGGGAAAAGAAAAGAAAGAATGGTAATTTAATTTTAGACCATTCCAGATTGATTTCTAGTCCCGGCTCAGATGTCTGGAATTCAGCCAGAGTAAAAATTGTATTTTAGAGAAAATGAACTAACACAGCCCATGAACAGTTTATTATCCTAAAGTTTAGCTGTTAGCTATAAATATTCCAAAATGTTAAAACTGCTGCTCAAGGGTATTTATGTGTTGGCTTAACTTCATGTTCGTGATGGAGTCTTGACCTATTCTCCATTTGACGAAACCAACAAAATGCTAAGGAGGACAGGAGAAGCAGCTGTCCTAATATGACATTTCTTTCAGGCTTGTAACCAATTTTACTCCAAGAAAAACCAAATACAGTTGATATAGAAAGACCAGAGGGCATTTTCACTTTGCCTGCTATACTTGTGAGTCCGGTGAGACTACATATACTTAGCAGTATATGTGCTTAAGAACTTTGTTGGATTAGGTCCTGTGTCCACAATTTTAGAGCTGTGAGAAAATCGCCAGGAAAAAGCATAAATGAGTTCTGGCACAATGGACTGTGAACACAAGAATGGAGAGGCTCCCCCATCATACACAAATCACCTTCTACGGCATAAGAATAAACTAGTATTTCCAGCACTGGTTTATTAGGTAACAGAACTCAGAATAACTTTACAATTCCACTTAATAAGGCACAGCACACAATTTAAAAAACCCTGATAGCATTCTGGGTTCTTTTCTCAGTGGTCCTATTTATTAAGGGTCTGGATGTTCTTCAGCTACTGTGGCTGCAAGTCACACAGCAGCGTGAACTAACATAAGCTGGGGCAGTCATGGCTTCCCCATTCCCTTCTCGTTCCTTGAACCAGCACTCATGCTCCTGCAATTACATGGTGAGTGATTCAGCAAGATGATCGATTCAAAAGCTAGGACACAATTTCATGTTATACTTAATTTGATATATCTATGGCGTGCTGCCAAAATGGATAGCCATTTTGTCCTCCATGCATCGTGATGCACAGACCAACCTCCTCCATTGCAGAACTAGCAGCTTTGCACCTGTAGACCCAGTTACAACTCACTGACACCATAAAATACCAACCTCTCCTTTTTATGGCCTAACTATAATGGATAAAGGCTAAGGTAAAAAAGCAGCTTTAACCACATTTGGGGCAAGGTTTCAATCAATTCAGCTCCCTAAAGCTGCCTTACCACATGGTCGTATAAACAGTAGTGCTGGCACCAGTGAACAGAGAAACACTTGGTGGGCTGTGAGGAAGAGAAGATAAAGCTGTGGCAACTGCCGTGATTTAGGCCATACCTCATTCAGATACAACCAATCTAGTTGTAAGTTAGCTAACCTAGGTACTGATAGTAGCCTAGCTATGCAAAAGTTATCTTTTCAGGCACATTTTGCAATGTGCACTGAGGAACAGTTGCAGTGATTGATAACGCTGCTAGCAATGCAGGCCAGATGAAAGCATGCACGTGTTTTTAATCATGCTTTGCCCAATTAAAAACTTTGCTGGATTATGTCTACAGGAGAGAGGACTAATACCCATGTGATGTGGAACATCTAGTGCATTTTCTATTTTTCTCATTTTCTACTGTTCTTCTATCCTCTGTTCTTACCTTGCTGCTTTTTCCTCTTTCCCACCTGCAATGATAACAGTTGTGAATCCCGAAGTGACAAGTTGTTAGTACTCATGCACATGAAAAAAAAAAAAAAAATCTAACATTTGCTGGAATATTAAACACACCAGAACAAAGCCACAAAAGAACACAATTTTCTTGATAAACAGAGCCACAGGAGAGCTCTAAATCTAACTGCGTATAATTTTGGTATTTTAACTGCTAACTTTCACATTAAAGTTTTTCTTGAATGGGATCAGAGATCACATCAAAATCCAAGTTACAACATTTTGCTAAGGTTACTTCCCAGAAAACAAGCTTAGCTTCTAGTTTTTATAGTATTCTCCAGGGTGTAACACATAGCTGCGGTATTGCATAGTGGTACGCAGCCCATCACTCTGTCCGTGACACTCAGGGTACTGGACTTGAAAACAGATATGACAACTATGAGCCAAAATACGTAAAAAATATTCACAGATTCAATTCATTATTAATATGAAGGCAAGGGCAACCATTATAGAGAAATTTTAAAGACAACTAAATTAAGTAAGCGTTCAGATTTGGTTAAGTAGTATCTTAGTTGCTGTCTTACTATATAGGAGCTATACATTGAGCTGAAAAGTAATCTGGCCTAACCAGTGTCACAAAATTTTTCACTCTATTTAGGAAATGTAGCAAGCTAAGGAAATACAGTGTTTCTGTTGCGGTTCACCTTGTTCTGTGAGGCAACATGGGCTGCAAGTAACATGCCACTGATAAAAGTAAACGTGTCCTCAGTAAGTGGCATAGTACATTTGTTTTGAAGGTAGTAGTGAAGGTGACACCGCAACTACTGTAACAGGTGAAAAAGACAGGATACTCTATGGAGTACGACAATACAAAATAACTCAGAATTAGAATGTGCTTAGCAGAGATGGCTGATAAATATTTGATGAGGCTGACAAAATTACTACTTAGCTCAGGGTAAGTAATAAGCACTGCCTTGTTGGAACTGTTGATTTTAATAACGAGGGCTACTGCCCTGCTGTTGCCTGTCCCTTTTGTGGAAGTCTTCCTAAAGTGTAATATTCTTTGGTCCTAAGGTACCAAACAATTCTTTAACAGAGTCATCCAACCACCCTCACCCAACGTGGTGAACTTGAATCAGTTCTTGAAGCCTAACTTTTTGATTTCTGTTATTGTAACTGATGGGTCCCTTGATCAGAAAATGTCAGAAGACTTGCAGTACCTATAGTCAAACTTATAGAGTCATTAACTACTAAATTTTAATTCTCCACTGAAGTTAGAAATATGACACATTCAAGCATTAGGGGCAATGTGGTCACATGTGCTGCATCTCACAGCCACAGGCAATGAGAACCAAGTGAAGAACCAAGGAGTTTGTAACAGGCCATCAGCTATGATAGCTGTGACAGCACGCAGAGTTGGGGCCCCAAAAAACATTACTATTAAAAGCAGAATGTGGTCTTCTGTGAATTAGGCATACATTCACACTGGAGAACTGCGCCACCAAGCATTCAAAAAACTGCGGAAGAGCTCTTAACACTACTGCATACAAATGTAAAATAAGAATTTTCTGTTCATTTTAAGTGAGCATTTTTAAGAGCTACAGCCACCATGACCAAAATGTGTATTGCTCCGGCATACCAAAGTGAGAACAACTTTGAGCTACAATAGACTATTGGGATTTGGGGTCCAAGCCTCTTCTGAGACATGTCAACCGTATCATCACAGTATCACCTCCCTGTACAAACATGGAAATCACATTGCATCAACAGAAAAGCTCTGAGTTGTAGAACTTTGATGGTGCAGTAACATTTTGAGTATTTAATTCTAATAATTAAGAAAAAAATTGCTGATACCAACTCTGGAAACATTTCAGTACCATTCACAATATTATTTAAATAAGATGATATGCTCTGGCATTATATCTCATCCATATTACCAACAACATCCATTCCTTGACAATTCAAAGCCCTAGCAATGCTCCAAAGTGGCTTATAATGGCACTGATAATTTCCACAGAATGACATGGAAAACCTATTTGCAATTCCAGTAACACTCTCCAACAAAGAACATGTGGCAATGTGCTCCCTCATTTCAGGCGTGACAGCGGTTCTTTAAACGAGAGTCAATGTTTCCATTCAAATCCCTTCTTTTTGAGGAGGTTGCAGTGTCAGCCCTCAGGGAGAGAGAACCGATACCAGCAGTTTCAGGTGCTTTCATGCAATCTTGTATCTCAAAAACAGTCTTTTTAATTTTTCTAAAGAAAGTTTAAGCCATTAGGTCATAATATGGATGGCTGCCTTCTGGAATTGGGAGGGGAGAAAGGGGCACAAGACACTAAAATTACTTCTAAAAGAAGATATTTTGGAAAATAACCTCTAACACCTCCACAGTGTCATTTTTTTCCAGCAAACAGTTCCTAAAGACCTAGAGCTAATCTCCCTTTGGTGGCCAATGTTGACAAGCTATAAAGTGAGTCTTGGCATTTTGTGTAATCTGGAAAAAAGACCTGGAAAACCATTTTACAGCCTCATCCTGGATTTAACTAATACTCATCTGATATATCAAAAAATTATATTAGTATTAACTTTAAGGTTCTGAGAAAGTTAGCAAAACAGTCTGAGGAGAGAAGTAATGTGTAGTCTGACTTTTATATATAACATAAGCCATACAATTCCAACCCTGAGTTTCTGCATTGGAAAAACTCATCTTTGGAGTGCTCATTGATTTTTTGGGATTTCCTAAAACTTGCAGTACTGGTTTTCAGCACTACAGGAGGTCTTAAAATGGAGTGCTTGCATCTGTTTTATGCTATTGAACATCTTACTTTTAATTATCTCTTTCCTATAAAGATGGATGGTAGAAGCCAAAAGTGTCTGTATTCTCTGCTTGCCTACCTTGTTGTCCAGGGCCATGAGTAACTGTCTAGGATTCAATAATAAGAGCAGGAATGATTCCCCTGGAATACTGGGTCAGGGCAGAGCTCAATTATGGGGCACTTAAATGTAATGACTTAAGTTCCCTATTCAATTCAGAAACAAAAGGTAAAAAGGGAATAACCATGTTCTCTGCAACTAATACTCAAGGAATATGACTGAGTTTTCATAGTCTGTTTTTTACTTGCCAATTTATACGGGATACTTCCTACATCACCTAGCAAAGTGAACTATCCTGCCTCAGTAAGGACATCATTTGAGCAAAATGAGTGACAATTCATGGGTGACAGACTGCAGCTATACGCCCTGTCCCCTCATGTAACAAAAAATAACATGCGTGACCTGATGCACTGAAGAAACACATTGACTTTGCAGACTTAAGTCTCCGTGGGAACAAAGTGTATTCTTCATTCTGTAACATCATTGCTCATCCTGAAACTGAAGAACCCAAAGAAATTTTAACTATTAGGCTTATACAGAGAAATGCAGATCAGAATGGCAGCCACTAAATCCTTCTTGGCTGGGAATTCTGAGTGGGTATTCAAATAATATTTTGATGAGTTTCTCTGTCCTTTTATTTATTTTTTTAAAATAATACCTCATTAGCATTATTTTTTTTTATTTCTCAAAGCCTGCCAAGAACATATAGAAGCCTTTAATATCTAATGCAAATGCACATAAAGAATCATTAGCAGAATGTAAATTTTATAGACACACTTTAAGACATACTTCACTTATAGACATACTTCAAGAAAGTAGCACAGATATCTGTGTACTATCTCACTAGCCAACAATATCAGACAAAAGAAGTGAAGCCAGGAATAATACACTAATCCAAACAACATATGAAATTCAAAGCTATCCATGTTCTGAACAAAATGATGATTTTCCAGTTAAACAAAAAACTAAGTACAAAAGTTTGGGTAAAAGAACTGGAGAGACAGTAAAGCATTAGGTGGGAAAACAGATGTCTTGAGAAACAAGTTTTACTGAGCATTCAGTGAAAAGATTTTGACACAGAGTTAGAGAAAACAATAGCCAGCAGCTCATATCTACCAGAAACAAAGCTCTGGGCCTATTTGCAGTGTGCACTTTAGATAGCAACACTTGATATGATGGAGAAAATAACTGGCGTGAGGAAACAAAAACAACACAAGAAATCTTACAAACGCTAGCAAGGAAAACAGAGCATTAACGTTCACCTTCACACAGGAAAATAAGCAGCAGCAAATAACTGAAAAGTCAGACTAGTTTCTGTCCTGCCCGTCTTTACTGGCAGAGGACGAGCAAGTGAACAAATCCTAGTGACAGACAATCATCTACTTCTCTTAAGCTCATAGTTATGCAAGGTAACTGCCAAGGAAATATGAAAAACAATATTTAGTCACATAAAAAGCTTTTAAAATTATCTTTTTTTGATTCTTTGCACTCTGCTATAGTTCCCCTTTATTGCATGCAAGACCTAATCAGAATTCGTAACAATGTTTTTAGTTTTGATTTTCGTTTTGTTCCATATTTAGCATGCCCTTTCTTCTCAACCTATCTTTTATGTCTTCCTTATCTTCTATCATCCCTCAGCAGTTCTCATGTTCAGGACTTGATAAAATTAAGGAAAGGCTTTTTTATAGATTCCAAAAAGCTTTGGATATGGCTCTGAGTATGTTGTTATACCTTGTATCACTCTTTACTGCTCCCTTAACTGCAACAAGAGCAACTTTTTGCTAATAGGAGTGCCTTTAAATTCTCAAATCATAAAACTGCTTTAAACAAACTATTTTTTCCATTAAAGTCACTGAATTTGAAGGAAAAGGTTCAGGCTCTCTACACTATGACTTGTTCATTTCATATCTTTTTTCTGGGATCCCATAGCAATTTCTGAGACAACCCACGAAGCCGAGTAAGGTAGCCCTCAGTTCTTCGTTTCACTGAGTCATGAAACAAACTGGAATTAGCCAAAGGCTTTTTTAACCTTTGAAAGGAAACATTTTGTAAAACACTACCACAACTACCGCTATGGGCCAAACACACAGAGACTGATCTCTTTACCCAGTGCAGTGGATAATATTCATTATAATATATGGGAATCTGCAAATATTAGAACATAAATAAGACTTGCTATGTTCTCATATATTATGTTACATTTCACAGGAGATGTATATACAAGCTTCTGCTAAAAGAGAAACTGCACTTCATTTGGTATTGACTTAATGAAGGAATTCTCACATTAATCTCTTAAGCTGTACTGCTCTTTAGAAAAACAGACTCTGTGGAAAAGAAAACCTCCATAAATCTCTTCAGCTCTCTCCAGAAAAATAGCCTTTTGTAGCCCAGTGATTTTCTTTGC
This sequence comes from Burhinus bistriatus, assembly GCA_013397275.1. Lineage (NCBI taxonomy): Eukaryota > Metazoa > Chordata > Aves > Charadriiformes > Burhinidae > Burhinus > Burhinus bistriatus. The sequence goes on along the minus strand of VYXH01011498.1, from coordinate 549,449 downwards.
ACCTTTTCTTGTGGAAACAATTAGCTTAGCAATTTTAAAGTATTAGGTAGGCCCAGCTGCAGGCTCCTGGTATCTTTCCTATTATATAGCAATGTCCATACCGAAAGAAACAAGGATCTAGTCTCATAGTACTACAATACATCAGTGGTAAATACTTAAGTGAGCTACTAATAAGGTTAGGTCTTGAAGGAGCTTTCACTTACCTGAGCACATCACAGGTTTCAGCATTTTTGCCAGATTTGTTTCTAATTCAAGACTCTTCATTAGCTCAAGGACAAAATACTGTGTTGCAATTCACTTTTCAAAATTCTTGAAACTGAATTCAAACTTAGAGGGACATTTACCTCCTCAGATGAGCCCCATTAATTGGTCATTTGAAAATACAATGATTTTCAAAAAATAAGTCTGAAGTCAGACCTGTTGTTCTTACTTTTGTCATAAGCATAGTAACCAAAATTCAGACGGAAGTTCAGGTTCAAAACTGTGGTCATGGACAGCTGAAAAGTCTGTGTTGCCAACAATAGTGATTCATTCAACTAATTGCTTTGAAAGCTCATTATGGGCATGCAATCCTATTCCAGACAGCACGTACCTTTTTCCAAAATGGTCTTTAGCTTAATTTATACATTTCCCTTTTATTTAATCTCATGTACAATACAGTTAGTATTAGGATTGATTTCTGTCCTATTATACTGTCTAACCTGAAAAAGTTAACTGCTTGGCTACGTACACTGAAAATACTTTTGCTGTAATTGGCAAGAATATCCGTATCCAAACGATTACCAGTGTAGTAAACAATGATAATTACAATAACAGTAGTAAGGCCACCTGTATCTTTGTTGTGTATGTTGAAAATTCAGTGCAGTTATTAGTCCAATATATAGATAAGGTATGTCTAATCTACAGCAAATAGTAATCTTTCATAGACCTGTTTTAAAGTTTTTACAACATATTTAAACACCCTTCAAAGCAAATTCAAGGATATGTCTCTGTTTATTTGTGTAGGTAAAAGATAATATTAAAAACAGTACAGTACAAAAATAAAAAGACTCAGTGGATAGCTGGCAACAATTTATATCCAAAAGCTCTTTACCATCTGTTTGTACAAAGCCAAGTGTTTAAGAATACTCCTTTCTAAAATCAAATAAATGAAACCCTATCACAAAATTTCATCTTATATTACATCACTTTGTGATGAGCTACAGTTTCACACAGTCATATGTTCATGTAAATCATGATTCACAAGAAAAATTAAGCACTTAGCTAGATTTAAATGTGTCCCTAGACCTTTTAAAGAAAAATGGTTGCAATCTTGTTTACTAACAGGAGTTGTTACAGAAGTTTGTGTAACTAAGCATCTTTGTGGGCTAGAATCATGTGATAGTTCCTAAAATTGTCTACGCATAATAAGGACAACAATCTTTGATTAGAAGGGTAAAGTTGAAAGATCCTCTTAAATGGCACCCACAATATCTACAGGAACATTTTCATGCAATGCTGTAGATACAGTAACAAATAAAATAAATAAAATGCACTAAGTAAAACTTGTCGGAAAAGATGCGCAGCTGTGCAATGTCTGGTTGCAACTTTGCAGGGTGTTTTGAAAAATTGGCTCAGAACGTCTTGTTTTATTGGAGTTTACAGCTGAACCTCACAGTCATTTATGTATAGCTGTCTGTGTATTTAATCAAAAGTAATAAGCCAGATGCTTCAAATTAAAGACAGTCAAAAAAATCTATTCCAATACATAAATATAAATGCTGAGACAGTTTTTGGTCTTAGATGCTATAAGTATTAAACTATGAAAGTTTATTTACTTTACTAAATATAATCATACAAGATGAGAACTTTGAAATTTAATCTTTAAGTCATCTAAATATTTGCATGACAGCAAAATACAAAGAATTTTACTAAAAACAGTGGCAGCACAGTAGCGAGTGCAAATGCCAAACCTTTGGTCTCATTTGGCCTCATGAATAGCTTCTTAGAAATATTTGTATTTAAACAATAAATGTAAATACTGGGCCATGCTCTCTGTTGCTCGCTCAGGAAGAGACAATGATTATTCTGATTTATCATGGCAAAGTCAGGCAAACATTTCCCTTAAATATTTAAGACTTTTTTTGTTTAGATAGATCACTTACAGCACAGATTTACAGGATCTTTGATGAAAAATTCTGCCAGGAAAATCAAGTCTTACAAGTTGTGAAAATTCCAACAGCTGCATGACATGGCACTTGACAAATCTGACTCCCAGCGTTGTAAAATCCCGAACAACTAAGCAAACTACAAAGTAATCGGCACCATTGTTCCACCAAAAAAAAAAAAAAACAACCCCCAAAAAACCCCCCAAAAACCCAAACCCCAACCCAAAAAAACCCCCAAAGATATATTTTTCAGCCCAATCATTCTTTGATTCAGACTAACTGCTTTTCATGTGGTTTTCCATCAGCTTAGTGGGGTTACTCATGATTTACCAGCATAAAACTCTTTACTCATAAACGAGCGACTAGATCTTTTCTGTGTAAAATATTCAGTAAGAATATTAGTCAGAAAAATAGTCTTAGGAAATTGTCTTTCCTAGTAAGTAGCATGCAGCAGTAGTATATGAAGAATACAGTATACTTACTTTAAGGGCTATAGCCCAATAAATACACACCTTGTTATTTCATCCTAAAGCTCATTAATAGCACAGTTTAATTGTTCAGAGAAAAGTTGTTTTAAGGTTGTCTACCATATGCCTTAGAGATGTCTCTAAAAACCCAGCATATGCAAGAACTTCCGCATACTTATTTGCTACAAACCACTTTTTTAACTCATTTCATAGAAATATTTAAGTACAAGGGAGAACTTGAGACGTGGACTGCTGCAAATCTCTTTTAATTGTTACCTTCTAGAACATAGGAAAACTTCTCCTTGAAATCAAACCACTCACTCAAGCAGACTGCAACTCTAGTAAGAAATTCATAACTTGCAAAGAAGAAAATGGAAGATGGCAGGAACAGCATAACAAAGAGAAAGGAAGTCCACAGGACCTACGTGAAGAGTCTACAATCACTCCTTTTGTACTTGTGATTGCAGCAGAGGTAAGCATATCTGCGTTGGTACTGTAGCTGTGAGCTCATGGAAAAAGTAATGATGTAACAACAGAGACTTCAAAGTGGACTAAACTTCAAATTATATTCAAACTCTCTACCAGGCTTGTGCAGCCCACAATGAAATCTGTGCTGCTCTGTCCCCGTTCTAACAAAAGACCAAGATCAAAGTTAGCAGGGGTAGATTTATCATGCTAACATTACTCTCCAAATGCAACGCACACAGACTCAGTGCCTTCAGGGGGTAAGCAGGAAGAATTATTTTCCATTCACTGGGATAGAGAATGTTCAAGGGAGTACCCACTCAAAGCAAAAGCTGTTGGCAAGAAGCTACTCCTACAACTGCAATAATATCATTAACTTCCAAATATCATGGAACCTGATCCCATTCTTTACTATGGAATCACAACATACTTGGATTAGGGAAAAAAATAAATAAGAAAAAAATCCGTATGAACTATTTTAGTAATAAAAATAAAACATCATACATCCATTAATTCCCCTTCCAAAGAGACATTGTGATTGGGCCAGAATCAATCATTCTCTTCTTGCACAGGCTTGCAGCATGACTACTAGATGTCATTTTCTGCTGTCCTAAGTAACTATTTCAAATAAAGCCAAAAAGCCTCATTGACGCACTTAGCAGCTGCCTGGAAAGTCTCAATATAATATTTTGTATGAGATAACTTGCAAGTCTGTGGCAGGATGCTACCCTACAGCATACTTTCTCATAGCACAGCACAGTCTTCCAGGTCTTAGCCCCTTATTTCCCTCACAGTTCTTTGCATAGCTCATACAACACATTTAAGGCAGAGACCTCTTTTCTACGTCTATGTGTACTCATGAAATACAAAAGGTTTTTAGAAATTCTCAGCATGACCAAAGAGCATACTAGCATACAATGCAGTGACTGGCAGTCATCTCCATATACTACATAGTACCTCTCACTAGCAAGATACTAGCAAGCTCAGATATTTATTAGCAGCAAGAGTTTCATGTAAATTAACTGTTGAGTATTTATTTTGAATTTTGTAAATTCTACAGCCAGGGTTCGATGCCCTACTATCACAGGTAGATTGCTAGCAATACTGGAGTTAGCTAGCTCAAGACTAACTGAACATCGTCTGTGCAAGCAGCAATCATAGCAGTAATAACGTAAACATACTCATAGGGAGCTCACAGAGTCTGGCACAGAATTCAGGCCTCCTCTTGGTCTTGAGGCTTCCTCCTTTGCTCATCATTCCTCTGTGTTCCATCCTTCTCAATAGCACTTCTCTTCAGTAGATTTACACACACAAGCAATTTAGCTATAAGCAAGGGTGTTCAAGTACAGCACACTTCTGAGAGGACTTGTTTCTTCCTTTCTCAGTGAGGAACTCCCACTGCTTCCTGCTGAGACCTTCGTGATTCAGGTTTTACACTTCTTTTCAGTAGATAAGGCACTTTGTTCTGCCTTGTTTTTCTACCTCTATGACTGTACTTTTGAGAACTGCTTGAGCTTTGTCCTGATCTAGTATCAGTGGAGAAATCAGAGCTTTCCCTTTGTTCTGATATAGAAATACATGTGTTCCCACTAAGGCAACTTCATTACTCCTTTTTTTTTATTTTTTTTTTATTTTATTCCCCCCCCCATTGTGTATAACTATTAATAGAACTCAACCTGTACAAAATCCTGTTGCTGAGATTTGGTCTGGCACCAGATGGAGCAAGTACGTAACTACACTTCTCACTCCATTTCAATGGATGGTAGTCCATCACATTCAGCTGAAGTTCTGCTGTAGCCTGCAGAATCCTTTGGAATATCCTATCTTGATCAGCTCCTTTTATTCCTTTGATTTCCATCTTCCTCTGTGAATGCAATCTGTTACTAGAGATGTTTCTCTTCAGGTTTCCTACACAGGGATATCAGCCATTGTGCCCATCCGTGTTCAGACTAAACTACAGCTGAAGACATCCTGGGTTTTCTCTTCAGTTTTGAGCTATTTGGTGTTGCAGCCTCAATCTATTTTTATCTATTTAAACATTTATCATTAAACTGTGGGGATTTTTGGTAAAGAACATTTAGAAGTTTAGGCATGGCATATCAGTTCAGCTGATAGACCCCAATGAAAAACACTAGCTAATCGCAGAAACCTCTCTAAAGCCAGTATAATTTTGCATTGCCATTAAACTACCTCTATAGCTAGAGATATGAATAACAAAAGTCATCTACAAGAAGAAAACAAAATCTCTCAACTTATAATCAAAATCTGTCTTGAACACCCTCAGAGAATGAAGGAAGATATATCAAGAAAAAGAACTTTTACTCTATTTTGTCCCTTTTTTCTCTTATTGACTGGACATAGTTAAATTAAATGCAAACTCATAAAAAAAGATACATAAGACATAACAAATAATTCTCTGAGGGCTCATTGTAATCACCATGGTCTTGCTGCAGTCTCTGGTGCCTAAGCAAGAACTCAGGCCAAAAATATAATGTACAGAAAAACATTGCAATGCTGTGATTTCATGCCTAGTGTTACTTTATGGTTTAAGTAGCTCCCTTGGCTCTTAGACTTGTAGCAATTAGAATTTCCAGACAGCTCAGTGGCAGATATTCTAGGTGCTCTCTCTTTCCATGAATGAATTAAATTCACTGGTGTAACACATGGCTGTAAACCTAAAGACTTTTTTAAAGCTTTCATAGTTTTCATTCTATCTTTTATTGTTACATAGCAACAACAGCCAGGTATGCAGTGTAAGTTTCAATTTTTATCTTGGACTAAGACTTAAAGTAGGATATGCAGCTTCCCATACTGATGTTTCTGGAACTCATGAATACACTTCTACACTTTTCCTCTCGTGCTAGTCTTTTCAGCAATCAGGTTATTGAAACATAGCAGAACACTATCTAATGAAGAACAAATACATGCTTGATCACAAGAATGGAGCATCAGACAAAGAAGAGGGATTGCCTGCCGTATGTTCTTGATTTATTAGTCTAGTTGCCAGAAGTTGGAATTTTATCAAGATTGTATCCTACATCAGATAGACGATACACTTTTCCATTACCAGGAGGGTACTTAATATACCCAGACGACAAAGGTTAAACCATACGTATGTCAACTTTGACAGATTCCCTTCTTCTTATCACCTGAAATCCACGAGGACTGCAAGTAATTAGCACTCTAGAAAAGTCAGAGCTCTAGGCCTTCAGTGGATTTTTCAGGTCGTTTCTGTGAGCAGATACTCATTTTGGAGTTTCTAGTTACACTGTAACATTATTATATATTTCTGCATTAGATATTCTTCTTCTCTGCCCATTATTAAAAATCTGCTAATGTAAATTCTGCTATTGCAATTCACTATATATTCCAACACAAATTCTGCTATTGCAATTCACTATATATTCCAACACCCTGCCTGTCTGTGCAACAGTTATCTGGGCAAACAAGCAGCTGAATGCATTTTAAACACACCATTAACGTTTTTTTGCAGGTGTATAAGGACTTTCTGTATATTTCTGACTATTGTTGGTTGCAACCTCTAAGCTGCTCTTTTTAACTTCAACACCCATCTATAATGAACACGCCTGATTTACAAACAACATTCAAATACATTAAAAATAAATATTACAGAAAAAAAATCAGACAATGAGGAGGGAAAGAGGAGTGAAGGTACAACTTGGTAAATAAAATGGGAAATAGCTGCAGTCAAAGCCCGAGAGCTTACCAGGCACTTTATTAAACTGCAATGCACTACTTTACAGTGCTGCTTTTAAAATATGTTAACACTATATCACAGTTCCCAGCAGCATGAAGTCTTTCCAGAAAATGTGTCATCACTGTATGCAGCATATTTTATAGCCAGTATAATTTCATTTTATTATACCCAATAATATTTTTCTGAAATTCTAGGAAGTCTCCCCACAAAAGATAAGTAATGACCATATTTTAATCAGCTGACACAAAGCCTAACCACCATACTGCAGAAAAAAAAGCCTTTATTACACAAAAATGTCCTCAGTTTCATTTTGCCTCTATGGAAGAGGTTGTGAATAAAACCTGTGAGAATCTCATTCAAGTATTATGTAGCACAAAATCTTTCAACTGTGAAATTACTTAATTCCAGGACACATCTCTACAGTTTAACTATTCTTGATAGAAGAGGCTGAATAAACTCAGAATCCTACACATTGTACTATTACCACAAGAAAAATTGAAAATTATGCTAACAAAGCCTGAAATATGTCATTTGTTTCATGCATCCAAAAGCATTCTGAAAAGACGGGCTGTACGCCTCTAAGTAAAACAACATAATTTTCCTTTTCTTACCAGGCTTAGATTTCTGCTTTGCAATCTGCCCATGATTGAGGAATGTTGCTGCGGAGCCCGGTATAACTGTTCTTTCCTCTACATCAGACTCTGGGATTGTAGTACAGCCACCTAGTTGAAAATGGAAGAACATTTATGTGGTGTTTATGTAACAAAACAAATTCACCAGTGCATAATTAAGGAAAAGAGGTGATAAATTAGCTGATAGCAACATATAAAACTGAATAGTCTTTACTTTCACTTCACAGAAATGTTTGTTAAAGAGAACTATTACCATTTTTTAGAAGGCTGATTATGCCTTAATGACGTCTCTCTACTACTTCTGCTGGTTTGAAAACAGTTTGAATGTATTAACCACAAAATATGTAAAACTGGTTCCACATAAAAGATAGAAATAATGTGATTTGTGTTAGAGATCAGATTACTGGGAGTCAGTTTCGTCATAAAAGTAATTAAATGTGAATGAAATAATTTTTCAAAGTCAACAAACCTTATGAAGATTGTTAGCTTGCCACAGAGAATGCCATGATGGTATTTTTCAGATGGGCTATTAATACAGTATTTTTATTACTTGGTGCTAGAGATATGGAAACACAGGGACATTTTCACTGTCCATTAACACACTGAACTGGCAGTGCCTTACTCAAGTGATTTTAGGATGCATGGCATAATAGTTTCTTCGTATTTTGCAATATTGCTTTCTGAGTAGTTCATTAGAGAACACAATGACTTATAGCTTTCTCTTCAAACATGTTTAAATGCCTATGTTTAAAATATGAAGAGTGGGATAATGTAGTAGTAGTATCACCTGAAGATAGCTGCAGTAGCTTGCAGTGGAATAGGCTGATATAAATTTATTTCAAAACAGCTGTGATCAGGACATTGGAGGATGTGTCACTATTCCACAGCAAAAACATGGCCTTACAGTAAGTGCCTCGCCAACAATATATTACACAGCTGAGCTGCATCTCTTTCTCATAGCCCTCTCAGGATCACCACTAGCAAGCAAACAAATCCATGTACTTATCTATTGTGTTCTGAAAGCATGTGTTTATAAACAGCACATCAACTCCCAGTGGAGCGCACAGACTTTTCACCTTTATGTCAGAGCTGTTCCGTTTTGAAAAGCAATGTTCTACTCCAGGCCCCAATTTGCAGCAACACAGGCTATTCTCTCCTTACAAACTAAATGAGTAAAACAGTTGTTAAAAATAAGGTTGCATCCCCAAGTAGAAGAGCTGCAGTTTCCCCAGCAGTTTCAGGAGCACTGGCAAAGCAATGCACGATGTCCTACAGAAACATACCACACTGTGCAGTTAGGGTAAAGCACGGCAGCTCCAGTGAATCCTGTGAAAACACTCATTCCTACCAGATGAAGAACTGATACAGCATCCTTTGTTCTTAAGGAAGAGGAAAGACACAAGCTACTATATTCCAGATACACCCTGACAGAAAATATAGGATACAGCATGGGGTTTATGTTTGATTTAGAGCAAGCAAATCTTTTCAGTTAGAAAGGAAGGTTAGGAGTGAATGTGTCGGCAATGTGCAAACTTATGACCCGTGACAAGTTCAGATATTTAGGGTACCTGCTATGAAACTGAAGGAGAAAATGGGAAATTAGAAAAATGTCGTGTTAAAATACTGTAACACCGGGACAATGTCTGACGTTGCATTAAATATAAATGTACCTATACCCTAAATGAAAATAAATATCAGTAAACTAATATTTGTGTTCCCATTTGCAAATTGGGACTAAAATGTAAACTATGAGATTTGATGACATGGAAACCACTGCTTTAAAAGTCAATTTAGATATTTTTTATTCTTATTCTTCAGATAAAATCTACCCTATTAAACAGTCATCTGTAAATACAGGACACAAAATTAAGGTTTCTTGCACAAAAGAACTATTAAGAATGGCATGATACATTTTAAAAGGTTTTATAACATTTTCTAACAGCATGACTGAAAACTCACCTAGTCAATTAGCATCTATTGAATTTCTACATGAAAATAAAAGAACTTTTACAAAGTTCATTCTAAAACCTTAAATTCAGTAACTTACATAGCCTTGAGAATTGATGGCTTTTGATGCCAAAATACTTCATTAGTCATCACTGCTGATAGTAATTCAGCAAGAGTCGGAAAAGGTCCACTTGCCCTTAGGTACAACACACTACTTGCTGAAAGGAAACAAGATTTCCTGCTCTTGATTTTGATGCGAGAGATTTGTTAAGATTTACTTGTCATCTGATACTATCAGAAGTTATTAAAATTAAAAGGAAAATTCACTTCTCCCATCACTTTATTTTCTTGACAGACAATAGTGAGGACTGAAATGTTACCAGTGATAGACTATTTTACATACAAAGAACGCACAGACAGAATACACAGAGCAATAGCATCAGCATCAATATTAATAGCAATTATTTCTTACTTCTGCAATGATACTAATAACTGTTCCCTATGAATTGTTTTTTAAATACTGTTGTTTCATAAAGGCATTCCATGTGCTGAGAGCACTGTTCTCAGTGGGGCAGGATTTCACCACGACTCTTGCACCAATAATTGTTTAAATGAATGACCAGACAAGAAAGCAATATAATAGTGATATTTTTACTCTTGTGAGGCAATGAGGTGTACGTGATGAAGGTCTTTGTGCCCCTGCATTTCTATCTTACCCTTTTAATACCAGTATTACCTTCTAACTGAAGGAACTAGTAGAATTTGCTGAACTATGTCCCTTAGCTTGTTCAGATGCCTAGGGCTAGGTAGAATGACTGGATCGTCATCTACACAACAACCTGCATCAATGTTGTGGTATCTACTTTTTCCTACGCAACTAATGCCAAATTCCATTCTCTTGCTTCAATAGGCACAGGTACCCATCCTCAAGATAACAATGGATACCCTTGACAACACACTACAATTACACAGGAAAAAAGGAGCGAAGAGCACACTAAGATAACTGTCACACCAAAAGAACCGAAACATTCAAAGTAAATTGTAAACCTTCACTAGACTAAAAAAGAAACTCAATAAGGCACAAACATACACCACTGAATATAATATTTAAACCACAGTAGACCAGGATTTTGCAATTTAAAAACATTTTACAACTCAGAAGGACAGCCATCTGAAAAAAAGAACCTTTCCTGCTAGGACTCTCAACTCTTTAATTTCACACTGAAGGGGTTCTACTGAGGGTATCTACTCTGACTTCTCTGGGCAAAGACTAACAGAATTTTTATTTAAGTAAAAACCCTCTTCGAATTCTTGTATATCTCTATAAATTTCAAAAAGTATCCACTGAATGTCCATTTTAGCAAGCATTTAAAATTTTCATGCAACTGGAATCCTAAAAGAAATCACAGCAGCAGAATAATTCACATTCATTGATAATTAAATGAATAGTACAAATCAGAAAAGTGAAATATTTAAGGAAAAAGGGGGAAAAGAGAGGCAGGAATAGTAGTACATAAATCTACACACTGGAAATGATCCAAGTTGAGAAGTTCTCCAGATGTCAGTCTGTAAACAGTACTTCATAAAATGAATTTCCCCATTAATTGTTGGCAGGAATAACATCTAGAATATGTTATTACATTTGACCCACTCTTTCCCCCTTTTCTGTGTAGCTAAATTCTTTTCTGACATCACAGATCTTTTATCAGTTGTGATAAATCCAAGAAAGCAAGCTTTGGTCAGCAAAACTGTTTGATAGGGTACAACACGCATAAAATTACACTCAAGCTAATTGTGAACTTTGTTCACCAAAGGAAATGAGACTTCTCTTGTTTATTTTCACTACATCTGTTTTTGTAACACATTTGGTTCTTAAGTTGGAAAAAGACACCCACACCCAAAGGAAACATAAACATATAATACATATTGAACAAAAATTAAGTACTGATAGTTTTCCTACAGGTTCCTATCACCCTGTTTTTACACATTTTAACATGGGTCTAAAAGTTGAAAAACAGGAAAACAAAAGTAGTATACCTCTAAAAAATGAAAAGGCACTTTGAGGGAAAGACTATTTGGGTTTCCTCTTTCTCTTCCACTCAATCACAATCTAAACTATGCATAAAGTTTCCATTTCCCTCTGAAATTAGCTCTTACAAGAGTCTACAGAAAGCAGGAAAAAAAGCTTCCTGAGCAGCCTTTGACAGCAAGAGAGTCAAAATGTGACCAGGAAGCTCTCTAAATAGCTGATTTTTTCATATGTGTGTATACCATTATACACTGGAGATAATCTATACAGCAAAATTATTTCATAGAGATTCCAAAACTATATGCAAAACCATATTCAGTTGGGTTTTCTGTGCTGCCTATAATTTTTAGGGAATTGTATACTAAAAATCCAGTCTAAGTCATTACAGATTATCCTCTTTGTTCATCAATTCCTTCTACTGACTCTGCTAGCTACATTTATTCAAGTCCTGTAAATTTTCAGGATCCGCCCATCAGAAAGTAGCTTGCCTAGTGAAGTAAACACATGCATGCAAGTTTTGTAGACAGTTAGTGCTACTGCTGCTTTCTAGAAAGAAGATAAAACAATACAATCTATAGAAGAAAACAATACATATTTGAGTGTATAATGAGGTCCAGGGAACATTTATTCACATACTGGGTCTGCATTAGAATCTGTCATTTATATAGACATATTCCAGGAACGCAAGCATATTTCCATTGCAGAGTGTAAGGGGAGAGAGAGAAAAGGGAGAGAGAGAAAAGGGAGAGAGAGAAAAGGGAGAGAGAGAAAAGGGAGAGAGAGAAAAGGGAGGTTTAGGGTTTTTTTTCCTAAATGGGTGTCTGATAATGAACTTGGTTGCAATTCACAGTAGAAAACAATCCAGGTTTAGTTCAGATATTCACTAGCAAAATGTAGAGTCACTAATTAATCAGCTATAGATTTCAGAACATCGCACTGAAGTCTAATAGTATGGCTACAATTGCACAGTCACAAAATTCCATTGTTTTGTGCCTGATTTGACATAACCAAATTCAATGAAATAATGGAAAGTATTTCTGTATTACATTCCATTAGAATAATAAATCAATGAAAAATCATACCAACCGAACATGCAGTCCAAGGTCATTGAAGATCACCAAAGCATATTTTCAATGGGAGTACACAGACATACCAAACTGTTGCTCTGCTGTTGTTTTCCTGAAATGTTTTTTAACAAAACTTCCAGTTCATAAATTCCATAGCTTGTCCTATTGTTGCTACTATTTGCATTGAGAGATATGAAGAGATGATTTGCACCAATTGTGTGGCTTCTGTTTAAGCTTGTAGCACATTCAAATATTTCGAACACGCCTGAATTCATAAAATCTTGACTTAAGAAGTTCAGGGTACTTTGGCAGCGTAACCTCTTTATGGGAGCAACTATGCTGTTTAAACTGTCAAATTATCTTGGCCATTCTTCCAGGATGAGGTTCAGTGCATGTGGTATGCAAATCATATGAATGGCATTGGGAAACACATTGCTAAAGACAGATCTAACAGCTGTTTTCATTAGAGAAGCATTATTGGACATTCAGCCACGAACACAACCAAAACCAACCTTCAGTAGTACCCTTACTAACACAGGACTGAGAATGCAGTAACACTAAACTATATAATGCCATTCAATATCTACCAAAAGTCATTCGTCACTCACTATGAACAAAGGATGAATGATGACAGCTGTAATTCGACCACATAAGTGTACTGTTCCATCCAACAAATTGTTCACCTGATGAGCATGCACTAGCTGAAAAACATGCTCTGTGTTCTGGTATGTGTTGGGAGAGGTAATTTTTACTGAGTTTTGTAGTGCTTGGAGGATTTCCCTCAGCCTTTATGTAACAGCAATAAAAAAAAACTCAGCTCATAACAAGAAATTTTCCAGGGCAATATCAACTCTTGACAAACACCATAACCATAAAAATCATTGTATTTTTCAGAGTACACTGCCTCACATAACACCTGGTGCTTTTTGTTGACTGGATCTCACATCCTCTTCCCCATATTCAGTGTACCATGAAGTGTAGCTTCCATTTAGCATAACTAGAAAAGGTTTTCTTTCAAAATGCTTAAATACAGCAGTAGCAGAAGTTACAGAATACACTGTCATCAACAATTTTCAGGACATTCTTCATTCAGTAACAAACACGATTTCATGCTGCCCTTTTGGGGAGCAAGAGGAATATGCAAGGGTTTTGTTATTATTAGTTCTGGTTTACCTATAGAAATTCACTTTGTGCACATAAATATACATATATATGTATTAGGATATATATGCGAAATATAAAAAGAATTTTATACCAAATATTTTGTCTTCAGTAAGACCTTCTTCCAATTCTGTAGAGCTTGTATTTATTGCATTGTTTCAGCAATGCACAGTGCTAAAGAGGCTACTAGATCTTTAGACTTTTTTACTAATTTACATCAAAAACTTAAATAGGTAAGGCTCCCTTTTATTAACACTTTCCTAATTATTTTTTCTAAAAGTGTATTCAACTGAATTTCTAATGTCAGTTCTGGTTCCTCTCTGCCAGTACACCCCAAGAGAACACCTGAAAGTCAATGTTCAGAGCAGCTGGGATCTCCAGAGCATGCTTCTCAAAAAAATGTTCCTAATATTGTCTCTAACCTTTCTTCAGTGTACAATGAAAGGAGACAGACTAAAATTGACTGTTGTAACCTTGATACCAAACCCTCCTGGTATTCATCATTCTAAAAAGTTTAGAGAACTGTTTTGGTCCTAGAACACATATATGAATCATTCTTCAAGCTGAGGATGCAAGCACGCAGACACATATATAGATACTATACATATACAAATTTTGGACTTATTAGTGAAGAAAGAACAATTCCTCATTCTCTGCAGTCAGAAGTCAAAGAGACAGTAAATGTTTGTGGCATGGTTTTCAGTTCTCTAACCTATGAGTTACAAAACTGTTCTGTCACACAACCATACCGCAAGACTTCAAGGTGAGTATTCTTTGACCGGTTAAGAGGAACAGACAACTATTTACCTTCAAGGAGACTGAGGTATATTGACCTAAGCAAGACACTGTTTACAAGTTCTTAACAACAAGAGGAAGCTCAGTAATGCAGGTTAGTGAAAATTGGATTTTTGTCCCAGCTGTGAATGTGAAATAAAAGACAATGCAATTTGCTGCATGAGGCCTTGTTGTGCAGGGTCGTTTGGATGTTTGAGAGCGCCTTGATGGAACACTAGTCAGACAGAAACAGTGAATGAGGGGCTTATTCCTAATCCAGACCAGAAATTGAGTGAAAGCAAAGAAAAAGCATTTGAGATGTATGCTAATGCATGATTTTGGGCAAGAGAATACAGGAACAAAAACTACTGACATCAATGCAATATCAGATATATTGTGGGTAACAGAAGACAGTGAACTAGTAACTGATACTCAAACAGAGGTACTGAAGGATATGTGTTTCTCAGAAAGGCAAAACTGAAATGGCAGGGTAATACTTCATAGCACTATTGTGATGGGCTACTGAAAGAGTAGTATGCAGAATTAGTCAATTTGGAAAAGGATTATAAAGCAGTTTAATACACAAAATGTCAAATTTTAGCTACAGAATACCAAGATCAGATTTCAATAGCAATTGTAATTGCTGTAATATTATGAGAGGAATTAATATTATCAGAAATGGTGTTGTTATGGAAATGAAAGAACATACAAAACCCACAGAAATAATTACAGGATGATAAAGGAAAAAGGCTCCAGTATGATGACCAGGAAAAAGGTGAATGCAATTCTGAAACCTACCTGACAATGTTATAAAGAAGGATCAAGAAAGCAGTAATACTATTGAACAAGGCACTGGTAAGACATCTGGAATACTGTATTCATTTCTTGTTACCATGTTCATGACAGATTAAATAAACCTGGAAAAATTCAGCTGAAGGTTACTAAGATAATGCAGGAATCACTTATCTTATTGACACATGAGCAGACGACCAGTCTTGCTTAGCTAAGAGGATTAAAAATCACGGAATCATGGAATTTTTAGAGTTGGAAGGGACCTCTAGAGATCATCTAGTCCAACGCCCCTGCTGACGCAGGAATGCCTAGAGCACATTACTCAGGACTGCATCCAGGCGGGTCTTGAAAATCTCCAGAGAAGGGGACTCCACAACCTCCCTGAGTAGCCTGTTCCAGTGCTCTGTCACCCTAACCGTAAAGAAGTTTTTTCTTGTGTTTTAACGGAACAGACTGATCTTTACTAATAATTCAATTAGGCCAGAAATCCTTAGTGTCTGACAAAATAAAAGAAAGTCTTTGAACAAGAATGAATTGATCATAAATTAATTTTCACTTGAAATTAGGCTTCTGCCTTCCAAGGAGTAAGGGCTTTGAACAACCTGAATGGGAATTGGGCAGACAAACAATTGTATTTATGAATGGGACTAAATTACCTTTTTCTAACACAGAGATGGAGTTTCTGAACTAGGAATTTCTTTTCTTCCTTTCCTCCTCCCCTCCATCCCCTCCAAATAGAAGATAGAGGGAATATAGGACAAAATAAATATAGATTTATCTACTAGTATCCAGTTCTCTATTATCTAATTATAAGTTAATACCTAATCATTAGGACACTAATGAATTACTATTCTCTACTTATCTAACAATATTTTCACAGCATTCAAAGTGAACATGAGACACCGCAAAAACTAGGCTACCTGGCTACTTTAACCAGCTGTAAGAAGTAAACCATTAGTTCAAAATGGAAAATAAAAACTGTGAGGATTCTGGGACCAAAGTACCACATTTCCTTTTAAAAAGCAGCAGTGATATTGCAAACACTTAAAAACTCTAGTTCTGACAATTCTGGTTCCCAAAAGCATTTGGCAAGCACACTTACTAAATTTACCTTTGGAGAGACACTGGACTATAAAATATAAAATAATAAGTGCTGAAATTTAATACAAGTAATCAGGCATTGTATTTTTAAGAGGGCAATGAACTAGCCTCTGTTTTTCTGTATCTCCAGATACTACTTGGAAATAAGCAACTCAGTGATGAAATAAACATGGACACAAGCATCCTCTTTTAACTTTATTGAAATAAACCCAATAAACATCTATCTGGTGCCTTTCCAAGATAAACAGCATATAGATCCTTTGAGCAATAGGAGTCTAGGAAATCAAAGTATTCATAAGAGAGAATGACATTCTCTTTTTCATAACGGCGTTCCCTTCCACACTTGAAATGCAACATTTGCTAAAAATACTTTCAGTTAATTATATCAAAGATAGCACAATGTTTTCATTTATTGTAAATTTTTACTTTCTCAATTGTACCCAAATATCAGACTTGTCTGTAACATGTAAAACCTGAGTAACATTGTATTTGTTTAGTCTAAAAAAATTTCACTTTTACTTAATGACTAACTATGATTTTTATTAATTGTACTAGGAGCTAAGAACAAATCAAATTATAATAACCTGTCTTTGCTCCAATACTGCAATAAGAAACATACTTTACTTATATTTACTTTAATCCACCTAGTATTTAATACTTCAGTTACTATATACTCCACTGACCAAATAAATCCAAGTATTATCTTGTGTTAGCTCAACCTTTTATGACATTAAAATCTCTGGGATTCATTTTAGGAGGAATCAAAAAAGGCAACTTGGCTCCATTTAGTATCATAATGCCATTCAATTAATCTCATTCATTTGGAGGAAATGAGCACAGAACTGTACATAATACTTTAAAATTACATCTTATCCTGCAGACAGAATTCTTTCCTTTGCTTAGAAGAACTTCCTATTCAGCAAACTTTACACTACAAACTGCATATAATTCCACTATTTCACTAGTGCCACACCTGTATCTGTCTAAATCACACAATTTTACTAACTTCAATAGCGTTCAAATGTTATGAAAATGATACAACTGAAATAAAAGTGATGTTCCATTACTGAGTTTACTTTGCAACTTTCTTCTTGTTTAAGAATGAAGGACTGAAATCATGGAAGCAAACATTTTGTATAGTATCTTCTGCAAGTATTTTCAGAAGTAGCCAGGAGACTGGTGTGCTTCACGTGATAAACCTTAAAGAGAACCAACTTTACAAAGCTGCCAAGTACCTTTCTACCAAAGACAAGGTATCTGAAGATATGAGAAACCATGTTCCCAAAAACCTCTATTAACTCGGGAGAGCCTTGGCACTGAACTTTTCAGAGAGGAGGGAGAGACTCAATGTCATCAAATGAATTACATCCACTAGAAGATAACGGATATTTAGGGAGAACTGAGTTCAAATCCAACCTGCTTTTTTTGGTAAAAAGTAAGGTCTGTTTTTACAATAAAATGTTACGTCTGAGAAACAAAGTGGCTTTTTATATGGGAAGGCACAGGATTAACTGTTCTTTTTCATCTTATTTAAAAGCTGACATTGCTGCTACTGTCCAAGATGATAAATAAAGTGACAGACCAAGTAGAATACAGAGATGCTCTCAGTCATCTACTTTTATGCCTTATACTTATTTAATTCTCTCAGTTGACTCTCCAGATTTTAAGGATCATCTTGTAGCCTGACTGGGACAAGGGTTTACTCATTTAAAAAAAAATATTTTTGTAACTGTGACTGGATACCCTGAAATTTGCTAAAGTACAAAGTGAAAGTTGTATGACAAGAGTAGCCCCTACTTCCCTTCATTCCCCAAATCATATTTTTCTCGGTTTTGTACAACATTAGTACATGCTAAAGAAACTCTATGTCAAACTAAACATAAATCTTGTAATGTATAGTTTAAATAAAACATAATTTAGAAATGTCTGGCTCATCTACGAGGAAGCTATACAAAGCAATCTAAAGACTAAAGGATCAAATATGCTTTTCAAAACACACCTGAAAGCATTAGACAAATAACCTGAAAACGGAGAAGAGAATGAATTGAAATGACAGAATTTTACAGATTGCTTTTCACAATCACACCAATCAAGAAAAAAGAGAGGAAAAAAGTTTAGAGATGCTTTTTACTAATTTGTATAATATTGTTCCATGCCTGCATACCTCTTTTTTAAAAGTAAAAATATTTCTTTCTCCTCTAGTGATAAAACTGAATCTTATGCTGCAGCTTTACAACTATTTTAAGCCATTCATGTATGCCTTCAATAAAATAAGAAGCTCGTCTATCATCCTATTTTTTGGTCCCCATTATCTCCTCTTTGCTGGCATAAAGGTACACCGGAAGTTGTGTGATATATCAGATCTAGAAACTCATCTAGCCGAAAACACAACAGTAAAACTCATAAAGGCTAATCATGAGAATCATGAAATAATTTGTTGGAAGGGACCTCTGGAGGTCATTCCATCCAACCTCCTAAATCAGAGCAGGCCCGGCTAGATCAGATTGCCCTGGGACTCATTAAAAGGAGTTCCAAGTATCTCCAAAAGAGATATTTCATTGCATCTCTGGGCAACCTCTTCTGGTATTTGACACAGAAAAAGAGATTTTGTCATGTTATATGTCACACAAATTCCCAGTGTTTTGACTTCCCTCCCCTTCCTTTCCTTTCCTACTATCATCAGGCACCTTCAAGAAGCATGAGGCCCCATCTAAACATTTCTTTAACAAGTCCTCCATTCTTAAACATGAAAATGGGTCAAAAATAACTCCAGTAATGTAACACAAGTGTATACATAGGAGGCACTCCATTTCCACGTAAGTGCAGGACTTCAATACTTCTGCAATAACTACAACACAGTGTATATTATACAGCATGCCTAAAGAGCAGCAGAGTTTTCCCACGCTTTGCTTTTGCGCTGGTGAGAAAGTTGGTGATGCAGGATTTGGTGAAAGAAATGTCTTCCAGTGGATGTGGTAGCCAAAAAAGGCTCTCGGGCACGCAGTAAGAAGAGGGCGGACCTGACCAAAGGATCCTCATCAAAATGAAGTAATGAAGTGAAGTAATGGAAGTGTCAAAAAGTGGGTTTTTTCTCATTTGTCTTAGGGAGCAAAATCACAGGCTTGTGGTGTGCCACTGCATTCTGATGTTCTTTGAGTGTAATCGAAAATCTCTTCTCGTCAATAATCTTATCTAATATATACAAGCTTCATAACACAGCACTTTATGCACAGGAAAAAACAACACGACTGGGTCTCAGTTTCAATGTTCTTCCTATGATCCACAATGGAAATCATAAATGAGATTTTATGCATAAGAACTGGTCACTTAAAGACAGATTTTGTCACACAATTTGAATTTAGTATTTACTACCTACAGTATTTACCCTATAGAATTTCTGAAGACTTTCTATATTTGATTAACAAAACATCTGATCCTCTATTTGCCTCAAGCATGCCATTTTCCCTACAGTGTAGTATAGAAAGATCAACCTTCCCTGAATTGTGACGCTGAAAATTTCAGACTTCCTAAATAGTACAACTTTCTTCTCATTTACAGTGGTATTAATCTCTAGGGTTTTTTCCAAGAAGAATTCCCTGACACTTAAGTGAAAGATTTATCAATACAGAGGCTTTTCAGCAACAAGCTAGGCTTGTTTATGAAAGCCATAAACAATCCATTTAGTAAATAGAGCTTCAAACTATAATAAAGAATTTCCCAAGGTCTAAACCATGTTTTCGCAGTTTATAACTACTCTGAATAACATTACACCCATGTATGATGGGCTAACCCTGGCTGGACACCAGATCTCCACCAAGCTGCTGAGCCCTCCTCAGCTGGACAGGGCAGAGAAAATATAACAGAAGGCTTGTGGGTCCAGACAAGGAGAGGGAGAGATCACTCACCAATTACCATCATGGGCTAACCAGACTTGACTCAGGGAAATTAATTAAATTTATTGTCAATTAAATCAGAGTAGAGTAATGAGAAATAAACGCAAATCTTAAAACACCTTCCCCCCAACCCCTCCCTTCTTCTCAGGCTCAACTTCACTCCCGATTTTCTCTACCTCCTCCCTTCCAGTGGCGCAAGGGTATGGGGAATGGGGATTGCAGTCAGTTCATTACCCGCTGCCTCTGCCACTCCTTCCTCCTCAGGGGGAGGACTCCTCACACTCTTCCCCTGCTCCAGCATGGGGTGCCTCCCATAGAAGACAAACTTCTCCAGTGTGGGTCCTTCCCACAGGTGGCAGTTCTTCACAATCTGCTCCAGCATGGGTCCCTTCCATGTGTCATTTCCACGGGGTGCAGGCTTTCAGGAACAGACTGCTCCAGCGCGTGTCCCCCACAGGATCATAAATCCTGCCAGCAAACCTGCTCCAGTGTGGGCTTCTCTCTCCACCAGTTTGCAGGTCCTGCCAGGAGCCTGCTCCAGCGTGGGCTCTCCACCGGGTCACAGCCTCCTTTGGGCACATCCACCTCCACGGGCTGCAGGTGGATATCGGCTCCACTGTTAACTTCCACAGGCTGCAGGGGGACAGCCTGCCTCACCATAGCCTTCATCATGGGCTGCAGGGGAATCTCTGCTCTGGTCACCCGGAGCAGCTCCTCCCACTCGTTCTTCACTGACCTTGGTGTCTGCAGAGCTGTTGCTCTCATATATTCTCACTTCTCTCTCCAGCTGCAACTGCGCAGTTCTGGGGTTTTTTTTTATTCTCCACTTCTTAAATATGTTCTCACAGAGGCGCTACCACCATTGCTGCTGGCCTTGGCCAGCAGCAGGTCTGTCTTGGAGCCGGCTGGCATTGCCACTATTGGACATGGTGGAAGCTTCTAGCAACTTCTCACAGAAGCCACCCCTGTAGCCCCCCTACTACCAAAACCTTGCCACGCAAACCCAATACACCATGTTACAGAACTAGACAAAAAGAACATGCTAGAATCCCTAATTCTAGGCTATAAACACTAACTGGCTTGGAAGGTCAAGTTAAATACTATGAAATTGGCTTTTACTGTCTAAAAACATTCTCAAATGAAGCTAGGTTTTTGCAAACGTGGATATGCTTTAAATTATTTGGTGCACTTTTCCCTGTGAAGCTACTGATTAAAATAGCACCATGGCTGCTGCTCCTCCTATACTTCAGCAATGTCACTCCTCCTTCACCAGTTCTTTTTAGATTCCACTTCTTCTTTCTTTAAACCCTCTAGCCACAGCACTAATATAACATGTATACTTCTCCTCTCTACCTGTACATCACTTGAAAGAAACTAACTTAAGTTCAAATACCTGTATCTGAGTGGCAAACCAAAGATCATCTAACTGTAGTTTGCTGTCATCAAACCTATGATCTTTTATATTAACTTATTTTGACAGTGTGTTTTAACAAAAGTTTAGTAACAGCATGAGCAATTTCTTCATCCCCATAATGTGCACAATATTTAAAGTTATTCTAAATATTTTAGAGTCAAATTGACTACAAACATTATCAAATATTATGTTCTTTATATCATTAGATAGCAGAAATATTTAATGTAAAAAGTCAATTACACCTTTTTGACTGATTTTTTTTTTTTTTTGGTCTCACTTTGTATCAACTTTTACTTTGACAGCACCAAAATTCCTCCTGAACTCAGTAAGATCCGAATTCCTTCATTAAAAGAAGTAACTTGATGGGAGACAATTTCTATAAAAA
>VYXH01011498.1:433021-525945 GCA_013397275.1 Burhinus bistriatus | reverse complement strand
GTACTAGGGGAAATATAATACTTCAAGTTCACATTTTGTGGCAGTTGCTACAGTCAGCCTTTGCAAAGGGTTTGGTGCACCTATTAATACTACATGCTGAGTGTTCCCTACTTCATGCTCAGTAGGAATTAACAGAAATGAATCAATGTAATTTTCATATTTTCTTTATACTTTTATCGCTGTACTTGTCATAAAGACATGAGGACAGCACTGCTGTCATTGCAGCAAAGTTACAGGAAAAAATGAGCCTTTTACAGCCTCTAATCTTTTTTTTCCTCCCAGAACATAATTGGGTATTTCTGTTTTCCCTTCTACTAATACCAAATCTGCAATGAGCTAAAAACATCTTCTGTACCATCCTTTTCATCCAAACACTAAAGGAAGACCCACCTGAAGTGAATTCAAACTCTGAATGTACTTTTGTAAGAAGTCTGCTTCACAGTTCCCTCTCAACTGTTCTGGTAAGTCAGAAGGTTAGCAACCGCTACATGAATACAAGTAAAACAGTAACATACAGCACTGTCAAGTAAAAAGGAGAAATCCTGACTAAATTAAGTCAATGGCAAAACTCCCAGCAACATCAATGGGGCCAGGATTTCACCCTTATCTTGTTGATCAAAACAATTATTTCACTGTTCAGAAGGACCAGACTGCTATGCCTGCCAAGAATTTCTTAATGCAACCTACCATGGTACGTCTTAACTGTATATACCTCTATAAGTATTCCTTTTTCATTCTACCAAGGTAAACTGTTGACTTGCCAAAAATATTACAACATAATCAAACAGCATCCACAACAAAGACCTTTCTTTCATCTTTGCAAAGAGCCAGATGTAGCAAAGCTCTCCTTAGCATAACTTTACCATTGGTCTGCAAATGAATAATTATCACTCCCTCACCACCCATTACCAGCCACTGATGTTCATAGCTGCTGAAGTGGCATACCTCCGTTAAAAAGGAATGGTTTGAACTGAGAAATTAAGTGCTTTCTTGGTTTGGCAATGCTGTGTTGCAGAAAGCTTCCTATTTTTCAGTGAATCACAAAGTACACACTTGGAGGAATATCTTGTACATAGCATGGACCCAAATTCAGAGTAGACTAACCATGAACAGTATAACTGAACACCTCTTATATTTCTTCACAGGGTTTACAATATACACTGTAACTACACTAACCAAAATGATCTCATCCATATGCAATTCAATAGCCACAGAGAATCAAGTTATCCACACGAGAATCAATTTTACGCTAAACTAGAACAAAACTCTGTTTTTAACATGCTGCAAACATGACCAAAAATAAAGGCTCTCTTTTGACATAGATACCAGTACTTTTTATTCAGAAATATCTGAGAAATCTGTTGCAAGATTGTACAACAAGCATTTTTCCTTGATAAGTAATTAAATGAAATAATCAAGCAGAACTGGTTAATTTGTTCTCCTCAGACTGGGGAAGTATTGCAAAGTATTAATTCTGCCAATACAGTGCCTTTGTAAGGAAACAGGGCAGTTGTTTACTGCCACAGGCATCATAAGAACCTGTCTTACTTCCAGAAGGACTTTTAGGATAGAATCACAGGAGCATAGGAGAATCCTATCTACAACATGGGATATGGCCCTTGCTAGATCTTAACCTCTTTAATCACCTCATCATATCTAGCTGGAATTTACTTTACATTACTCCATAGAATTTCCTTCTTCTCAACAATTTATGGTAGAATGTAATCAGACCCAGGATATCTAACATAATTTATTCCACTAACTTCAATCTCCTGCATAACTCCTGTAACATTATTGCCTGGGTTATCCATGACCTGATTCAAATGAGAATGTCAGTTTATAACTTCATTTAAGTATCCCTGAACAAGAACCTAATACCCCTAATGACCACTCTGGTTACAAGACACCCTCTCCATTTTAGAGAAGATAAAACCCAAGAATTACTAATTCATATCTATTTAAATAGATTTTAAGATTGGAAGGAAACAGTCTGATCATTTAGCCAGATTTTACTCTGAAATGTCGTCCACAAATTCCTATATGTAATTCAACCATCCATTTATTTCTAAGCTGCTTTCAAGAATATCACCAGCAATTATTTTTACTTTAAAAACCCACAGTTTTGACTGAAAAGTTTATTTGAAAAAAGCGCTAAAACACACACATGCTTATCAGTACTGACACAGTTTTAAGATAATCGTGAAAGAGTTCGCAGTGCAGCTATAAAATTTAATGTAGTTCAGCACCACATAACTTACATTAAAAAAGGTTGTTCATAATATTTATTACCCTCTAGTTGCACTATTTCTGTTCAGCCATCCATTTGAATTGAGGCATCCTTCATCATCCATATACATCAGACCTTCTCTTTGATCTCTCATAGTAAATTTAAAGGCTGAGTAAATGTTCTTTGAAACACAGGGTGTGGCACAGCTGCTTATTGTTACATAGAAGACAGTAGGTCATTAAAATTGAAACTCGATTAATACAGTGGAACATCCCCCTAATAATATCCCAACTTTGAAGTAATACTCCTTTCGGTGATATCTCTAATTTACAGTTAACTAGTCTTCTTCAAGTGGAATAACAGTCAAGCTTTGGTTAAGGTCAGAATTAATAAAGTGCATCTTTCATCAAAAGACAGAGAGCTATTGGCAATGCACCCTGCTGTGGTATCTGCACTTAAAACACCCAACAGATATGCAGCCTACCACATTAATCACATGAAACTCATCAAGCCTACCATTTTTACCAGTTTGCTGCAGGTTTTTATAATCCTATGAGAAAGTACTTTAATTTTTGCCTCAAAGTATAATTGAATCAAAACAAAACCTTTGGGATTCAAGTTTATGTATCTTTCCACTTTTGCTTGCCCCCTTATCGCCACTGTGGTTCAGCCAGTGACACAATTAGAAAAGAAAGAACTATTTTCAAGAATTTTCAAATCTGCCCGTGTCATGAAGCACCTCATGTTCAATTTCATTACATTTTCCAGCTCAAATATCAGATCAAAGTGTTAGAGATGGGTGAATCTGAATAAAC
The DNA here is from genome assembly GCA_013397275.1 of Burhinus bistriatus. NCBI lineage: Eukaryota > Metazoa > Chordata > Aves > Charadriiformes > Burhinidae > Burhinus > Burhinus bistriatus. The sequence continues at coordinate 522,903 of VYXH01011498.1, read as the reverse complement.
ATGGAGCAAGGGAAACATGAATTTATGGACCTTCACTTACCATATGAACATTACCTGAACTCTCCATGCCAGTTTCATGAGCAGACTAACAGCTAACAGCTCACAAGTGGAACAGTCATAAATATGACTGGTCTTCCAAAATGCTCGTTCTTTAAAAATTAAGAAAAAAAAAAAATCTGCAAGTTCAATACTGATGATGCAGCTACAACTTTGTAATAATGTCAGGCATTCAGATTCAGGAAGATGTCACCCTTATCCCTAAGAAAAAGGTATCAATACCACGGGGAGGCAATTCACAAGGTAGCTACTGAAGAGCTTTACTGCAGCCAGAGCTGCCTCCTATCTGAGCTGGAGGTGGTCACTCAAAAAAACAAGGGAAAATAAAAAAGGGAAATTGAGAGAGATTCTACACCTCATTGGCTGCCATCCATAACCAAAGATGTGACCTTAAAATGCCACTATTTTAATCGCAGGCCGAAACGCAAGGATATGAGCTATGCTTGCTGAGGCACAGGCTGTGCCCTGTGCTCTCTAAAACTCAGCCTGTCCAATCACATCTACCTCCAAGTCTGGGGATCCAACCACCCAGAGGCAGTGAAAACTGCCCTGCGTTGCCAGATGGATCTGGCTGTTTAATACGTTCCCTGAAGTCCAAGAGCTCTCTCTGAAATTGCTGTAGTTAACCTCAGGGAATTATTCTTTAATTGCAGTGTAGTTTTCCATTGTAGCCAAAAAAAAANNGCAGTTGATTTTTCCATTTAAAAAAAAAAAAAAAAAAAAAAAAAAAAAAAAAGAAAGTATTAGGACAGACATCCCTGGCTCCCTGAAACTCACAACCCACAAAAAACTTAGCTAAACTTACTATAAGATTGTCATTTTAAGCTTTGTTATCATGTAGCTATGCATTTTAAAAATAATCTTCTAGTATAGAATTTGTTATGCTTAGACTAAGACCTAAGGCAATTTCTGCTTCAAATGTTAAAGCCACTCTTTTACCTACTAAAGTTATAAGACCTTTAAAACTATTTTTTGTTGTTTCAAAAAAAGCATTGGGAACTTTTCTGCGTGCAACTTAAAACCAGCTGTACTTTGCAAGTAAAAACTTTCCAAGTGCCTGGCTCTCTGCAGATTTTTGGCAAATCTATTTGAAAAATTGAAAACTGGGGGCCTGAGCCAAAGCTTACTGAAGTCTATGGAAAAACTCCCATAGATTTCATCAGGATTTGGATTAGGCCCTAAAAAAGTCTGAAGTAATTGAAAAATCAGTTCTGCATGTACAAAATACAAAATTTTCACTAGGTTTAGATTTATTACACTCCTTTATGGTAATGTGGAAGAGCAAATATATTATAAGCAGTGTTAGTGATGTACATATAGTTTTGCACTTTTAATTCACCACAGAGTTCCACAGACTCATGCATGTTACTTACACTGCCTAAATTGTAAAAATTATGAAATCAATCCCACATACACAAACACTTTTACTTCATTTTTAAAAGACTTGAATATTGAGAAAAAACATACCATCATAGCTCAAGTGTTTGGGTTTTTTTTTAAATTGAGGACCAAACAAAACATGGATTAAGAGTTTCTCTTCAAAAGCTGTAAGCCAAATTCAATGATAACAAAAAAAACCCCAAAAACATGCAAATAACTATCTCATTCTGAGCACGCTTGCTCAGAACAGCTTAGAATAATGTAATGCTAGCAATTTCAGCTAAGATACATCTAATTTATGGCAGCATAAGAGAAGAGTCGTGTTTACTCAACCTAAATGTGACAGAAAACAAAGAAAAGTAGCAAATGCAAAACAAATGGGTTGTGTTACCTGAAATAATGGCCACATCTCCTGATGTGTAAACAGTTGCGTCTCTACTGACTACAGGATGCTACTTCCAGTCAGAAGAAACTGAATAAACCATTAATCTTGACATATCCTGGCTTGAGCTATATACACTAAAAGAAATATTTACAATCAACTTAAGAGAAATGTTGCATTCACATATTAAAAAAGGGGGGGAGAAAAAGGCTCCCAAAGAACTTGTTCTCAGCATTTTAAGAAAGGAGGGCTGACCTGGAAATTATTTGCCACCACCACCCCTTCCTCCCTATGTAATCCCTCTCCCCCAATACCATTTTGTGGATGGGTATGCTTTGCCATGGTTGTACTTAGGAAAAGTAGGCAATCACTGTAGGAAAAGTAATGTCATCTAAATTGCAGAGCTAATGATGCTCTTCAAATGCCTACAGCTCATGTATGAATATCGAGGCACTCCACGATATAGGTTGTTCTTGAAACATCACAGGAAATCAAAATTTAGAGGAACCAAGGGAAACCTGTTAAGTGGAAATTCAAAGTATGACTGGAGATATAAGACTGACTCCCCATTAATAGCATACCTTAAATAAAAGGATTATGCTACATTATTAAAGTTTGGCTTTATTTAAAAATAGAATATATCATTTGTTACAGTCTCTTAAAATAAATACCTAGGTTTTACTTTTACTTTTTTACTTGTTGCTATTGAGTCTGCTGAAATGGAAGGTCAGAGGCTGTACATTTTCTCCGTAATTTTGAACAATTAGCTCATTAGTGCAGATTTTAGAAATTTCTGTTTGTGGTCTCTGAAGGACTCAAACCATATAGAAAATAAAGCTCAGTGACAAGCACAATCATTATCGGAAATTCTTTCAACTGACAATTATTTTCACCAAAAGCTTACTTCAACATTATGAATCATTTGTGACCACTTATACTTAAGTAGGAGATATTAAAATTTAATGGATTTCAATGCAAAGAGCCAGCAATAGGACTGTACACACCAAGGCACTAATGTGTTGATCCTAACTGTACTTAGATGAGGCAAGTTGGAATTGCAATGCTGCCAACTAAATTTCATAGTACAAGAAATGAATGAATCCCAAATCTCAAGCGGGATTTCTTTTTTATTCATTATGCATGACATTTCCTTCTTTAAATTATTCATTTTTTAAAAAATGTTATTGCTTTAGCCTTCTTAACCTTTGTACTCCTTCACTCTGTGGTTTTTGCCAGCTGTAATATCAATTGAGGTGGGGAGATTTTCCCAACAACATAATACAAACCTTTTCACAACCCTGCACACAAATGTGTTTTGTTACCCTTCCATCTTATTTTGCCCCTTTTCACAATACTGGAATCTTGGAATGTCCTGAAAAAAAACCCCAGGTACTTTCTATCAGCGCCATCTTTTCAATTAAAAAAAAAAAAAGTAATTCCAATGCTTTACCATTGTTTATTTAATCTCTGAAAATTAATCACTTGGAGAACTATCATTTGAGTTCAGCAGAGTGATGAAATTTGACTGAATTCATTAAAGTTAAAGACCACCTCAGACATTCTTCCTCACACTCTTCCCATCTCTGATACTCAGATTTCCATTTTTACATGTGTTCACCTGAACCATGCAGAATAATATATGAACAGGCTGCAAGGCAAGCTGGCTCACCACAATCTATTAATCTGTAACCTGTATTTTAACAGTAAAACACCTAAAAACAACTGTACATAGGAGCTACGACACAAGACTGCAAGGCATATTTGAATTCTGTGTATACACAGGTGTTACTGGCTCACAGTATGACCTTGCGAAAGTCACTTAATTGCTATATAGTTCAATTTTCCTTTCCACAGAAATAAATTACCAAAGTTACTAAAACAACAGAAATAAAAGTTTTAAAGAACAAAGAAAGTTACAATGGAAAGAAGTTACAAAGAGTAAAGATTCACATCAGAGAGCCAAACAATCAATGTTTCTGGCTCCACCAAGCTGTTCGTAAGCTTTTCTTGAGCAACCGCAAAATCTTGTTGCAGTAAGCACTCCCAAAATTCTCCCTAATGATTTGCTACTCCCCTTCCTTTTCACTAAATCAGCTTTATGGGGCAAGGGACATTTTATTCTCAAAAATAGAACTCAAATAATTAGTTTAAAATGTTTGATATATTACCATTTGCTTATTTCTAGGCTTTTATATTAAGATAGAACTGCTCATCATGAACAGCTGATAAATTTCTGTAAAAAATATTTTAAACGTGGAGAACTAGAAGTCACATTAAAGTTGCAGCACTATATCATGTTCCATTATATACCATATCATGTCTCATTATGAGCTGGCATGACACAATGTAACAGAAGTGCATGACAATGCTAGGGGCTGCAAGAGTTATGGCAACTTCTTTGGTCTTACCATTCTAATGTGATTATCATTTGCAATTAGATGGAGAGAAGAAAGTTATGTTTAAAATGGCACAGCAGCTCAGCCATGCAGAGCCGCACAAATTGGATACAGAGTTACACAATGATCACACTGTTTACGGATTTAGTCTCCATTTTGCCTTTGTTAAACCTTGCTAAAATTTCATTGCCTGATAGATCCACACTAGCACCGCAGGATTTTCTCTGCAGTTACTGCTTTGGGCCACCCAGATTGACAGCTGATCAAGAAAAGGGTCTTCCTACCCTTTTATTGCTCTAGTGATAGAGTTACTTGCTCCAACTATCACAGTGAGGGAACTGTGCATATAGTTGCATGGGCATCAAAGGGCACAGTATGGAGAAGGAAAGCAGTGAAGCATAGAGAGGACAAATGCAAAAAATAGTCGAGGAATAACAGAGAAAACCAAACAAAGCAGAGCCATAGTTGTAGCCTTACTAGAAGGAAGAACTACAGAAAGGTTCACCCATGTGAACCTCATGAAGTTCAACAAGGCCAAGTGCAAGGTCCTGCATGTGGTTCAGGGCAACCCCCACCACAGGGNGAGATACTAGGAAGAAATTCTTTACTGTGAGGGTGGTGAGACACTGGAACAGGTTGCCCAGGGAAGTTGTGGATGCCCCATCCCTGCAGGTGTTCAAGGCCAGGTCGGGTAGGGCTTTGAGTAACCTGGTCTAGTGCAAGGTGTCCCTGCCCATGGCAGTGGGGTTGGAACTAGATGACCTTTAAGGTCCCTTCCAACCCAAACCATTCTATGATTCTATGATGACTGTATGATTAAGATAAAAAGAACATATTTTACCAAATGTTTGTTTGCCTTAAGACAGTAAGAAAAGTATAGGAAGTTTGAAAAAACTGATAGTGATACTTCACATATATATATACACACTAAACAAATAAATTTAGCCAGCAAATGTAAGAAAAATCTTATCTTTCTGTTTAAATGCAGCATTCAGTCTTTTTTATATCATCCTATACATTAAAAAAATACTTTTTCACTTTTAGTAAACCACCCACTTCCTGGGGGAAAGTCTTTCAAGGTACTTTATTGATCAACCTATATGATTTTAAGTAAGCTAGAAAAGATGAGCTAGAGTTTTCATCGCAACAGTTGAAGTGAGTTAATGTCAATTTCATATTTAAGGGCCTGAGCCAACAAAACCATATGAATGAATTGGCATGATGTGTTTTATAAATGTGCTTTAAAAGACTCTGGGTACATTTAAGAAAAAACGTCCTCAGCAAACTGACTTTCAATGAGAAATAGGCACTTTTAGTAAGATTTAGATTCCTAAGATCACAGATACTTACCAATGTCCTCTAGACACTTTTGTAAATGGTACTGTCTCATGAAATAGTGGAAACAGGTGGGGAACACTATGAAAAAGATGGGTAAAATGCTGAATCTAATTTGGTCAAAGACAGTTTCCACTCAGTGTACTGCTGGTTCCATCAATCAGTAGCATCCAATCTTTGGGTGTACAAAATCCTTGCAAGTACTTGCAGCAAGCTTTGTGAATGAAACTTTACTTTCACTTTTCCTTTGATAGATTTAACCAGCATTGCTAAAAAGCTTTATGAATACCCAATATATTTAAACTAAAATAAGAAAAAATATCTAAGAGCATGATTTTAAGGGTTACAAAAGGGAAAAAAGTAGTTTAGTATTTTATTACTACAGAAAACATATGGAAAATATCTTAAATGAGAATCACACTTCATAATGGATCGTAGTCTTCTGTGGAGATACATAACACTGGATTTGTGTCACATCTATGAAAAAAAAAAATATATTGGGAATTTTTATACACTTCTCTGCACCAGCATGGGAGGCTACACAAAGTTGTCAATGCACCATGATCTCAGGCTCACAACACTTAAGTTACAGGAAAGGTTTTCAAACTGTGATCTGTCAGCCTCCAGTGATTTTGAGAATATCTGCTGGTAGTTGAAGAGCACTGTCTAGTCCTCAGTGCTGACTTCTGTGCCCTCTTCAGGCTGCTAAACTACTTTTGAATAGTTTTGAACTACATGATTCTAACTTCTCCAGGCAAAAAATTACTGTAGTTGCTACTGAGATAGCATTACCATGACAGACGGGAGACTGGAATCTGTGTGAGTACAAATGGTAAGCATTATATTTCACAAGACACTCTGTGCTAAAGTCCACACTATGGAGTTTGAGAATACCTGAGTTATACTGCCTGTTCCTTTTCCCTAATGACCAATGAAGAATTGATAATTAACAGTATGAGAGGCATTTGCAACAACAAAAATCCTATTTTTTTCAGATCAAACTATTACTAGTCTTTCTTTACAGTACACTCTCTGTGTACTAAGAACTTTGCAGCACTGTTTATGGCTTTTATATACATGTACATATACACACACACACACATATAAATGAGTATTGCTCTTCCAGGAACTCAAATCCACATGTTTTTCCAATCAGTCCCAACATTCTCCTCAAGTTTAGTAGTACGTAAACAGAGAGCTCCTTAAGGAATATGACACATTTTGTTGCATCCCGGTTTTCCAGCTAAGAACACAGCTTCAAAATGGGCGATACTCACTCACGGATACCAATACAGGATTTTGAAAAGAGGTTTTTACAAGCTTACGCAAAGCAAAAAAAAAAAAAAGAAACCCTAGAAAAAAATTTTGTCTTCCAAAGCATGACTTTGGATGCTTTCTGAGTGCATGTATATATTTAATGTGGTAAAGAACATTGTCTTTAAAGTTGTTATTACTTACCGTTTCGTAATCTGAATAATAGAATCATGATTATACAAAGCAGAATCATAATCAACTTGATAAATTAAAAAAGCTATGAAGACTAAGTGTCAAGTCAAGTATATACTACCACGCTTAGGGAAGTAACATCATATGTATAAATACAGACCAGGAAACATCTGGTTAGGCAACAGATGTGTAGGAAAGGGTCTGGAGATTGAGATGGAGCAGAGCATAGACAAAAGGAAAAGCATTCTGTTTTGGAAAACAAATGGTAAGAATTGAAAACCATCGTGACAAAAGACTGAGACAATTCAGTCACAATTAATATAAAAGAAAAAGTTACATAATGGATGTACTAAAAAGTCTTCCAAACATTATAAAGAATATCATTAATTGCCACCACCATCTTCAATATTCACAATAAACCAGTCTGATTTGCAGGCAAGACAACACATATCAAATGTTAGGAACCCTTCCTATAAGGACATTAAGCTACTGTATCAGATATCAAGAGATACTGTTCAACCTTGTCCAAAGTGTTTAAAAGTTCTGATAAACTTTTTCACTGATACTCTGGATACATTAACCCCATCACAACTTAGAGAAGAAAACTAGATGGGCAGCTGGCTTGACTTGCAGCTCTACCTTTATATAAATCTTAAATATTACACAAAACTATTTCCAAATCCCATTTCCTGGATGCAAAAATTTCCTGCTTTTCCTTATAATTTCATTTCGGAAGATTCAGTTGATCTGAGGAGAGAACAGTCTTTGGCACTCCACAGATTTCAGTGACGCAGTACTCAGTAACTGATTTTCAGATTAAATAATAGTTTCTCTACTGCTCCAGTTATATTCAACTGTGTAAGTAAATCATGCTAAAGCACAATACAAAGACCTCCTAATCAAATAGAACAGAAAAAAAATTATTGAGGTCCAGTTAAAAACAAAAAGAGAGAGAGAGAGAGAGAGAAAAAGGATGGTTTAAAGATAAATATAGTCCTAATTTAAAAATAAAAATCCTTGCTTGAACAAAGTGTTGAACCAACACAGATGCCATTTGCAAAAGGATGCCATCTGCACAACAGGAACTACTAGAGGAAAAGCAGGATCACATTCTACCCAAACAGTAGCTGATACACTCAAAATACAGGTTAGGCAATACTGCAAAAAGAGCTCCAATCAATCAGACTGACAACTCTGTAAGTCTCCAAACAGCTGACACTTAAGGTTTTCAAAGCAATTCTGCAAAACAGTTATAGAATCAATTCACTGCAGGTAATCAGGATTTATGCTATAAATTCTCACGTCCATTAAGCTCAATACACGACAACCTGGGTGGTCTACAGCACCTTTCCCCAGCACTTCCCTGGCACTGACCCACACTTTGGGTTGGCACCACTCCCTATAAACCCCTCACCGCTCCTCTCATCCAACTGTTTACGCATTGCCAAAGGCAACACAGTATATGATATAGCCTGATGTGGCTTTCAGTTCTAATCGTATTTAGCCAATGATTCTGATTAACTTTTAATCATCCTTATAAGAACATTTTACATATTGGAAAACTATCATGTCCCACCTCAACCTTCTCTTTCTTTTTCATTCAGAAGAAACAAAAAGCAAAGTTGTTTCAATCATTTATAATTTTTGTGCTCTTCTCTGAACTCTGTTCAATTTGTCTAGGTTTTTTTGTGTTACCCTTTTATTTCAACCGAATCTTTCTCATGAAGAATAGAAAAAAATAATTGTATCTCCTCATTAAAGTCATATGACTACATCCTAAAGTTGGAATTCGCCTTTAACAGGATCGTATCACTGACTTTTATTCATTTGCTGGTCCATTATAACCCCCAGGAGCCTATCCTACAACAACAGTCTTATGGAATTGTTTCTTGATTTTTAGTTTTTCTGATTCTTATTTGCTAGAGTCCTTTGCGCTTGTCTCGACTGAACACCATGTTACTGACTTCAGATCCTTCCTCTAATTTATCAAGTAGGGCTTGAAACTACTGCTAGCTTGTTGCAAAACCACAATTTTAACATTCATGCTCCATATTCCATCACTGAAGTTATTAAAGAAAATAATGAACAAAACCAGACCCAGCACAGACCATGGGCATACCTCTAACAGATACTGTTGGATTAACTACAAATAGTGATAACTATTTCTGAAGGCAACTTTCAAATAGTTGCACACTTAAAGATAATCATCAGCTTTTCAATGTGGCTTCAGGCACTTTCTCTGGATTGCAGGGTACACCATCTTGAACATATTAAATATAGCTTCTACAAATCCAGCTTACTGTTATAATGCTGCAATGCCAGAAGGGTCCTAGGCACTTTTAAACTGATTTTAAAAAGTTGATTGCTATAGAAAAAGGAGTTTCCACCATTAAGAAAAAAGAATGAGCTTAAGAAAAAGTGGCATTGAACAAAATCCTCAAGCTAATGACAGCTACACTACTGAACAATTACGGGACCATCTTTGGCTTGGCTTGGAACTTAAACATCCCAAACAACTTTACCCTACGTTAACATCAAATATTTAACCATAAATCCTCAAATACAAATTCAGTTCTCATCATCTCCTTCTCTATGTACAGTTCTACCTCATTCTCCTCTACTTACTCCTGTTCCCTCCTTTAAGGCCTGGGAGAAAAAGTTCCTTTATTTTATGGGCATTATTGAACAACTCTTTACTTAACAGCACATAGTTATTTTGTATACTGCTTTCCCTTTATAAGACATCACTCAATTTCTTCCTAATGTAGACCGAACAGGTATTTTTAGTTGGAATCAAGAATGAGGCAAATTTCTTGATTATCTCCACTAATTGCACTGTTTCCACACTGAGGAGTGGTCTTGGGCAAATGAACTTGTTTCTTTTAGGTGAATCTAACTGGGCAGACGAATCCCAGGAACAGACCTAAAGCACTCTGATTGCTAAGGGAGGATCAGTGCACCAGACAGGAACGAGCTAGTTCAAACCCTCTCTGAAACACATAGATGATACCAGTCATGTTGCCACACTCACTTCTTTCCCCTGCAGATCTGCTTCGAACGGACCACATTGCTTGCCAACATAGAGATGGCCACAGAAAACCCAAACAGGTGACAAGACATACATGTTTAAAAAGCCTCAGTAAAATCTTTATTGTCCCAAGAAAGCTCCCAGTTTTCTCCAGTCTGTCCAAAGACAAACACCCACACAGTTCCAAAGCTTACAGCACATCCTGCTAGAGTAATTCCTTAAATACTATTCTATTCTAAGCATTTGGCAGAAGTATTTATCTCTAATGAGCCTGTCCTGTAAATGAAGATCAAACTTCTTATTTTTGAGCTCTTCCATACTTTTCCGAAAACGATTTTCTCTCAACAATTAGTGAGCAAATGCATAAACGTACAGACCCTTTTATCAAGGCTTCAGGCTGAACTCTTAGGGAAAATAAGAAACTTGTATTAGGTTTTATAATTTCTTTAAATGATACCTTCGTGTCACACTGAAGTGTTAGCCTAATTAGGTCATAACTTTGATTCTTAATTAGGTGATTTAATATTCAAAAGAGCTACACACCAGAGTCAGCAATTTTGAACGTAAAATGATTTATTTTGGAATCTGTATTTGGATTAAAGATTTTAATTCTCTTTAGTGTAAATCATGGCCGAAGGGCATTTCAAGTATAGCTAAAACAGTTTACATTGGGTGGGACAATGCTATACCAGGTCTCAACAAGCTCCTTAAAGGTACTTTAATTTTGCAATAGTCACCATCTAAAATGATAAACCTGGTCCCACATACCATCAATACATGGCTAACTGCCCACAGTCAAATACCTTACATTTTGCTTGGAATGTACTTCTTCCTTGTATTATTTTTATTTGAGAGGTAGTATAACTGTCTACCTGTACCACAACGGTAAAAATTACTCTAGTACACGTCACTCATGCCTTCTTGGTGTTATTTTGGCCTCACAGAATCATAGAATCATAGAATGGTTTAGGGTGGAAGGGACCTTAAAGATCATCTAGTTCCAAGCCCCTGCCATGGGCAAGGACACCTCCCACTAGACCTGGTTGCTCAAGGCCTCATCCAACCTGGCCTTGAGCACTTCCAGGGATGGGGCCTCCACAGCTTCCCTGGGCAACCTGTTCCAGTGTCTCACCACCCTCACAGTAAAGAATTTCTTCCTAATAACTCATCTAAATCTACCCTCTTCTAGTTTGAAGCCATTACCCCTTGTCCTGTCATTACAGACCCTTGTAAAAAGTCCCTCTCCAGGTTTCTTATAGGCCCCTTTCAGATACTGGAAGGCTGCTATAAGGTCTCCCTGGAGCCTTCTCTTCTCCAGGCTGAACAACACCAACTCTCTCAGCCTATCTTTACATAGCAGAGGTGCTCTAGTCCTCTATCAGCTTCATGGCCCTCCTCTGGACTCGCTCCAACAGGTCCATGTCCTTCTTATGTTGGGGGCCCCAGAGCTGGACACAGTACTCCAGGTGGGGTGTCACGAGAGCGGAGGAGAGGGGCAGAATCACCTCCCTCGACCTGCTGGCCATGCTGCTTCCTTTAATGCAGCCCAGGATGCGGTTGGCCTTCTGGGCTGCGAGTGTACATTCCCGGCTCATGTTAAGCTCCTCATCTACCAATGCCTCCCAAGTCCCTCTCCTTAGGGCTGCTCTCAATCCACTCTCCGCCCAGCCTGTACTTGTGCATGGGATTGCCTCGACACACATGAAGGACCTTGCACTTGGCCTTGTTGAACTTCATGAGGTTGGCACGGGCCCATCTCTCAAGCCTGTCCAGGTCCCTCTTGATGGCGTCCCTTCCCTCCAGCGTGTTGACCGCTCCATACAGCTTGGTGTCATCGGCAAACTTGCTGAGGGTGCACTCAGTCCCTACATCCATGTCACCCAAAAAGACGTTAAATAGTACTGTCCCAGTACCAACCCCTGAGGAATACCACTAATCACTGCACGCCACTTGGAGTTCGACCCATTGACTGCAATTCTTTGGGTGCGGCCAGCCAGCCGATTCCTTATCCATCGAGTGGTCCATCCATCAAATCCACGTCTCTCCAATTTAGAGACCAGGATATCATGTGGGACAGTGTCAAATGCTTTGCATAAGTCCAGGTAGATGACATCTATTGCTCTCCCCTTATCCACCAACGCTGTAACCATGTAATAAAAAACAGTGGGCTTAATGTTTTGTAAAATTTTAGTCTTTATATATGTAACCTGCAGAGCATGACCACACCACTTTCCCAAGGTCCTTCATCAAGAGCAAGATTTCTTCTAATTTGTTTACAATTTTTAAAGATGTTACTCTTTTCCTAACAGAATTAATCATAACCAAATTGAATAGTCCCCTGAATTCAATAACACTAGTCAACTGAACAGGCAGAAGTTAATCTCCTTATTAAATCAATTCACCTTATTAGCTTAGGTGGAAAAAGATGAACTGCAGCTATTTACACCTTTTCAAAATTCTTAGAAGGAAAAACAATGCCTATATAATCTTTCCAGAGTTCAACAAATGAAATACCCTTAACACGAATTTCAGTCATGCAAAGAAATACTAACAAAAATTTGTAAAACTAATTTGACACTTATTCTGGCTTACTTCTTCAGTTGACATGATTATCAGTCTGCTTCCAGATATGGGCATAGTGTAACACTAAAGAAAAATTTTATATATAGTTTCAACCATTGAACAGTCTACAGCTGTTTTACTGAATCATTTAAAGTGGCATGTGCAAAGAAGGGCTGCACACAGTAATAACAAGGACTCCTGGGTTGCTAAAACATTGCATAGACCATTCAGATTATATTAAACAGGAACTAAATTATTCTTCCTAACGTAAGAAAATAAATTACGGAAAATCAAGATACTGCCCTAACACAACTCCAAACTTTATCAAAAACAATATCTAAGAATACAAAATAATGAACTCCTAATTTTAAGCATGAAGTGTGCATATGACACAGACTTTTCCCTACAGATGTGAAGGTTGCAGTAGGTGAAGGAGGTCATTGAGGCCAAAGACCATAGTGATATGTAGTTTAGGAGACTATGAAACTGAATGAACATCCAATCCAAATACAGAGCAGGAAGTTGGGGAAAAAAACCTGTTTCCAAGTCAGCAGGAGTATCTAATGTTTATTAAGAGACTGACTTTCTGTCTCACTAGAGAAAAAAGGCAGGAAGAAAATGTCTTGCAACAGTACAAAGATGCTAGCCTTCAGACTCTACAGAAAACGGGTGGTTTTGCTCCCGCTGTTACTAAAAAGTATAAATATAGGAAAGGAGATGAATAAAATTTCTTCAAAAAATGTTAATTCCATAACATTCATTTAAATCATTGTGCACTCTGAAATCTTCTCCGCATTCCTTTTCCAAATGAGAAATACTATTCAACATCTACTTAAATTGGTTTATCTTTAATTTTATGCTTTCTGTGAGATATCACCAAGCCAACTAGTACTTTCTAAAGTTGCAGATTTTTTATTCAGTGTTATCACTACTTCACAATTAGTCGTATGGATATGGCGTAAAGCCAGTAATGCAACCATAATCATTTCTCTATCAAGAAAGTAGGACTTTTCACTCCTCACTTTTCCATCACATTAGAAATGGACACATGTATACATTTAATTGAAAAGTCCAAAGAAATAAGTGATAAGGCTTTTAGAGCATTAAGATGACCATCTGGGGTCCATTTGCTGCATTACTGTGCGCATGCTGTAAAAGCAGCAATAAGTGATCAAATTGAGATAAAACTGAGACTTAAAACTCTTATTACTTGACTCAGGCTACTGGTCAGCAACACAACCAGTGTTTGGTTTCCACAACCAGTGAAAAAAAACCTGCTAACACAATCAAATACGCATATTTTTTCATTTTAACACACAAATACATAATTTGAATTATGAACATATACTTTATATTGTACCTGGCATGACAGTAGCTTGCTGAGCGGCCGAGTCTGTACTTAAGGAAAGGCGGCCACCTTTGGCCAGTCTGTCACAGAAGAGGGTGATGTTCTTCTTCAGTCTGCTTGTATCTTTGGGCATGCACAACTGGCTGCTGAGAGTCAGTGCCTGTTCCTTAGAGCTCTTTGACAAACAAGTTCTTAACAAGTAAGAAATGGCAGCATCCACAGTTTCTTCCCAACCCTAGATTAAAGAAAAGGAAATTAAATAAAATTAGGTGAACTGTACTATGATATAGCATATTAAAAACAAAGTAACAAATCAAGGACTAAGACTTTTCAAACGATATTGATACATAAAATATAATTTGGGGGTTAATGAGTGTCATAAACACCCAGTTCTTCAGCTTGTACAAGCAAAAACTGGAAAAAAACAAACTTGTTCCAATACTAAGATTGACAGAGAAATATAATTTCAATAATAATAATATATGGACAGTATGTGACATAACAGTTAAATTCAGTAGCTGTATTAACTGAAAACCAGAAGTTCCCAGATGCAACATTTAAGAACAGAACTGACATGTAAATACAAACATAGTATGTAGTATATAACGTTATGCTGAAGATACGTCAAGGCCAGGAAAAAAAAAAGGTATCCAATTATACATTCTTTGGAATCTCTGTCTAAGATTCTGACAACGTGCCGATAACACAGAACATCATGACTGCAACCCAAAGCTGCAGATATTCAGTATCCATTTATCAGACCAATTAATTTAAAGTTATGATACACACAGTATTGGCACAGGTGTGTCTGTGCTCTGATGAACTGGGACTTAGATTTCTTACAGCATAGTGTCAAGTTGTAAACATTTATGATAAGACCAGCTTAGTAATCAGTTCAGTTAAAACAAGCAGCTACCTATGGAAAAGCTTTCACAGGAGGAAAAGCTATATTTGGTGTCATATTCAGTACACACATTTTCACAAAATAAAGTGTCTACTCCTGCAAATAACACTCAGTAAAAACAAGTAAGTTTCTTTTCATGAGGCACCTTGAAAAGCACCTTTAAAAGTTAGTTTCAAGTTTGTAATCTGTACTATGGTTTTCAGTGACGTGAACAAAGCAAAGACATTCCTTTAATTAAGAATCCTAGATAGCAAAAGTCTTATTATTTGCAACGTTATTAGGTTAATGCATAAAATTGAATATATGACATCTACATCACTTATGTAGTGTGCAATGCAGAACTGACTCTTCGTGAATCTTAAATTACATTCTGTGATGAGACCATGTGATTAATCCAAAATGTCTACAATTAATGAACCTGCAAGATAGTCACAAAGCCTCCTGCTCATATCTGTTCATTACAACCTTACAGAGCTTGGACAGTTAGCAACTAATATGCAGGGTTTTGTGATCTGCTAACCTCAGAACTCCTAACATCTCTTAGTAGTCAGCTACCTATAAGCAAGTTTTATAAATGTGCTGCCTACATGTACAGGGAAGTCATATTCAATCGCTGCAGTATTAGCGTCTGCTCTCTCAACACTCCTGATTGGTTGGGACTTATTTTCGCAATAGTCTTTATTGAATTCAGAAGTTTTGAAGCTACAGTCTGGAACCACCCAGCTGTCTGCTGGTAAGCTAACAGAAGGTAGCACCAAGGCAGCTCTTTACATGGCAATTACTCAGGCAGAACGAAAAGAAAACTCAAGTATCCAGTTGTAGCTAATACAACCCCAGAGTCTTCCAGTTTTTAAGCTCTTTCTCATGATGCATTCTAGTTGATTGAAAACACTCAACTGAACAGCAAAATCCCCTACCTATCCAAATTTCCATGACTGGATAAGTGTAACATTTGAAAGAATGATGGTGTCAACCCTGTTGGAGTTCACTGTCAAGCAAATCAGGTTTGTGAACTTTATCAGATACACATGGCTTTTGTGGAGGCTAGGGTACTACTTTCGATACAGAGAAGCAAAGGCCACCATTCTTGACCTTGTTACTTCCTAGGAAGCTCCAGGACAGATGCTCACTAGTGGTCAAGTACGTCAGTGAGACCACACTTCATTCTGGTCCAAACTGTACTTAACAGTGTCCTGAAAATGTGTTGTACGTATATGAAACATTTACATTTTGCAGAGGAACAGGATCAACTACTGGGGTTTTCTTAGTCAACATTTGCCTCTCCCAACTTCAGAATAATGACAACGTTAACGTACTGTCTTATCTGGATTTCCCCCCTAAAAACCATGTAAATTAGAAAAGAGAACATGCCAGGCAATCAATATTGCAGTAGCTTAACATTTTTCAAATATTCTAGAAAGAGTCCATTGGAGCGTAATCCATCCACTGACCTGTGATGGTGACAGGAAATAATCCATTCCACAGCCAATTTAAAGAGGTTAATGAGCTGGTAAATGCTGTCTACATTCCCACATACTGGGCAATGAAACTTAATATGTACAAAGCCTCAAAAACAGTGTAAACCAAGCACTCCTAATTATACTACAAATCATGAAAAATAAGACAACATAAACAGGAAAATCTTGAGTTTCACTAAAAGACAAAGAAACACGTGATTAACTGGTGTAGGCATACAGTAGCTGAGAGGCTGGCCAAATAAATTATAAAATTGCAGGCAAAAGGAACATTTAAATAAGGAGACTGAAATACAAGGTAATGAAAGTCAAGAAATTAAAAGTGGCTAGTATTCTGTCCTTGGCTAACACAGGTATGTTTTGCTTTGTACCATAACCTTAACATTTTCCAACTCTTGTTCTTGTATTTAATTTCCATGTAAATCTGGTTTCTCAGTAGACCATAAAACTATCTTCTCCAATTCAAGGACTGTTGACATAGTAAGTCCAGTCAAATCCAAAGCACCCTCTATGATTAGTGAAAGAGTACATAAAACCTACCTCTACATGAAAAAAAAATCTTGATGGAAATCTGTTGAGGTGATTTTATACAACTAAGAATTAATGGCCGCAATTAAGACTGCATTTGTCAGGAATTTTTATTGCTGCAAGGGGAGAATTGAAGGTACAAGAAAAATTCTTCACCCCTTACACATTAAAAAACCTAAAAGATGTTTGAAAACAAAAGTCTACAACCCACAATGAAGAATGATTCTACAACCATAATTGTATTATTCACTAATGGCTTTCTGTGTAATATTCTGCATATTCGAGGTCTGAAAGGAACACCTTCAACAGAACTGTGATACCAGTAATCCATCATCCTATGATCAGCAAGCATTACCATAACTAGCACAACAAATGTGAGTCAAGACTCACAGAAAGAGGTATTATTAAATCATGCAAATTCTTCATATTGACTGTATCACCTGAAATAGATATGAAAAACACTTAATTCATCAATTTGACTTTTTCACTGGGAAAGCTTGGCTTCATATTTCGCATGTATACTTTACTATTTTTCTCTTGTAGGTAATAGGTAGAGATTGGCACTTTCTTTTAACCAAATCATATACACTGCAGGGCTCTGAAGACCAAACGTAGATTTGTGATACTAGCAGGACTAAGACTGTACTAGTACACATCACTTACATTCCATATATATTATCATCAAGGATCCTCACGTGTCATGGCATATCTGAGTGTGACTGTGATTATACATTCAATCTCACTTTGGCATAAGGTTTAATCTAGAGTACCTAATTTTTAGGTTCTACCATTTGCTGAACAAGAAGCCTGCAAAATTATGTTCCCTGCAGGCTAAATGACTAACCTACTGTTACTCTAAAATTCTAGACAATAAAACTTGAGGCCCATCCACCATGTGAGAACTCACACTGTAGTTAAACTGTCAGGCTGTAGAAAGGGCACTGATCCTGTGACACAATACGCAGGTGGGGAGTGTGGTTCCTAGTGAAGTTTGAGGGCAGGCCCTGTTAGGAGGCACAGCACTGTAGCCTGCCACTTGACTGCCAGACTCCACTCTCCAAAAGTTTCGCTGGTCAACAGACAATGTCAACTAGACATATGCAGGGGCAGGATCAGAGAGAGGATTTCAATATTGTTTTTAAGATGCATAGGACATGCATATATAGGGAGAAGCACGAGACAGGGCCTAACTGTTGTCAGATTTGATGAGTTTACTCATACAGTTTAGCTTCTTAATACATACATACTGTATAATTATCCACAAGCGTTTTCTTAAGTTTTTAGATTTGCCTTGCCTCCAGAAATAGCATCATTCATAAATCACTGGAAGTTAATAAAGTAAAAGATGAAGCACTGGTTAAAGCTAAGTTACTCTTACTGAGGTCCAGTCAAAATCCCATCTAGCTGCATGACACATACGTTTACAGCAATTGGTTTCCATTGCAAACACATACACAAATAAAAGTACCAAGTCCAGTTTCTAAAGACACTAAAGCGAGTTCACTTCGAAAACAGTGAGAATCTAACAGCTCCTGCTGCAAACACCATGCTGGAATTTCTGGTGGATACAATGGTTTTGCTTCATGTTTCCCCTCAGAACACGGGTGAACTTCCAACACAGACAAGATTCAGTAAATACGAAAGAGACTCAAGCAGATAATAATACAGAACATTCTGTAATATCACTTTGAACAAAAAAAAGCAAATTAGGCTATTTTATCGACAAGTTTTATCACATGCACTTTCTATGAAAAATAAACGCATTTGTTTCAAAAAGTTTTACCAATTTTTAAGCTGTACTTAAGAAGACAATGAATAAATGGAAAGTCTACCTTTCTCCATATTTTTTAATATTAGACTTTACTAAAATTTGTTCTGAGACATTGAAGGTTTTGACATACACACCACAGATTTAGCTAATGGCAAACACATCTAGACAGCCAAGCCAAGCTTCGTTTAACTGATGAGCTGTATAGACAGATTGATTTGACTAATCATTGAGAAACAGTGGACAGTCAAATCTATGATTTGCAAGGATAGCCTACAGGACTATCTTAAACAAATAAAGGGTGGATAAAGCCTAGGTAAAGATTTTTAAAAATATTATCAAGCCTTCTGAAATTATGACAGCACTCATCAAGTTTTACCTGGACCAGATTATACCAACTAGTCACACAGCTATGTAGCTTTGTAGAAACAGCCTGATAAGTATTTTTCTTAAATCTCTATTCTGAAAAGTTAAAAATTATCACTACAATGAGTATGCATATTTACAAAAGACTTTTGCTAGAGCAATTTTTGTGGGGTAGATTTTGTCCCATAAGAAAAACTTGTAATAGATGTAAATAATATGTAGATTTACTTTCAGATAGTTCTTAGGCTTTAAAAAGAACACACACACACAAGCAAAGAAAAGATGAAACTGGGAGACAGAAAGGACCCTTGAGAATGAATGCTCAGATTTTATGAGATAGCATTTCCTTTTCTTTAGTACTCTGCAACTGTCATAAATTCACACCAGAGCTTAAATTCTACAAAGGCTGTGAACACAAAATGCTGAAGACACATGTAGACCAAAGCATGGAAACTGAAGAGGCAGGGGTGTTTGTGAAGATTGAAACTTTAACTAGTTCATTACATTGCATCATAACACAAGTAAAAATATCATTTATATTCACAATTTTAACCAGATGACCCCAATGACTTTTCCTCTATTTTAATATAGATAACCACGGAAACTCAATTTTGCCAAGCTATTAATCTTCCAATGTTTTTCTTCTTCTGGATATGAGAGATGAGCAAAGGGTTCTCCTTGAATGCAAACCCTAGTTCACTCGGTGATGCTTAATATAAGAAAAGTATATAATAGGTCAGTAGAATTAACTACTATACCACTCAAACTGATGGAAACATCCTTTTTATACGAAAGCAAAACAAAAGACAACGAAGTAAATGTGTAAATGCCAGCCCCATAAAAGACGTTATTTAGCTTGGAGATTATCCCTACAAGGTTTGAAAGATATAAAGTTAATGAGTTAATGATTTAGTCTGCAAAAGAAAGAAACATCGTTCTAAATACTACAAGATTTTTTGATAGGGAAATGCTTAGAGAATCATAGAAATGGAAGATTGTTTTGACTGTAGTTGAGAGGTGAATGTTGTCTCCTGAAGTTTGCTTACACCAAATACCTAGACAGGACTGGAAGCTACTGAAATTTTTGCCGTGCCTTTGACTCTGGTTAAAGAGCTTCAAGCAGAAGTGTTTGCCCAAAAGTCTAACAACAAATACTTTCAGAACCAGTACCATTCTTATACTAGGTATAAGAAGAGCAGCAACTTCTCAAGGAATGCTTGCTAATGATATAAACCCACTACAACACAGTATTATTCTAAAATGGTTAAACGTTTTCATAACCGTTTCTCCATTAGTCCATTTAGTTCTGCTTCAATTAAATCTGCCAGTTCCTTTTAGCAAGCCAGGTAAAGTGGCTTGTGATCAGAGAAAAAAATCTTTAACATTTCACAAGGCTCACAAAAGCAAGAAAAAGTAGAATTACAATAGATACTTCAATCTACGGTTATGATATTTAGCATGATATTGTGCATACCCCTGAACTGCAATAATGACTTCTATTTAGGACCAGAATCTAGAGGTACAAAAGTAGCTCTAAGCAATCACTGCAATCAGCTGAACCTAATAATAACATCTGTTACACTGCATCTAGAACACCTCAACCCACCATGCTAGGAATTATTATTTTTTTTCCATAAAAATACCCATTAAGCTACATCAATACAGGATAACAATTTGGTTATTATCCAAATAATCAGAGAATATATAGAACAACATGTTAAAGTAAATTGAAAGTTGGAAAAATATTTCTTAGAGCTCACTGAAAGGTAGATAGTCACAGATGGACAGTTCATGCCAGTAGGATTACAAGTTTTCTGTACTTTTTTGCAAAAGAAGTTAATAATTTTCTGATAAGAACCTCCTCTAAATAGGCTTAAGACGTTTGGAGGCAATCTTTTAAGCTACATGACTTCATTGCTGCTCAAGAAACAAGTCACTTTGCCCACAGAAAGCTTCTATTTCTAATTTAGTCTTAATTTCACTCAAACACTAACTACGCTTACTGGAATTTTTAAGCAACAAAAACCCCTCTATTAAAAAATGTAACAAAATGCTTTATGCAGGTAACAGCAAAACAAGGGACATAAGTCATAGATGCCTACAGAAATCTGTACATAGTGATACTTGCTGATAAATCTCTTCATAAGTTTAAAGCACAATAAAATTCATTCAAAACCCTTCATATAAGATGTCTTTGACAAGAAACTGTATCAGCTTTTTGAGAAGATTAGAGTAAAATAAATGATAGTACTACTTAGGGCACAGTGTCTCCAACGTGGAGGTAACCTGGACAGGGTTTCTGAGTGGTGAAAGAGTACTCTATAGGGAGCAGACCTGGAGATGTGAGCAGAAAGAAGTGGCTCCCGTAAGAGCCCAGAAATATTGTAGGGCTGAGGACATTCCAGGGAAAAGATGGAGTGGACAACATGGAAAGGAGGAAAAAAAGTGACTGTTGGGAGGCAAGTTTGAGAACAACTGGTCTATGGAATAAACAGAACTCTAGGGATTGTGGAAAATTTAGTTGGAGCACTACAAATTAATACTATTTGTCTTAAGTGTAAATAAATCATCCTAATAGCACATCAAACTTGAACAAGGTTGTTCCTAAACTGTGTTCATGAGCCAGACAGATACTTGATTCTGTATCTTAAGAAGTCTCTCAAAAAGCCTGAATTTACTGTGAAAGCTTTTATCAATATTAATTTTATTCCTAAAGCAATAGCCATTTTTCAAGCTGCCTATGAAGTAATTTATCCTGGAGTGATAGTCAAGACAGTTCTGAAAGAATTCAAATGCAATGTGAAACATACTGCAAAAACTATGCAAAATTGGTGCAAGCCAAATTATGGGCATTCTTACAGCTGTTAACTCAGGAATTTTCCTGGCTATATCTTATTTCTTGATTTTAGTCACAATAATGATTTCATCAGCTTTCAAAAATGCTAGAATACTTGGAAGCTCACCTTCCTGAATGACAACCTCGGCATTAACGTTTATCCAAACCACCACAGAAGAGGTTTCTATATCTGAAAGCATTGTATATGCTAATTCACAAGAAACACCAGCCATTTGTCTCTCAACACTTTACTTTTACAGTGATTAAAAAAAGTTATCTTATTGTTACACGTACAAACGAGTAATCCACTAATGCAGGGCTACTGAACCGGTAGTCTCCAACACAGGCACAGACTATCAGCAAATTTTGCCAGGATTTCACCATACTACTAGTTATCCTAACCCACATTCTTGAAACATATTCTATATTTCTGACTGACCTACTTGCCTCGAACAGGAGATAACAGCCACAGCAGCCATAAAGATGGCATGCAACATCTGTCTGTTCTGCCAGAAATGGAGCTGACAAACTTTCCTTGTGAGTGTCCCTGAAAAATTACGGCTAAAAATGAATTGATAAGGCATTCGGGACACCTTTTGAACAGTCTGAATAAAATAAAAGAAAAAGCCAAGCAAATAGACTCTATATCTATACAGCACTCAGAAAAAATGCAGTAAAATATTACTGAAATCTTAATGTATTAAACTTTGAACAGTCTCAAGAGACAGTGTATTTTTTAAGATGCACGACTTGGCTGAAGAATTTTCCTTGTAACAATATAAAAACAGTTTTTTTCAACATAGTGCATTAAAAGCACCGGTCACGCATTATACTATAATCTTCTACAATTCACTTTGGGGGGAAAACAAAACAAAACAAAAAAAGCAAACAAACAAACAAAAACCCCACAAAAACCTACATATATAAGTAACAAAAACCTACTACTGGAAAACCCAAAAAGCAGGGAAATGGTAAAATCAGACTAGTGGAATTCAAGTCTGATGAAAATCCAGACAAATGACTCAAGCTTAAATACATTCCAAATCTATTAAGTGCCTAAGAGGGACATTTGTAGTGAGCACACAATAGAAAAAGCGTCAACTAAAATTCTTATACTAATCCTGCTCTCTCTAATCATATCTTCCTTTAAATCAAATATTATGTATAACATCCATAATAGTAATTGATCTTTTATTTCTATTGGCATTTAAAATAATTCTATGCTAATGGGAATTTGCAGACTGATGAAAGCAATATCAAAGTGAGGATATGGCTGAACATCCAAGACAAGGTAAAAGACAGAACAACTAAAATGAAGAAAATTAATAAGATACATAGTCCTAGAAGAATAGTTCAAACCAGTAGATGAATCCATTTCATTTTAACTCAAGGAAAGAATTTTTGGCAGAAAAACATCCTTACTTGTGAGATGGTACTCTGAAGTCTTAACCTATTGTCAGGAGCTAGATTATAGGCATTTAAATCTTACTAAGGATTTGGACTTGGCATACTTAACTACTCCAAACAACTTAGAATTTACTCAAAGCACAAGGGATAAAAGATGAATGCAAAAACCAAGGAAGTACAAGGTAACAGCTTGGTAACTCTGACCACAGTACGTCATCTCCTGAACAATCAAGCTCTGTACCCAATATAACAGATATTTAAGGTATAAAAGATTAAAGAGTCTATGAACAAATAATCTAAGAGTACAAAAAGGAATCAAGACTTATACAGAGACCTGTATGAGATCTCTCTACAATATTTATTGAACTAGTCTGAGTATAGTACAACACATCTGTGCAGAGCTATTTAACAATAACTATTCGTGCTAGCAACTATTTTCAAGCTACTTCAGAGCATCTAATTCAAATGTTAATATCTCACATTTTGAGGTAGTAGATTGCAAATATCAGCTTTAGAAAAAATCCTTTGTGAATAATTATCTTTTTTTTAAAAAGTCTGTCACAGATACACTTGTCATTTCTGCACAGCTGTGCTGTAATTGCCAGTGACAATAGAAACAATAACTTTATCTGTTCAATGTAGAAATATTTATTTAATAGAAACTCCAGCAGCATAAACAACTCTCTACAAGAACTTCTCATTTTGAGTCCTGCTTGGTAAACATATATTGATATTCTATGGCAACTTCACTTGAGAGAAATCTGTATGACATATTCTTTCCTGAAAAGTACAATTATTTAAAATTTTATTCTTTCTCTGGTATTTTTGTCCTCTGAAGTACAATTCACAAACCACTGAACAATTGTGCACTAAATATAAGACTAATAGTTTTTTGAGGATTCTATTCTACGAACATTTTACCTTAAATCAAGATTTGCCAAAACCTTCCTCTATAACGTTTTCAGGTACACAAGAAAAGCTAAAAATGCATATGGCTTAGAAATCAAAATGGTGTTTTTAAAATTACCTTATAGAATACACAGTATTTGTCTTTTAGGAATGGTGCTCCTAAATTAATATTTTACCAAGGATCCTCTGGAAAAATCATAATGTAGGAGAGTAGTACTAAGGCAGTAGGTGTTTCAGGAATCTAGCAAATTGAGCATTACTAAACAAAGGTTCTGAAAGCTGCATTCCATCATGGTGAGGACCACTATCATTCAAGTTTTTAAAATATTTTTCAAGTCTAATTCAGAAGAAAGTCCTGCTCACAGAAACAAATTATGATTATTAGCAGTTGTAGGGTTTCATGTATTAATGAAACAACTGATAACATGATTAGAGAGTGTAAGAAAGCAGAACTCCTCCAGGTGGGGATCATAGTTATAATATTTCTACATCTGCCTAATCCTTCCATGCGTTTGAGTTTAGTAATTTGCTCTCAGGAAAGAGCATGCTTCACCAAAACATGATATATGAGGTTGACTATAGATGGTGGCTTTATTAGCTCTTCCATTAAAATTTAATTAATCTCTGAGTATTATAGCCAAATTTCCACAGGGGTTCGTTCCTTTAGGATCAGATGTTCTTTATTTGCACAGAAAGACTTTCAAAATTAGAAGCAAACAAGGTCAGAATTAGACTAGAATTAGATCAGTAGTTTTCTTCTTGACGAGTAACATATCTATGTGCCCAACTCCTCTTTCACGTTGTCTCATATTCAAAATCGGAGCAATACAGAGTGTGTCCTAATACCTTTTTTTTATTATTTTATTTCTGGACAACAGTGAAAATTGTAAAGATCTTTAAGGCAGAGTGGGTGAGAGGCAGAGAAGAGGGCATGTTTTTCAACAGATAAATTCTAACTATCTAATTGTACAGTTACTTCTCTAGTAATGCTTGTTTTTTGTCATACAAATACAATCTGTCTGCAATTGTGAAAGTTCACACACATCATTGTTTCTGTAGAAGCCATTCCTGAATCCTGAATTTTTGAGGGTTTTTTGTCATCTTAGCTTTCTTTTTAACTTCAGTCCTTACAACCATTGATCCCTTTCTGGAAACCAATGAAAGAATGTGGTGCTTGGAGACATGGTTTAGTGGCAGACCTGGTAGAGTAGGGTCAACGGTTGGACTGGATGATCTTAAAGGTCTTTTCCAACCTAAACGATTCTATGATTCTATGAAACTTCTGTATACTTTACATGAATGGAGTGGTTTGGCTTCTTTGCTGCCAGCTTCACAGGTCTGTTGTTTTGCTTTTTAGCACTGAAATCATCTAACACTTCATCTTCTTTTCCTCAAGAATTTTTCACCAGTTAGATAGGAAAACTGAGGTGCTGTTTTGGTTTTGCAGATGCTGTCAAAGCTGTCTGCAGGTATGCAAACACATAAGGAGTTGTGTGTCTTGCTGAAGAATCCTATTCATCCAACAGCACGTCTGCCATACATGAGGTCTATAACTTCAATGAAGTTCAGCAAGATAATTTTTGATACTGGAAAGAGGAATCAGACCTTGTTATACTTGATCTGGAGAAAAAAGTAGAGAAAACGTGTGCTAAAAAAAGCTTCTTGAGGCATTTCACTGCATCTCAGCCCATATTTTATTTTCGTATTAGTGATACACTTGGGCAGGAACTTTTCTTCTCGTACTACAATGTTCTTTATCAGGTTACTAATATAAGATGCTATGAAAGCCTGACAAATGAGTCCGTATCTCCAAAAGCTGTGAAACATGGAACCATGTCCACTGAAATATTTCAGCTCTGAAAAAAACATAACTTGACAAAAAGTTTGTTTCTTATTTAAATTCTCACAGTACTTTAGATCTACTCACCACCATCCTTAAACTCAGCTCTTTTGCTTCAAATTGTGGAATTCTTATTCTCCCAAAACGCACAGGTGAGGACAATGAGGATAGTAGCAAAGCAGAATTGCATGTTTACTTGGATAGCCAATTTTCAAGCTTATGCTAGAATTATTGGCTTTTTGGTTGAGACAGTAGCTTGGGCAAAGATCATTAACTCCTCCATTGTTTGTGCAGCCTTTTCTTATGAACAAATGCCTGTTTTAATTTTGAGGCATCAAAATCATATTTGGCTCTATCAAACCCTCACTTCATTGAAAAAGCCAGGAGAAGATGGCAAAATAAATTATGCAATCTTGATGTTCCTGCAATTTGAACTGGTCTGTCCTAATGCAAAGTGCAGACAGGAGAGAATACTGTTATATCATTCTTAATCTAGGAATTAAGACAAAGCACCTTACCATTAACTAAAAGGAAAAACTTCCATCTCAAAAAAATGGCTACTCTGAAAATCATGGTAAAAAAGTTTTTTCTGGGATCTTTTAACAGGATGAAAGATTCACATGACATCTCACACTACCTAGGAATATCTTTGTAAATTCCAGTAGACAGACTATACAACAACACAATGTGTGAACTATAGCTACAGGTTATCTAAAAATGACCAAAAAATACTACATTGTGATCGCAATTTAGAACTAAAACCAACCATAACAATTCCAGAACGAAA
This sequence comes from Burhinus bistriatus, assembly GCA_013397275.1. Lineage (NCBI taxonomy): Eukaryota > Metazoa > Chordata > Aves > Charadriiformes > Burhinidae > Burhinus > Burhinus bistriatus. Next base: position 496,149 of record VYXH01011498.1, on the reverse strand, counting down.
AGTAGTCATACCATACCACAACTGGTTTTTCTTTTTCCTCTCCCAAGATGGTTTGTTGATTAAATCTTGATATACCCTCTCAGAAACATTTTTGACTGTCAGATCTGATGGAAATGATGAATTTAGCTGCATATCATTAAGTGATATGTTCAATATAGAGAGCTTCATAAAATTATTGGGAGTATCTCTATCTTATTTTCTCAGAAAATGCCATGATACATCGTTGGCATTTTTAATCAGATACTGACATAGCAATGCCTGGGAAGATCATTGAACAGATCCTCCTAGAAGCTATGCTAAGGCACATGGAGGATAGGGAGGTGATTCAAGATAGCCAGCATGGTTTCACCAAGGGCAAGTCCTGCCTGACCAACCTAGAAGCCTTCTACAATGGAGTGACTACATCAGTGGACAAGCAAAGAGCTACGGATGTCATCTATCTGGACTTTTGTAAGGCCTTTGACATGGCCCCCAACAACATCCTTCTCACTAAATTGGAGAGATATGGATTTGATGGGTGGACTGTTCGGTGGATGAGGAATTGGTTGGATGGTCACATCCAGAGGGTAGTGGTCAATGGCTCAATGTCCAGATGGAGATCAGTGCCAAGCGGTGCCCCTCAGGGGTCTGTATTGGGACCAGTACTGTTTAATATCTTCATCAGTGACATGGACAGTGGGATCGAGTGCCCCTCAGCAAGTTTGTAGACAACACCAAGCCAAGTGGTGTGGTTGATACACCTGAGGGACGGGATGCCATTCAGATGGCCCTGGACAGGATGAAGAAGTGGGCCCGTGTGAACCTCATGAGGTTCAACAAGGCAAGTACAGGGTTCTGCACGTGGGTCAGCGCAACCTCCATTATCAATACAGGCTGGGGGATGAAGGGATTGAGTGCCGAGAAGGACTTGAGGGTACTGGTGGATGAAAAGCTGGACATGAGCCAGCAATGTGCGCTTGCAGCCCAGAAGGCCAACCGCATCCTGTGCTGCATCAAAAGCAGCGTGGCCAGCAGGTCGAGGGAGGTGATTATCCCTCTCTGCTCTCTTGAGATCCCACCTGGAGTACTGCCTCCAGCTCTGGAGCCCTCAGCACAGGAAAGACATGGACCTGTTGGAGTGGGTCCAGAGGAGGGCCACAAAAATGATCTGAGGGATGGTGCCCCTCTCCTACAAAGACAGGCTGAGAGAGTTGGCATTGTTCAGCCTGGAGAAAAGACAGCTCCAGGAGGCCTTATTGCAACCTTTCAGTACTTAAAAGGGGCCCACAGGAAAGACAGGGACAAACTTTTTAGCAGAATCTGTTGTGACAGGACAATGGGTAATGGCTTTAAACTAAAAGAGGGTAGATTTAGACTAGATATAAGGAAGAAATTTTTTACAGTAAAGGTAGTGAAACACTGGAACAGGTTGCCCAGAGAGGTGGTAGATGCCCCATCCTTGGAAACATTCAAGGTCAGGTTGGACGCGGCTCTGAGCAACCTGATCTAGTTGAAGACATTCCTGCTCATTGCAAAGGAGGTTGGATTAGATCGCCTTTAAAGGTTCCTTCCAACCCAAACTATTCTATGATTCTATGATTACAAATTTTATTCTAGATAAATAGAAGTATCATAGCTTTGAACTGGTGTGAGACAATCGGAAAACAAAACCAACAGTAAATATGCAACCTTTCAGTCTATAAACCCTGTCCTATTATCTAATATAAAGGCCAGACACCAATGATGCTGAAACTGATAAGTTTTTTTAGTATATAAGTAATTCCAGTGAAATTTTACAATCAATCATAAATCACATAATATTTCTAAAACACCAGTAAAATACTTTTCAATACATAGCAAGAGTCTGCAGATTGTTCAATTATCCCACAATATCAAGGGAATTCTCCTCTGACAATCAGCTTTTTTAAAAGAAACAACCCAAAAGAAAGAGTCACTGATTATGCATATTGAGTGTTAAGAGCTTTTGGTGAACAACATTGCAGTAGTCACTGTAATGCATCACTGTTGTCATTAAGCAGTTTAGATGACAACTGATCTGAACTGCTGGTATGCAGCACATGTTCAGTAATTACTACTACCCTAAAATATTTTAGCTTCTCCTTGTACCTGAACTAGATAGATTACACTACCATAACAAAGAGAAAGTTTAGAGGTCCCCATTACAATATTAAATAGAGAAAGATGTCTGATAACACAAGCTTATTTAATCAATCAAACAAAGGGTGTGTCTCTTGGGACAACTGCAATACTTTGTAGGATATCCAGGAGGTAACATATACTGGAGGCAAACTAATCACAGCAGAACACAGTTCTGCCTTGACTAATTTACACCAAGAAATAAGATCACTGACTAGGCTTCTGCTCACAACAGAGTCGGCCCACTGAAGATTAACTTCAGTATCTCTAATACTAGCAGAATAAATAAGGTGATAGCTCAAGTTAAAAACAAATTAATTCTCAAAACTTTTTTAAAAAATAGATCTAACCAACGGGTATGTCAGATTCTCATTAGCATAAGGTTTATACTAAGGCTAAACGCTTGTTCTGAGCTTGATACAAGTTCCAGGGAATACAATTAGACAAAACAAGAATACAACAATTCTTTCTGTCCTTAGAACTTTTACATTTCATAATGCACATCAAAACCTGCTTCTGCATAATTTTGTTTAAACTAATTTCATGCCATCTGGAAGAAAATGAGGCAGCTTTCTTTTTTGAAAAGCGATACTATTACCTAGCACCAGAAGTGAGCCTTTTCAAAAAAAAGAAAAAAAAAATTATGTCCCCTTCTTACCAGCGACTGCAAAAAAATTGAAAATACAATTGGGCATTGCTTCTTCTGCTAGTCCTTTGAAGTGGGAAGCATCAGATAAAGATATATTACAGATTTTCAGCAATACACAAACAGTTTAAACAGACCATACTAAGCCATTCTTTCTCAGACCAACGAAACATTGGCACTTTTCTATTCTACCCACAGACTTCACTGTGAAGAATCACATGAATTCAACTACAGGAGATCACCTGTAGTGTAACTTGCCTCCAACTTGCTGTTTGCCATAATCCACTGTCTTCTCAGTAACTAAAATTAACTGCAGGAAGAGAATGATTCACAAACATTTAAAGGAACTGTGATAGTGCTTAAAGTAGTAGTGAGACCACCACCTCACTCTTCAAATTCCCTCTTTCCCCCAAATTACTTACCACAAACATTTGATCTTTCCTTTCTAGACATTATAAAATTGACAACTTATCAATCAGTTTGAAACCCTGCTTTTAAGGGATCACAAATAAAAGTAAAGTAGAAATGGTTACACATCAATTTGCGTGGCTTCACAACATGTGTCCTTCTGTCCACCTACTCTAGTTGTCTCTGGTGTACTCTGGTCCTCTTGAAAGCAGGCTAGAAGGTAGAACGCTGAGCAGAAGAGTTTAACTTCCATATTAAAACATAAAATCAAAGGAGGCTAGTACTTGTGCCATGCTCTTATTTCTCTTATTCTCCAGCTGGGTCACATATACATGCCTGAGCAAAGGATATTGACAGGATCCAGGCACCACTACTCCATTTTTAACCTCACTCCTTCATAATGGACCTTCCCTGCCCAGGGAGGAGTAGGAATCTCATTCCTTCACCTTCACCTTTCCCTTACTCGACAATCTTATGCTGCCGTAAACCAAAACTAAACTTCACACTGAGGCTGACCTTTTTTACTGAAAAATGACTTTTTTTTTTACCAGGAAAGGCTTAAAGCTCCTTCCTTTTATTTTGGTGATTAAAGCTTTAAAACCCACTAGGTTGTTTTTTGGGTTTTTTTTTTTCACTTCTACTGGACTTAGATGCTTGACTGTACCAGAAGAGTCTTTCTGAATGGTTCTGTTGCCTGGCCTTGATTCAAATAGGAAGAAGCCTTGTTTATTAGGTTTGGTATTTGAAAAAAGATAGGCAACATCATTTAATGTAAATTATTTTTCCCCACTGGAAAAAGGCAAATTTCATGCTTCTCCCTCTAAAACTACCTATTTTGAGCTGTATTATCCATCTTCTTTCTAGGAAGGCGGGGGGAGAGGGGAGAATAATATATCTGCTATAAACTTGTCTGTTCACAGAAATAAAGAATACAACCGTATGGAAAACTGGTTCCAAGTTACCAGTTGTCACTGCCCATTGCATTGCGGTGGTTTTGGTTTTTTCTTTGGTTTGTTGGGTTTTGTGGGGTTTTTTTGCTTGTTTTTGTTTAATAAATTTAAGAAGTATTTACAAAATACCAGAAGATAATTTGTACTAGCCTATGGCAAACAATCAAATATAAAAAATTTCAGTCTATTTTGAAATATTTCAGTCTGTTACACACTTGGAGCTTTGCATTTAAAAAGTCGTTAAAATGACAAGCAGGGTATAGAAAATATAAAACACAAATAACCACTTCCAGATGTATTTTACTGTGATTAAGACGTAGGTTGGATTATACTCTAACTAATTACAAGAATTAGTGGAAAAGTGACAATTTCCAATAAATTCTAAGAATTAGGGCTCATAAAGTTTGCTCTCACGAAAGATGTAATTATTAGCTCAAAGCTTCAACAGTACCAAACATTAATGGATAAATTCAAGAAAAAGTTGGCTACTGTCAGTCTTGATAGGATTAAGCCTCCTGGAATTACAGAAACAACCTTACTCTTGAGAACTTTCACTCAGTAAAGGATTCTTTCCACAAAAGGGTATTTTCTACACTACTCAAGAACTCCACAGTAAAACCCATCTGCTATAATGCATAAAACCTACCAGGCTATCTATCCAGTCTTTCCCAAGTGACCGATCTTTTCTTTTTCTGGTGATTTACATTCAGATCATCTTCTTACAGAAAGCACAGACACTTTTGATAATAACTCCTATGAGTCTTACTAGGCACGTCATGATATTCTTCTGACACCATCTCTTTTTCATCATTGCCCTAAAGTATATTTTTCTACTTTATCTAATCAACACTGTAAAGTAGTAAATTTATAGTCACTAACTTAAGTTAGATCATAGAGTCACTTAAAAATATGCATTTCACCCTGAGACATTTTTTTCATCCACATTACAACTTCAATAAGAAATTAAGATCAAATACAGACATTTACTTGGTTGGTATGATTACAAACATAAATAAAAGGAGATGAAAATGTATTTCCTCGATGCTAGTTTATAGCTGTTAGTATTTACTACAGTATCACAAACGTGACTGTAACAAGAAAGCCATGATTCTGAGCAATGAAGGACCTGTATGTCATTATTTGGTAACATCATGAAAGTAATTCTTCAGTAAAGTTACTATTGATGGCTATACTGCTGAGGGTCCTCCATCAGTCCTAAAGTTAGAATGTTAGTATTGACAGACATTTTTTCCCTTTGTAATATCTTAAAGAAAGCATTAATAGCTTAATGATCACACATATGAGTCATCAGTCAATCCAGAAGCCATGCAACCATTATATCAAAACTATACCATGTAGCATGAACCCTTTGAACCCTTTAAATTACCCTGGACAAATTCCCTCCTTTCCCAAAAAGATTTCCTACTGTAAACATATGCTTTATCACAAACTCAGCATTTTTCAAATATCTTTTTCCATACAGATAACTCAGCTTGGTAAAGTATAATCACTGAAAAACATCCCTAAAATGTTCCTTGCTTTTTTTCATTTTTCAGACTCTATAGTACTTCAAATTGTTTTCACTCCCTGTTATAAGCTAATAACAAATATGCTAGTCTTGCAGAACAGTCATCAACTCTCTTGAAAAAAGTGAACTGCATAATAAAATCTCTGATACATCATTAATATTATTACAGTGATCATGGATTCTTTTGTCTCCAAATGCACTCTAAAATAATTTTCTACCATATATTTCAACAGATAGCAAAACATAGGACTCAAAACCAGTACACATTTTAAAGTATAGTTTGCATGGAGCTGTATCACTATGCTTTGAAATACTGACAATGTATACTTCTATATTTTGAATATGGGTTTAACTTTATTCCCACAGTAACAGAAGCACATTGGGACAAAACCACACCTAACTTCTGTGTAACTAAGATTAACTTTTGTTCAGTTTTGGCATCGCTTTCTTAATGGTTTCATTAGCAGAAGGACTAGCTTATTTATCCCACTCATCAAAAGCAGAGACCGGAGAGATCTCATGCAATTTCTGGTGTTGTACTTCTCAGACCGTGCAGAATTCATGAAAGAAGCACTGAAAAGGGGGAATGTCCTTGTATTTCCAATAGTAAACAAGACAAACCCTTTTAGTCAGTTTAACTAAAGCAATACTATTTAGCTAGAAGTTTACTGTTGAAAATAAAATATGATGCCAAATATCTGTTATTTCCAGAAAAATATATAAGTTTTCAGTATTAGTTCCTCTATATCTTTGTAGACAAGAAAAAACAAATTTTACACGTTCTTAGACAAAAGTTTGCAGCAACAGAAACCATTTAGCAGTCTGAGAAAAAATTGGTGACAATGGGAACACAAAACACCACTTTCATATTTGCTAAATATCTAACTGGAGTTATTGACAGGTCTAGAAAACAAGATGCAATCTGTTCTAAATGGAATGTCATGTATGAGAATAATGTTGATGTTATGGTCAGAGAAGCATTTCTTTTTATGGTAACAGTATATTCTAAACGTTTCCCTTTTATTAAAAAACCCTTCCACAGCTTAAACCTCACAAGGCAGAAAGTGTTCTGGAGATGCAGACTGCATCCCAACTGTCTTCTAACACATTCCCTCCAAATAAAAATACAACAAACCATTGTGCAGAATTGTTTGAAGAGTAAATAAAAATTCTTCAGAGTACTTTCTTTCACCAGCGTTCCACTCAACTGCTTGCAAGGAAATCTGAACACTAGCTAGGAGCTTCTGTCTGTACATATTGTTGGTGTGTCAGAAGATTTTCTCCTTCCCTGCCTAAGCTTCTCCTTAAATTACATTCAGATTTCTGTGGTACTGTAACAACTTCAATATGGCACGTATTTCAGTATTTTGTAAAGGTTTCAGTTCCATTTCCACCTCCAGTTATTGTTGGTTAACATTTTTCATCCTGGCTGCTCTGCAGGATGTATATCCTTACAATATTTATGTGAGGTCTCACAGCTTTAACATGGAATATTGTTAACTACTATAAAAAACAAAACCACATCAAGATATATACTGAAGTGATATCCTGTATTATAGGATACGCAACAGATTTCACGATGTTTTATCAAAACATGTGTCAAAGCAATGCAATTCCTGATGGCAAAATAAAAATAAGTCATGCAAAAAATGGTTGTCTGGGCTTTTATGAGATTCATATGAACTTTCTTTCAATTCCATTCATGGGAATGCACGCTCCTCATTTCTGCAGCTTTATTTTTCAAGTTTAAATGAGGAAAAAGTCCAAAACAAATCTCTAAAAACTGTTTTGCTTTGCCTGCTATGGGTTAGTATCATGTAAAACAGCAAAACACTTCTCCCCCCCCCCAGGCAGAAACTGCAGATGAGCCCAGATTCACTTGGAACCCAGCACAAGCTTTCTAAATGGCCACAAACCATTCTAAGTATTCCAGGTATGTACCCAAATCCGGGTTTACTGTATATTGCAAAAACCCTGTGCAGAGCATGAAAATTAAAATTAATGTATACTTAGATGATTCTTATTTTTTATTCTATAGAAGTCATTTGTGAAAGGTTATGCAGTATATTTTACAGTTCAGATACCTAAAAGAAACTGTTGAGATGTATTCGTGTCAGAGTTTCTTTTTAACTGTGGCACGCTATCTTTAAGTATTTTATTCTAGAACCCAGTAAAAAGGCTGGACTTGAAACTAACTGGAGATCAACTCTAGTTGTTTTAAGTTTAGAACATTCCTTAATTCAATGAAAGCAGTGTTTAGTTGGAGACCTTAGGCAAGGATAGAACACAGCATTATCTTTCTTTACAGACCATTCTCCAAGTTTTGCACACAATCTCACATTGTCCCACTCACTAAATCAGAGCAGAATTTGCAAGATATCTACACAAAGCAGGACTATCTAGAGCATGGTTTGGAGAATACAAGTACATTATCTATTCACAGTATTTTCTTTGTATAACTTTCATCCATTATATAAAGCAATATGTAAACACTGAAGACAAAGTATAGCAAATGCTTAATAGATCAAATATACTGTATTACTCTGTACATATCTATAATTTATAGTTCTACTGGAACGTGTGCATGTGAGTACACAGGTATGTATATTATATAGCATTTATATTAGAGTCTTCAAAAAATTGGGGCTATTCTGTTCGTGCTAACAACTGGACAAAAGCTAAAACCAGCTAAACTTATGGGAGACACTCCTACTTCGCTTGATAAGGAAGATTAAGTGGAAGTTAACTGGTATCACTCTCATCTTCTAATGAAACATTCTATAATCTACTCCTACTTTCCCACTTCCCTGCGTAACCAATGTAGTTTGTATCAAACATCTACTTAATAAGGCTACTAAATCACTTCAAAGTACAGTCTTCAACAAAGTACATGGGGAAATATGTCAATTTAAGTGCTTAAAGCTCTGTCAACGACCATTTTTCGAGCAGCTCTTACAGATTCTTACCAGCTCTGGTGTATCTTCTGCTAACGGCAAAAAAGTAGCTTCCAGAATAGCAACTTGATCAGTGCTGAGCTTCTGCCACAGACTAATCAGCATAATCATCAGATGGGTGGCACTTTTCAACTTTGTGAATGCCTGAAACATGTTGGCTTGATTTTCTTCTGCTGCATCTGCTAGAGCTATTACCTGCAAAAATTGCAAACGTCTGTTAAGTATAATTTTACCATCCATGAACACTCAACACTGAAATTACCTTTGGCACACTCTTGTTTTTCTTTAGAAGATCCTGAGGAATTCTGTTTTCCATAAAAACAAACTACAGAGTATTAAATGAGTTATCATTTATCTAGATTTTTCTTTTATGTATCCAAGTCAATTTCAAGTCCATATGGCAACAGGATTAATCTATCTAGTACAATCAGTGTAGAAAGGATTCTGTTTAGAGTATATTCTTAAAGCGTTCTTGAAATTGATCCCCATCATACCACATAATACATGATAACAAACTAACTTGCAGGTTTACACCACACAAGATAGTAATCCATATATGACCAGCAAGCCTATTGTATTAATTAAAAACAATACATTGGTTTTATGCAATTAAAAAGGCAGTATATAATTATTTCCACATGAAGATAACTACCATCTGTTATTTTATTAACTTTTGGGTCTCTCCATGTTTTGCACTAGTTGCTTCAGCTTTTATGCCAAAATGTAAACATTATGGATCATGTGTATGAAGGCAATACCACTTCAACTGCCAGACATTATGAAAGAATTTTCAAAATAAAATAAAATGGCAGATTCACTCCTTGTAAGATGGTAAGATAGTTTTGCTGAGTACTTCAAGATGGGGAAAACAGAAGAGCTATTATATGATATTCTACTCAGTTCAGAAATAACTTGCCATTGTATATAATATTGTCCACTCACAGCATTACAACAACTGATATTTTGAAAAACATTGCTATAAATGCCTTCTTTCTTGAAATACAATGTTTAGACATTTTCCATCACTGGTGAAAAGTGAAGATGACAGTGATTTCAATATGCAATTGCTATCATTTCAATATGACAAGAGATTTTCCATGGTATTTGAACTGAATTACTTCAACTAACACAAAGGAACAAAGGTTAGGGGTTTATCCTGGGGGAGCACAACTTACAAGACCTGTTCTCATGAATGCCACCACATATTCATGTTGCCTGAATAATATTTGGCTTACAGCAGCGTTGATTATCTTCACTGTCATTTAAATCAGCACAAGCATCTCCCTCAACCACTTTCTCCTTCTGTTTATTTATCTGCAAGATGGTGTAATAGGTGCTTGACTGGAGTTGTGAAAAGCCTCACAGAAATGCAGTTAAAGTGTAATTAGTATTACAAGGGAATTTACAAAGTAAAACTTGCAGAGCTTGATCCATTAACATTTGGCAACAGCTAGAAAACGAAAATACTATATGATGCATCTTCAGCCGGGAAACAAAGCCAACCAGCTGTTAGCATTTGGTGAAGCAAAACTATTTTTAATCTGCAACACTGGCATTAGAGATGTGTGTGTGTTCCCTCCAAGCTCCCATGTGACTGGGAAGATAAAGAAAACAGAATTTTAGGGAACTATAAATATGAAACATTTCAAACAAAATGTGTTGATAGCTTTTGTTTTAGATTTTAAAATGTAACGTTTCCAAATAAAATGGAGAACCCACAGGACACTCACGAGTCCAAACACTACATAAATCAGAGCCAAGTAACAAAACAAAACAAAAAAAGCCCAGCTAACCATGCAAAGGAGAAGTGAGAAATTAATCCCAAATAGTGAAAACCAACATAACATACTTTGGTTAGAGGAGTCTAACAGTATCACAGACATGTCACCTAATATAATCATGCCCATATTCAGATCAAAGCCCTGCTGTTTTGCACCACTCATGTCCTGCACAAGGTAGAGTTCCCTATTGCAGTTACTTTTCAACAGAGTTATGGGTGACAAACCTACAAGACAAACGCACCACTATATAGTGCCCTGCATCAGTTGCATCTGACCACTGTAACTGGTAATTGTATGCGCTATACAGCTTCATCTTTCTGAGGAAACAAGCAACAGTAGACAAGTTCTCCTCAGTCTAACAGGACACTTCAAATATCTAATCCCCTCTCCTGTCCAATACGCATTTGAGACTTTTGAGAAAAAAAACATGCTAAGATGAATGTAACACGCTGATGACATTCATAAGTATGCTTCCTGTAATATCATTACTGGATAGGATAGTGCAATGGATAAATTCAGAATTCCTGGAATTTGGAATAAAGGCAGGTTAGCTGTATCCTATCGTGGATAATACTCAGCTAATATCAATTTTGCTGAAGAAGCAGGCAAAGACAGTTGCAACTTCTGTGACAACTACCTGAAGCCCACTTGAACAACAAAGGTAAAGGACACTTTCTAGACTGAGTGAGTCATTAATGAATGGCAGTCTCTCACTCTGTGCTATATTTCAACTTACACTGTACTGTATACCTCAGAAGCATAAGTTCCATAAAGTAACTGACGTGGCCTTTTACCTTAAGGATCCTTAATTTCAGAATTTGCTTTCTTTTCATTTTATAACGATGAACAAAGGAGATGCTTACCTCTTCATAGCCTACAGATGTAAAACAAATATCCTAGTACTCCCAAACAACACCTAATGTACCAAGCCTATAAGCTATTTCGAAAGCAGCTTGATAAAAAAACCCTAGAAATTACAACTGTTAAAAAAGTTTGTCTTTGGTACTAGTTTTTACAGTTCTGAAGGGACAATAATACGAGACAAATATTATACCAGTGACAGGCCTAAGTTACTAAAGGAGGGGTGCAGTCTTGGGAGTGTTGCAGGTCACTGAAACACATAGCAATTAAATCTTTAAACGACTGCATATATACAAGTTCTAATTTATACTTGCAGGGAAACCAAAGAGGGGAAAAAACATTTCTAAGTACTAATTATTCTGTTAATAGATGAACAATATGGCTTTCTGAGACCTGGAATATCCAGGATAATACAATATTAATAACCATACAATAATGTAGGCACACATAGTCATTGTCATTCTAAAAAAGCCTGTACCACAGACAGAAAAAAGGTTGTCAAAATAGCACCCTTTGAGACATACTGAGAACTGAAAGCCAAACCAACATAGAAAGCAGCTGGAAGGGACTAAAGATAGCTTTGACAGTACATGGTTCCACAGTAAATACTTAATATGATGGGAAAAAAAGAAGTCTTTCCTCACAGAGAAAAATTACTCTAAACAACTCCCAGGACAACAGCTATAAATTTTAGAAGCGCTCGGGGGTTCTTCATTTAAACGCTTGCAGAATTTAAGGATGAAGAAGTTCTAAAAACATGACATTCACATTTTTAATTATTTTATTTTCACCTGAAAGTCATCTCTAATTGTATTTTACAATTAGAGGGATACAAAGAATCCATACCTTTTGCAAACTGAGATCCTAGTCTCTTCAGACTCAGTCACAATTTCCCAACAATTCTTCAATTCTCACAGTAGTTGTTCCATCTGTTTAGTTAAGATCTATTATATCATCTTCCTAAACAGACAGAAAATACTAAAAAAAGAAAATCTCTCCCTGTCTCACTTTTTCACAGGGTGGGTGGAAAAATATATTGCAACTGGCAGTCCCTAGTGTAGTTTAGATGCAAAGTTTTTAGACCAACTGAAAACTATCAAGTAAAGAGTCCGTCTACATTTCATAAGGCCTATCATTGCCTATTTAACATTTTTCTTTCTCCTTCTTTAATATCACAAAGCTTTCAAGCAAAGAAAACTAAAACTAAGTTTTTCAAACTTTCTAAAAGCAATGGAAGAAAGGAAAGTGGCTGATGCAGGAAAGATTTAAGAGGTACTGGAATGAGTTGAAAGTACAGTATTGAAGATACACTTTTACAACTGACCAAAAGTTGATTTTCATTTACATCTTTTTTTGTTTAAATTTTTCTGATCAAATTCTTGCTCTGTTCCAATACACCTACCTACCAAAGTACAGGCGAGTTATGTTATTAACGAAAGCACGTTGTAAAAAGAAAAAGAAGAAAGAAAGAAGAACTATTCTCTAAATTAAGATCATATTTAAGATTTTTTACTAAATTTCTTATTCACATTTGCAAAGGTAGAGCTGAAATCCAGAAGTACTTTTACAATCTTGAGAACTTCACCCCTCAACCCCTATTACTAGGATTTAACTGCAATAATTTCCAAGCACAGAGTATTTCTTATGTTTTCAGCTGAAGTGTTCAAGCAGAAATATTTCTCTCCATGCTTATTTCATTGTTAAGTAGACCTTATAAGATGTCAAGCATTTGAAAATTGTGAACTAATGGTGATTCAAGTTTTTTAAACAATCAGATTTCTCCACTATTAGTGCTTAAAGATATTTTTTAGGCAGTGTTTAACATCCAGCAATAACTTCAAAATTACTAATCCCTCTTGAAAAAGTCTTGCAACATACCCACTCTTGTATATTCAGACAAGTTCCCTGGAGCAATAATGAACATCACTCTCAGGCTTATTCCAACAATACAAAAAAAAAAAATACAAATACAATTCCAGAAATTCAAAATGCCTTCCTACTAGCTGGCTGGGAAGTTGAAGAAAACTTTGAAAAAGTAAAGGGCAAGAATTGAGTATGAAGTTCCAAGGAGTTTTCTTTTGAGTTAGTATATTTTCTTGGAGTCCCTAACACCATGGGGACTCAAGACTCTCACAGGTTTTATACCATAGTCTAAAATAAAGAATACAAAACATGACTGACAATTTGGTTTTCTTTTTTAAAAACAGCTAAGAAAAACATAACTTTCCACCACTGGTGAAACTTTAGCCAACTAGTCTTATTCTCACCTAGTTCTATCACACTGGATTCAGCTTCTAGTAAATTTGAAGTATTTTCATTTTTAGCAGAAATCAAGTTTGAAGAAAGCAGAAGTTTGGCATTTAAGGAATACAGAATCTCTTTACATTTCGCCGATAGGACTTACGAGTAAGTCTTCTATGCAAATTTTTTTAAAATATGAAAAATAACATCAGAAATGTAATTATTCTGAAATGGACACAGGTATGATGAATTATTCAAGACTATTATGTACTCCACATTATTTAATCCATAGTGTAAACTTTTAAACTTCGTTTCAAAAGAGCCATTCTGTACATAGAGTTATACAAGCAAAAAGAGAGATCACAAGCTCACAGGTCTCTTCTAGCAATCGTTCTTAGTTTACTATAGAATAATTTATTGCAAGGTACTTAATTGATCCTACCCCTTCCAAATATTTTTAAACAAAATTAGATCGTCATAAAGCAGGATTTTAATGCATGTAAAGCAGAAAAAAAATAGAGCTGAGAAATGCTGGATTCCTGCTTGCTCATTCCTCTTTGCAACAGGACATTTATTACTACTCTGTTTCACCCTTCCCCATATTCAGTCATTTTAGAGAAGAAAATACAACTCAGTTGCTAAATCTATAACAAGATCTAACAGAATACTTTTTCTTGTGGTTTTAAGAAGTGTCCATCACATATCCTAGTTCACATAGAACATGTAAGAATTTAAAGTAAAATATTTTTTTTTCCTTACAAGCCCCTTTGTTTACCTTGCACACATGGCATGCAGCCACATGAATAAGCTAAGACACAGCAAAGAAAACCTTTAAAACAGATAAGAGAACATCAGTGATAATATCAATTTAATTAATAAAATCCTGAATATCCCTTATTCTGGGAGTAAACATTTTTTACAGGCAATTCCCAAAGTAATTTACAACATAACAAAACAGTGATTAGCAGCCTGATTCCCTGTGCAGACCATCTCACTCAACAACCATTGTGCACACAGCCTCTGACAGGTGACTAAAGCTTTATGGAATGTGGGCAAAGATATCCATGTCAGAGAGCGATCTTTATCAAACACTCAGTCACCAGAAAGAATAACCATGTCACTCCCGCAAGGGAGCACTTCTAAACGCTACGGCGTTCCCACAGCACTCCAATGGGTACACGAGAGCGCACCTTCGGATTAAGTACCTCAGGCCACAATTATCTGACCCTTGTCAAAATGCCTCAGCTAGTGCTAACCATGACCGCTGTTTTTGAAACTGTGGCATAGGTCCACCGTGATGACAACAAAGCATCAATTCACTAGACTTTGAATACTCAACTTTCAAGTGAAGCCCAACACGACCCTGATTTGAGAAGACAGCAGAGAGATGAAAGAAGTTGCAGCACTATGACCCATGCTTTATGTGGATGCACCCAGCTACCTCCTGAAATTCTATTGCCTCACTTGATGAACATGAAATTATTGATCATCACAAGCAACTACTATAGTGATCTGTGCCTCTGGAAACTAGAACAGCCAGATTAACGAAATACTCAAGGTTGCAATGGAAGTTGCGTGGTTTTGTTTTCTTCTATGTTATTTCCATGACAGAATTATGATTAACAGTTCTACTGCACCTTTACCTGGAATTTGCCACAAAGTAGTATTGTCTACAAGCACATCACAGGTTACAGATTAAAATGGCAACCAACTCAAAAACTCTACAAAAGCCAAATGCATGTACTGTTTAAATTCAGAATCCTCTTTTGAGACTTCACATATAACAAACCTGTGTCTTAACCTCCACAAACCAAGTGGAGGCAATAGTGGATTATTATCAAGCAGAGTCACACTACATCTTATTTTACTACATTTTAAGAACTAGTGACAATGATGTTAATAAGAAATCATTCGGGATAACGCAACTATCATTTCAACTATTCACAGACATAATAGTATGAAAATGAACAATTCAAAAGGAAAAAGAGATCTCTACCCTTTTCATTTTTCCTCTTCAAAACATTCAATAAGAAAAGAGGCTACTACTTTGTCTTCATGAGTCTCTATTTCCCCAGCTTTTATCTACACACTATACACTCACTAGGAAGTTTTTTTGAAGGTTACTGCGAAACATTTAGTGGGTTCAGAATGCCAGGCATCTGAGTGCATTAACTAAAAGCACTTGATTGTTAATACATTTAAATCCAAATTAAAGCCCTGATAGATCTATGTCAGTCTACTCCATAGCAAATCTGTATTTTGACTGGACAAAGTATTTAAACAAGCTATGCCAGTAAAACCCAAGCAAGAAGACCTGGTTACAAATGGGTACAATCTAATTAAAGCAAGAATATTCATGTTTCCCTAAGTCTAAACACGCAGCTCTTCATATGCATAAATCAATGTTGAAAATTTTTCTGTCTTAGCAATACTAATGTAGTGGCAAAAACCTGTTTGTTTGCATCACTGTTGCCAGTTACTACTTTTATTTAAACACATCTTAGTGTTTTACATTGCTGCCTATCAATATCTGAGCTTCCTTGTTTAAATCCATGGTAACAGAAAAGAAGAATTCCTGTTGTCTCTGGTATTTCTTCCATCTGCACTAAGGATTACAGTTAAGATTATTTTAACGTGATTAATTTACTTCTATTTGCTTGATCATTTTTCTAAAGGGGTTTAGCATTTTTGAGAAGCCAGAAAAATTAATATGGTCAATACCTGACACTTGATCTCCTCCACAAGTAAATACTGCAGCCAGTTTTGCATGTGAGTAACTTCTTATTTGGTACAACTATTAAACACAAAGATGAGGCAAAAAGAAAAAATTCTTGAAGGAAGGCTACAAACATATTCCAAAACATACGATACTTTCTAAAACGTTTAGAAGCAAGTTCTACATTATAAAATCCAAATTTAAAAGCAGAGTTATAAAATTAGTAGCTTATCTGAGTGAAATAACATCTGGTACAAATTACACAAAACTCAAGAAGCCAGTCGTTTACAATGAAACCTTTACTTACCCCTTCAAAACAGAAGTTCCATTTAAGCATAGGGATGTGCTAAATAACACACAGATATGTCACAGAATCTTTGATAGTCAATGAATATTGAAGACAGAGTTTCACTGTGAAACTGTGGTTGCATTGGCAGCAATGTATAAAAAATACAGCCAAACATTAGCTAAACGGAGACAGAGAGGTGGAAAGCTTGGTTTATATCACCAAATACATGGTACTATGTAATGACCAAAAAAATTCTTTTACAACTAAGGAACAAATTTTAAACAGTGAAGCTGCATGCTTGGTATACTAAAATAAACTGTGAACCTAAACAAACGGTTTCAAAAACTAACAGGGGCCTCATCCTGCAAATTTCTAATTGTATTTCAGTCCAATGGGATCTATGGATGGCCAGGAAATCAAAAGACCCATTAGATTCTACTTCTGCAAACATTTATGTACAGTGAAGCTCAGTGGGTAAAATTAAGGATTTGCTGACTCCAGGAGGAACGTTGCATTGATTCAGCAAAGGCAGGATTTCATCCTATTGAAGACCACTACTCTCAGTGTAATTAGTCATATGCATCTAGTGGGGAAAAAAGAATTTGTAGCATGTTGGATGTCAGGTGATGGGTGTAGTTTTAGAAATCTAGACTAAATCCACAAATCATTGCTTCCCAGAAAGTACACAGTAAAACACATCTCCTAAATCAAGCTCATCTCATATTTATATTTTATTATAATGAAAAACAATAAACGTATTAACAAACACATCTTAAAAAGGTTAATAAAAACAACTCCAATTAACACATAATATAGGTATTTTTCCATCTATATAGATGAACACAGAGACGTTCTGGCAAATTCTATTCCAAGACCTTTAACGATAGAAGTATCAATATCAAACAAATTAGCAAGCCAGTCATGACAGTGAAGTACTAAGCTAAATTCCAAGCTATTAAACTTGCCCACCCAATCCCACTTGCGATTTTGGCACTTCTGCTTTATACTGAACCACCTGAGGAAACTTCCAGAATTCCCCATTCAGGCTGGCTAGCATATAATTTTAAGTGATTAGAAAACGTTGTGGTTGCTAACACAATGTCTGAGAGTAACAGTAAGACTCAGAATGATTAAATTAAAAGAATACATTCTGGAAACAAATTCTAAACATAGCAATCAAAGGAAATGGGTGTCAGGCTAATTAGAAGCCCAAACTTAACTACAACACTAATTTCAGGACATGTCTCAGTAAAATTACTTTTCTATTTTGAGATACTTTATAGAATTTTGCTATTATTAGTAAAATCTTGAGAACATGTGCCAGTACATTTGGAAATAAAATGGGCTTCTCAAGTCAAAGTGCAAAGCTTGCAAAACATATGAATTTCTTGCTTGAATACCTTGTATTTGAGTTACAAGTTTTCCATAATTTCTTCTATTTTTTTGTTCTGAAAGAGATATAACCATTTCAAAATAAAGGAACATCATGATGAAATGCAGGTTTTATAAAACTTAGTCAAAAACAGTCTGTGTAAAACTTGAAGAGAATTCATCAAGAAGATTGGAGTTCACTAGGTTTTACTGGATTTACTAACAAAAATAGAAAGAAGGTTTCAAAAGAGCCATTTAGTGAAAGTAAAAATTCATTGTTCATGCAAGGTGACACCAGAGTAATTTTCAGACCAAGTAGACTTCTGCATTCCTCCACAGATGAAGTACAGCACAGACCACAATAATGCTTGCTGCACAACAATACCCAGCAAATAACTTTACAAACTTGAGCTGAGCTGCATCCTATTTCATACGACATTCAACTTTTATGCCAACAGCTATTGCCACACAGGTGTGATTATTTTCAGTGATGTAGATTTCATTTTATGGGAGCAAGTACTGAGAGACCAAAAATACCCTACTGCCAAGTCACACAGCAGGTGGACTTAAGCTAATAATGAAGAAGGAAAGAGCTTATCATATCCCTGCCTGGGACCCTCCATCTAGAGAAAAAGAAAGAAAACAAAAAAGGAACCACCTGAAGTAACATTACAGTGTATTCAATGGCAACTCTTCACGTGGTGATCAAAAGCACATATATTTTTAGGTCACTGAATTTGTTGTCCTGCAGATAATGGCCAATGATGCTCATTCTTCTGCACACCTGGAACTGCACTTTCTAACTCTCTTCTCTCAAACTGACAAATTAAGAATTCCCACCTGAAATACCCTCCTAATTCACAAGCACAAAGCCCACAGGAACAGAATCAGGTGCAGTTTTCTTTACATGCACACCTGCCCTAGCCACACAATAAACTCAGGCAGTGCATTCTGCCAGTTAAACCTAGGAGTTAGAACTTAAGCAGAAATCAAAACATAAAACCAAAATAAGCAAATGTTAGTCCCCCAAACTGGTTCATCTTATGTTCAAAATAAGACAAGCTGCAAAACTAGTAATTATTTAGTGTGCAAAAATTATTTTATCATAAGATTATTCTGACGAAGTAAGTATGTCTCACCATAGGCTATGGACTGGTGTCCAATTAAGTAAATGCCAACATTATATATGCATGTACATATTTACAGGATTTGGGCTTTATTATTGATCATAACATTCTATGTTGTTCTCCTGCTGCTCTTCTAAATATATCTGAAGCTATATGGCTTTCTAACATTCATTTCAAAATACATTATTTAATGATGCACTTATAATCTCAGCCTTTGAGAAATGTCATGGAAAATAGTTCAAAATTGGCAGTATAGGCAAAAGTCCTTCACACATCTCTTTGGAAATATGACTTTTTCCCTACTTTCAGTAAGACAACTGCTAACTCCACTCATATGCCACATTGTTGGTTTTTTCCTTAAAATAAATGAAAAGATATAAGGGCTAACAAACAGATTAAAGAAACACCTACCAATGTGTTTAGCACCACTTCTCTACTGAAAGAATAGCTGTGTGGCAAACTTGCCAGTTTTTGAGATAAACACGTTTCTGACCTAGACTCTCTACCTACGTACCCTGGTATGCTGACAGAAAAGCAAGACAGTTCAGGCCAACCTAGAAGTAAAAGGGGAACAATCTCTCACCTTCAAAAAGGCTTTGGAGGCACACTCAAAAAGATGCAAAGTTCAATTCAACTCTACTTCCTAGAAGAATGCCATTTTTTCCATTAAGGAAAAAAGTGTTAAACAGCCTACCATCAAATGCACTAGAATTAATGAATTTATATTGCAGCCTTCCATGCAAACATCTCATTCCTCGACTCCTCCTTTATTCTAACAGGCAGCTGAGTCTATGGAGGAGACGGGACAAGATGTGCAAGGTCTTTTTTAAGTCCTGCTGACCTAGACTAAGATTCCCACTGGGGCTGCTAGAAGTAAGGGAGCAGAGGAAAGAGACAGCAAGTGTCAGGTACACTTCAGTGTCTGAAATGTGATAATTAACCTTGTATCTTTCTCTGTTTTAAATCTAGAAAAATTTCATTGTCTGAGCAGAAGTTTATGGATAGTTCTACTGCATAATATTTGGATTAACAAATAGTACCCTCAATTATGTCAAGCAGGAAAAAGCTCGTTTTTCAACACTAATATATAACCACATGCAAACACACCCCACTAAATTAGTAACAAATGTTCTTACTGATTTTGGCCGAGATAGGCTTTCTGATAAGAAAAGATTTTCCTTTCAAAAAAAGCTCAATTTTAAACACTTGCCTTGTTCCCCTGATGTAATACATCTGAAGTTCATGCCCTGGTTCAGTCAAATCCAATAGTTTTAACTTAGTTTCAACCATCACTGGTCATAACAAGATGTATTCAAAAGGGTATTTATATTTGCTTTATTCTATTGCATCAAAGTTACGAAAACACATCTGGGTAGCGTACATTCTAGCCACACTGCAGACCAAAAATCCAGATAAACGTTTTGTCTAGAGGGATGACTAAATAAATTGGCCAAATATCAGAACAAATTCACTTTGATGTTTCAGTTTGGTGGAGCTCAGAAACATGACCTAAATTATACAGTTACATCCTCTGAAAGAGTAGCAACCATCTCTTTCTCTAGCATCTGCTAAAAAAAAAAAATAAAAAAAAAGACATTCATTATGAATGATGGCAGAATTTAACATGAATAAAATGGTAGGAACCGAAGGAAAAACATTTCTCTACTTTCACTCATATTCATGAATAGTTCATATTCATACCTTTTTCAGCACCATCTCCAGTGCTTGCCTCCACTGTTACCAAAAATGTCTTGGAATCTGCTTAGGAGCCCATAGAAAAGGATGGCATTTGAGATTCACATTGCAGGTGCACACAGCTGAACTCAAGACTGCATAGACTGGTTCCACAAGCAATGCCCTCAAAGTAATGCTGAGCCACTTGACAAAAATTAATGATGAAAACATAAAAATAGATAAAACCTCATATCAGGTGTAGAACTAACTTACTGAGCTCCATTGATCATGTAAGAAAGCAGACAGCTGGCATGTTGTTAAATGATAGGACTGGAGAGAATTACTGAGCACCATTTCTGTGGGAAGAACTACTAAAGAAAACCTGCTGTGCAATGAGATTATGAACCAAACATTATGTTCTTTTCTAAATGGAAAATTCCTAGGGGATAATAAAAAAGAAAAATCATTTCCCAAAGGAAATAACTCCATTGCAAAGCTTACCATTAAAGGAACTGGAGGAAAAAACGTCTGCTACCCTCACGGAGCAAAGAAACTATGAAGAACCAGGAAGATACGCAGCCTTCTGTTCTTTTGGAGTAAATATAAGAACATAGCTGTTTAAAACAGAGTTAAATCCACAAAGACAAATTCTTAGATGAGGTGGCTAGTTTCCCTTAATTTCCTCTGTAACTGTAGAAGGACCGTTGCCTTTTTTTTTTTAAACGATAGAAGGTATCTAACTTCCAGTGCCTTTGACTCCAAAAGACCCTTCCTTCTCTCCATTGACCACAGAGGAATTCTAAGTTCTCTAGATGAAAACTGCTTTTGTGAATCTTGCTCACCCATAGCATAACAGAGCAAACCCCACCTATTCAAGAGATATGCACAGATTATCTTCAGCACTAAATACTGTAATAAAACATGAGAAACAGTATGAAAGGACAATTTAATCTCAATAGAGTCAATTATCATTACCAATAAATGCCTTTCCCTTAACTTTATTGAAATAAGCAACTGAATAGCAGATTTTAAGCAAGATGCTCCTATACACTTAAGTACTCCAGGAGAGATGTATTCTCGTGCTTCAGCATACTGCACATCAGGACCCCCTTATAATTCTCCCTTCCGTATACAGTTTACCTTTCTTCTTCCTCAAAAACAGCTATAAAAGTTGGAGGACACTACAAATTTTAATTTTTACAATATCAGCTATCCTTCATTCAGCATTTGTAGTCATGAGTTAGTGATCATCCCTTAAGTACTAATGAGACAGGCTAAGAGTAAAATTTTTGCAACACCTATGCTTATGAATGGCATTTTTTCCCAGTGTTCACAATACTTCAAGAAAAAAGCAAAACATGAAGAACAGAAAATTTCATGCAATCAGAATGATTTTTCAGATTTCCATTACAATTGAAGTACTGAATTCAAGCAAAAATTTGTAAAATAGTAACTTAACACTGCTCTGAGCATTGAAGCATCTTGTTCAATTTTTTTATATTTACAAATTAACATAGCATAGTAATCAATTTTGTAATTTATATAGTGGTCATTTCCTACACAGACACACTTCGTTAATTCTACATGAGGGGCATTTCCGGCCTTTCACTACTATTTGGAGCTATTTCCATGACTTCCTACAGGGAAGTCTTTCAGTTAAAGGTTCAGGTTCTTTCTCACATCGCAGACAATAATAACCATACACACACCGAAGTTTCCTCAACCAGCAGTTTGACTCCCTCTACACATACTCAGTTGACAAAGCTTTAACTACCACTTTACAGCAATTGTACATTACAGTCTGCATGTTACTTGCTTGATTAGCATTCCTCATCTCGGTATGACAGTATGAACTGTCAACATAAAGAGCCACGGTAGGTGAAGTAGTTTCAAAAATACATTCATAACCTGCATCCCTAAGTTATGTGTTTCTGAAAATCTCATTCTTCAAAAGTATGTATCCAGAAAGCAGCTATGATTGCTTTATTGTGTAGTAAAAAATAAAGCTGTCCCCAAGACTGTCAGGTCACTTGGCACTACTCTAAGCCCATAACAGTCACTTAAGGCAAGGGAATAGAGAAGCGAATGCATCACACCACTTACCGGCCCTCCTGTTCTGGAAATTGGAGACACACCTCAAATAATTCCGTAGGATCAAATACAAAGCTATCTACGATATAGTTAGGTTCCATTTTCCACAACTCCTGTTTGACTGGGACAATCCGTCTCCTGTAAATGACTACAGAAGTCTACCCTTCCTCCCTTTATCCACTTCTCTTCAATATATCCCTGAAGGACAACAGGTATCTTTTGAGGTGTCTATGAATCACGCCATGAATTCTCAGAGTCATGTCTTCATCTGACACCAAAAGCATAATGTCCAGAGTAAATTGAAAAGAGAGAACAGGAATAAGTGAACAATTCAAAGCATATTACGTACTGGTATTCACCACAACTTTTTCTTCCGCATAGTAGCACAATATTAAAAACACAAAATTCCCAACACTTTCCCTTACTGTGAATAGTAACATGTTTTAAATCTGCAAAAGCCATGAAGGTAGTGGTCCAATCTAAATTAACCACAGATATTTTAGTTCCCTTAAGAACAAAATTTTAGTACATTTGGTTTTGGATTCATGATCTATACAGCTTGAAAGTTAAATAATTCTGGCTGTAAGTAAACTAAAGCTTTACCTCAAAACTGTTAAGAATTACTTTTCCCATTGAAACAAGCCATTCCAACCTGAGTCTATATATCACATACTTCTGTTTAAAACATAAAATACAGTTTAAAAACAATCAACATAAACCCAAAGCAAACCAGTATCCTTTATTTGGGGCTCAGGTGGTTAAAGCATCATGTTTAAGAAAGGATCAATACGAAAGTTGTTGTTTGGACCTTTGGGGGCCCACCCACAGAAAACAAAATTCCACTATTTCAACGGACATATGAACAAGGACAGCATGTCAACACCATATCATATTAAAGTTATTTTAAGTTGTTTCCCATTTTATGTACCACAGATAAGGCATACTCCTAGCATTAAAAAAGCTACAGGTAAACAGTATTTTGTCATGGAGGCAAATGATTTTAGAATACTGTAAAAACGGTCATTCTCTGTTTGAAGCTGAAGCTTTATCACAGGCAACAGTACACTGAATTCACGTAGCAAGCAAGTTTTGAAACAGAATACCGTACATCGTAGACTCAACTACAATATGCATCTATACTATAATAAACAGAAGTATTAACAACTAACTAACTAACTACAGTTTAGAATACACCTCACATGCCCCTGGTAACTGAGGGTCACAGTGCTGCTTACATGTCAAGTTATGCACAAAAAAGCTTATATGTTTATTAGAAAGTTATTGCTTCAGAAAGTCTCACTGATGGGGTTAACATTAGGCTAAAATGAACCACAAGTTGGGAAAAAAAATCATTGTATTCTGCAGAGATATTTTCTAGTATGTCCTGAGCACTATAAAATTAATTTTAAGTAAATTTCTTAAATACAGTATATGTCGCTCAAACTTCATAGTCTCATTTTTTTTCACAAATCTAAAAACATGGATTTTCGCTCCACAGTTGTTCTACAGTAAATCTGTAATAATTAAATATTGACCAGTTATTAAAAAAAAAAAAATTGACTCTACATTAATAAAGCCAGAAATTTTCCTGAAGTCAAAGAAAGCTTTGTCGCTGACTTCAACGTAACTGAGATTTCACATGAGGAAAAATCAAATGCAAAATGTAAACGAGCTACTAAAACACATTTCCTCCAATATATAATTCTAACTTGTAATCACATAATTATATATAAGTATAATGAATAAATATATATAATTCTTTATATATAATTCTAATCTTAAATAGCAGTTTTCTGTGTGTGGATAAAACATATTCAGCTGCTATCACTCGTAACAATATTCACAGAAAAAGAAAACCTGAAACTACCCTGAACTTTATCAAAGAGTTACCCCAAAGTAATAATTAACTTGATAAAATGTAGCTCTATATGAAATCTAAAAAAATCTTTCCCCCAAAGTTAATATGCATTTTTAGCATTTGAAGATCACTACCATTATCAAGAGTTATTATCAGAGTACTGATGGACAAAATCTCTTTCAAAACGGCAAGGGGGTACTTCTGTCAGTAATTATCCCTGCTAATTGGAAACTGCCCTCTTTCATTTAAGTCTTTTCTAGTGAGCGCTCCTCTTATCTGTTTTTCTCCATGTGATGTCAGCCAGTGCCTCTCTCAGTTCATCTACTGCTTCATTTAACAGTTTACTCCGCCATAATCACTTGGGTTTTTTTAAAATATCTTCCAATTTTCAACATTTTTCAACATGATTCATCTGGGTATTTCTCAATTTATTTCTTTATTATCAATCTATGATAATATTGCAAAGATTGGGGATTTTTTGGTCACTTGATATAACTTCTAATAGCAGATGAGTTAGGAGCATACCTTACGTATGACAGGATATCAAGATACTCTTTTCTTTTAGCTTTGATGACGATGTTTCACAGATGACATACCAACAGATTTTACAGAAAGTTTTTACCTGAATCTGTAATCCAGCTAACAGCTCTTTGAAAAGCAGTGTAATTTTAGGCCCCTCTCCTTTATCTTCAGGTACCCCCAATCTTCCCTGTCCTTTTGTGGTGATATTGCAAAATAATATCCATAACAAAGAGTCGAAATGGGAGGCTAACTACGCAGAATTAACAACAATGGTAGTTACAAAACAGAATCCTGAACATACAGTTTTTTTCCTTAACCACTGCATAATAAAATTCAATAGCATATAATCAACAAGGAGTTCTGTGGAAATTGAACATAAATTAGTGTTTGAATAATTTAAAGTAAACACATAATTAAAGGAACATAAATAAAATCTCCTATGTTTCCCATTATTGATTATATTATACTCCCACATAACTTTCTAACACAATTCCATTTCAGCCATTCCATTATTTTACCTAGCATTAACATCAGGCCAAAAACCTTACACTTGCCTCAGTCTTCCTTTAATTCATTTGAACATCAGCTTTACCCAGTTCTCTGGAACTGCCCTGCTTTGTCACTTCTTATTAACATTACTTGTACAGGGAATTGCTTGCTCAAACCTTTAAAAATCTTACATATGAGCTAAACTGAGGATTTCAAAAGGTTTGTAGTATTGTTTAATATTCTCCTTAGTGACTACTGGAAAATATTACATCATTTGATAGCAACACAACTTTTCTCTTTCGATCAATGAAGAACATATATTGAACATTTCTGCTTCCTGAAGATACTATGTCACTTCATAGCTGGGAAAAAAACCCCAAACAATCAATAAAACAACACTTCTAATGGAAAAAAAAAGTGTCTAATATGAATGCACCAGTCTCAGGTAACTGGAACTTTTCAGATTCTTGAAGATTTAAATGCAAAATAACATGCTAACATCCCTGTGTGAGGAACAGCCCCCTCATACCGACCCTTACACATACATTTCAAACCCATCAGAAGAAAGCTGGAGAAAAAATATGCTATTAACTAATTAACTTAAATAGGCAGGGGATCAAGCAGGTTTCTTCCCTATTGTGCTGTGATCTTTTGTCCCTATCTTCTGTTCTCAATCTGACTGATGCTGCTTCGAGACACATAAATACCTCTTCAGGAAAGAAAACCCACACCTGCACTAAACTTATTCTTAGAGCTTTTCCTTTAATCTGTGTCACAAATGTAATTACAACAACTGAAATAGTTAATATTATAATTTCTACTCCCTTCCATTCTTCTCTGCTTCAAGAACATCCGACGCTGCAAGTTCAATGAGCAAAATATCAGCCCATTTGCTTTAAGTTAACCCAATAAAGTAATTTACAACTAATTTTAAAGAGTTTTTACATGTACAGAAAATGTAGATTTTATGAGCAGTTTGTTCTTAGATTTCATACTATGAGAGAACTATCTCAGTATGTACACAGATATTTTAGTACGTAAACACATTGTGAAATGTGTTTGAAAGCACCAGTGGCATTTATGCCTATAATGCTGATGTGCTTGTCAATTTGCTACAAGACGATTATACTATCAAATAAGGTCTTGGGTGGCTGTAATTAAACTTTCCACTATATTCTACATTATTGAAACTTCCAATTGTATTATGAAAGCTTCATGTAAACTGGAAGTACGCAGGCAGTTATGTTCCGCAGTAATACAGCATCGCTCAACAGTTGTTTGCTTCTCAGTAATGGTCAGATTTTGCTTATAATCTATGGCCCTCTAAATTGGCTGGGACACTAGTTTTACTCAGGATTTGTCATGGGAGTTCAGATTTGCAGGATTCAACCACTAAGGATCCCTGGGTTCTATTCTCCACAGCTAGGGAGAACACTGGATAGGATATTTATAGAATAGGATATTGTGAGAGAGAGAATATACATATTGTCTCTATATATGGCAAATATGTATATTCTATATATAATACAGAAAAGGATATTTTTAGGGACACATCTTCACTGCTGAAAAATATTCTCTCAAGAAAGCAATTAGCATTTAATTTGAGAAACTGTCAGGCAAAACATGAGACTTCTCTGTCTGGTACTATTCCTAGTCATTTTCAGGAGTCAAACAAGTAAAGAGCTTTTCTTTATATCCCATTACAACTACTTTTATTGATGTTCAAGTAATTGGTGATCTGACAATAGGAACCAATATACCTGTCAAAACAAATACATTCCACATATTACCTGAATAAGATCCCTGTAATTGAGAGGCTAATACATTAACCCATGGTGCCATGCACTATGTGGGCAGCAAGAAAAGCATATGTTTTCATAACATCTTCACCACATTCTTTCCAACCTTGTTCTGACTGCTTAGCAGCCCATGAAATTATTTTAATGTAGAAATGCCCAATTTTACATAAATTGGGCTCTTCAATATTTTTTCTGTAATATATTGTTTTAGTTCAAGAACTAATAGAAAAATCAAGAGCAATAAATTCCCGCCACTTTTTTGATACCACTGCTGGGAACATTGTAGCCTGAATTTTTTCTCATTCTAACACAATCTGTAATTGCTTTAGAATGCATTAGTTGAACGGTCTTTAATTTGAATCGTCAATCTGGCTAATTTTTTACTCTGGTTTGTTATATTTTATAAGTAAAGCACAAAATATACATCACTATAGGTTATACTAAAGTACAACCCTACATCAGATTATTTAAGTGTGCAGCAAAAAAATTTTTTGTAAACAGGTCAGAATCTGTACAACTCCTTAGAAAAAGTTGTGATCATAAAGGACAATTTTACAAGCAATGGTCGTCCAGGTCCATGAGGTTAATGTGAATGGCAAATAGATTCCTAACGGCATAAGATGACCTTCATTGTTTCTAACTGTGTTTCTATGTCTTCATCAAGCCAGTGAAAATTCTATCTCATTAAACTGACAAATTTTTACAGCCACCTGGTTCTGACAAACAGGAATACATCCATGTGGGAAATACCAGTGAACTTCAAATAATACATTGTGCACTTTACCCTCTGAAGTCAAATGTACATGCAAATAAACCCTTGAAATGGTTCAAGAAAGCAATTTCTACTGGTGCATGTTAAAATGCAAATTGCAGGAGATTACTCTAATAACTCACAATTGGTGACCTTAAAATAATTTGCTTCTAATCCCCACTTAATTTAAAACCAAATATTTTAATAAACCCACTTTTTATCAACTGTTTTCCCCATCAATATTTTTCCCCCTCAATGCCTACGCTATTTTTCTATAGCATTGATTTGATGATATTTTCCATTCAATGGAAATTAAGCAAGGGTTGCCCTTGTACTACCAAAGAAACAGAGTACTTTTTGACTGAATTCTTTTCTCTATGCATTTACCTGCTTCATGCTTTCAGAACAAACTTTACTATCTTTTTTTTTAATCTTTATCTTAGCTAAACAATTTTATTTGGTAGAAATGTTACAAGCTCTTTGCATCTCAGGTGGAGAACACAATGTCACTCGGCACATTTTTCTTTTTGTCCTAGTTAGTACTATTAAGACCTTTTTAATGAGTATTTTAACAAGTATATTCTTGATTCCGCACCTTTATCTTAACTTGTCAACGAGCTCTGCTCCCCATGGAAACAAACAATAAAAGACTAACTTGACATCTTTAACAAAGGCTCTGTCCTTCAAAGACACTGGGGGTGAAGGAGCAATTTAATTAAGATAGGAAAAGAAGCTGCCAATCAAATTTTAAAACACCATTCATTAGATGGGTTAATAGATAAAAAGAGTGCCACAACTTCTGGAATCCAATCTCTTTCACTGCTGCAAGCAATACCTCACTGAACATGAATTGCTAAAAGGATTGACATAATATATTTTGGGGGAGGGAAGGGTTAGAAATGTTCACATATTCCAGTGAATCACTCTGCCATAATGCTTGCAAAGTAACTGGTGTGTTCCCCTTGGGCAAACACCTGTTTACGAATTGGGACATATCATTAAAAGTGACTTCACCCTCTTTTATGCTCCACGACAAATTCAGTGCAACTCATTTGGGTTATGCCAGACCTGCATTCCATTCCCATGTTTTGGACAATTAATTGCAACCTTCAGTTTGACTACTTATCTAAGGTGTTTAAAACAGTGCCTGAAAACAGGAAAAGAGACAGAAACAGCTTTCAGTTTTTCCACCTAAAGAAATGGTGCCACTAGCTTAGTTAACACAAACACACCCTCGAAACCTACAAACGAATGAGGCAAGTTATTAACTCACAAAGTGTACCGCACTTCTCATTTATTCATTGATGAGGTCATACAATTTTATAGAGGAACATTTCTTAAATACCAAAAGATAAACAAACATGTCAGCACACAGTGGAGAAAACATTCTACTCTGAAAATTACTCAAAGGACTAAAAAAAGCCTTTTGTCATCAACAGCATTTTTACCAAATTCAGGTATGCAAATCTTTTGCAGAGATTAATATTTTGTAGGTTTTGCTGAAAATTTTCAACCAACTCTAAGAAATAATACAAAAGTAAAATGACAATGTATCTATTCCTTTGAACAATATCATTAAAAGTCACGTGCAAAATTAGAAACCTAAATCAGTAATGTGTAGGCTACTTAAGTACCACAGATTGATGTTCAAATGCATTAAATCTCTTCCAATAATTTCGGAGGATACAAATACTCTAAACAGATGAAAGTTTGTTGTTATTATATGTACCTATAATAAGGTGTAGGAACCTACAGTAGAGTATGTAAATTTGAAAGTGTAAAGACTAGTACTTTTAATATAAAAAAATTATTCACCCATCTGACATTTATTACTGTGCATTCTCATTTTTATTATTGCCATCGGTCATCTCTTCTTTTGATTGTGCTGAATAACTGTAGATAACAGTGGTAAGAAATAACACCATAAAAACTGACGGGACGTTATAAACACACACTGGTGTAGCTGTAGTGGACCACATCCTGGTTATTAGACAGATGTTTGCTTTCTGCTAACATACAGTAAGCACACCATCTAAGCCAAAATGGGGTTAACTTCCTACATCACTCGCTCCAGTATCAGAGACTTCAAAGCAGCAAAGCCAGCTCTGTGCCCATAAGCTTCACTACCACCGGTCTGCCCAACCCATCTCTGCCATCCCAGTGAGCACAGCACATTCTGCCTTGTATTCGCTGGATGGTCTCACACAGAGCCTGTGAGCTGCTCCACAGTGCACAAGGCCTGTAAGTAGTCCCAGCTGTCAGGATCTCAACGTGTTCTAGAGGACATTTGAGACACGTGCTGGCATACTGTCCCCACAAGCTATTTTCAAGGGAGCACTGGAGCCTCTCTTTAAAGGCAATATGGACACAAGGTCTGTAACACCATAGTCCACCCCAACCACAGCTGTCCTTGAGTAATTCGGAGTGAAACAAAATTCACTTCAAAGTCCACGACAACCGAACAGAAGACGGAGGCTTCCCAAAATGCCTGTAACAGCCCAGCCTGGTCCTTTTTTCTGGTTCTAGATTTTAAGAGGCAAGATCTAAACACTGTAGCTAATGCTTTTCTCAGGTTTTATGCAAGACCAAAGTCAGACAGATGTAAGGATTGCACACTCTATATTATTGACTTTTGAAAACACTACACAACAGTTTACACCAAACATTTGCATTTAGAGTCTTTACTTATGAATGGAAATAGAAATTTAAAAAAAAAAAAAAAACAAAAAACATTAAACCTGAGAAAACTATTGCAAGGCTATTTCTTAAAGGCACTTGATAAAACCAATCATCAAAAGAATTAAGATGAAATCATATTACAGTGTGTTCTCAATAGTATATATATGACAGTTCCCTGTGTGTTTCAAAAATATTTCATAATAGTAGTCAAATTAGGGAAATATTTATACTTTAGATATTAAGCCTATAATGAACAATTATTGCCTGAGTTGTGAGACTACCAAAAGAAGGAAACTCCTATTAACAAACTTACTTTTATAGAATTACGAGTCGTTTCAAAGGATTCCTATTTTTCACATCCCCTTCCGCACACTAGACAAACTAGAAAATTTACACATCTTTTACTTCCAAATAAAGTAAGGGTGACTATGACTGGTTGGTCCTATTGCCTCCATAGTCTTTTTGAAAAGGTAAGGATAAGAAATACATTTATGAAAACTATATCAAAGTGCTGGTTACTGTAATACTTTTCTTGCTCATGACCTCAGATCATCATTTCATGAGAATGGCCAAGTATCAGTTTACTTGAGAAACCGACATAACCAATGCATTAGAGTCACACAAGCAGCTGGGATTACCCCACAACTCTAGAAACCTTGACACAGTTTAATTGCTGCTGCAGCTTACTCAAAGTCAGATAATTAATCTCAACTCTTAGGACTTAAGATGGGTAAATTTCAAAAGATACAATGTCTACCTGAATCAAATTAACATCTAGACATTTACTTATTTGAAGGCTGATCCACCTGTCTAAGTCTGAGCTTTTAAAACTGACCTAAAATATTTCGAGGCCAAGGGAGTTTTTTGGGACAGTATTATTATGCCTGTGTAAGGAAATGGAAGGAAAGCTTCCCTATTCTGGGTACAGGTGGCAGGTCTACCTCAAGTGACTAAATTCTCTTAAGTTATGGCCCCTCAGTAGAAAGTTAACTCTCTCTCAAACGAGACACTTTAACTGATCATGCAAGACCTTCTAAAACATCTCAATGCAACGTATAATTCTTCAGTCCAAAATTGTCTGTGTGCTAAACACCTTTTCATTGTAGTAGATTAGGATTGATCATATATGAAATCAGAACTAATGCATGTAAAGGGCAGCCTGAGAGTGGCAACTTTTAATGCCAGTATAGGTACCCCTGCAGCATATATCCATGCACTACGCATTAGTTCTTATTAGACCACTTCTGCATCATAAATCAAAAGTTAAAATAATGGAGGATCTTTCCTTTCAGAAAAAGCGTTTGTTATTTGAAATTTAAATTAGAGACTAAAGGTTCTTAGCTGAGTTCTTACCTTATCTGACGAAGTTCACTTGTCTTTGTCCTTAACCTCAACCTCCAGACACTGCATCTTTTAAGATTAGACATAGATGTCTCCCTCTACACTCACTTAAAATTGAGTACTATAGAAAGGATGTAGGCTTTTCTTTGTAAGATCTGTTTAACAGTTGAAATCCACTAATTTAAATCCACTACTGAGCATCTGAATAATATTGTTTCCCTCTTGCAGCTCTGACCTGAATATGAGGGAAAACATTTCACCTTGTTTTCTGGTAGCTACTTAATCACATTAAAAGAAGGGGGAAATCACTTGCACTTAATTTTGGTTTGGTAGCTCTAAGTATTAAATGATAACTGCACTTTCAGAAACTACGGGAATTAGTGAACCTTGAGGAATGTACCACTCGGGGACTGAAATACCAGTAGTAAATGCCGTTTGGAAGTGTCCTCAGAGATTATCAGTAAATTGTGTAAATGTAAGAGTAGGAAACTATATGGGTCTGTCCTGAATACTCCATTTTACATTTTCATTAGTCATCTACAGCATAGAATAAAAAAATATAGCCAGACAGCAACGCACAACACCACATCATCAGGGCATACCAAAGAACAGGATGAAACTTTCAAGTAATTCTGAAAAATTGAAGGTTTAAAAAGTTTGCTATGCAACAGAAGCAAAGAAAATTAAGTATTTCATTTAGACAGCAATAATTAACTGTGTAACATAGGGGAGGGTATGTCTAGCGTTATGTAGCAGATCTGCAAAGAAGGATCTCAGCATTACAGCAAATAAAAATCTGAAAACAATTCAATGGTATTCTGCTGTTGCAAAGAAAAACCCACCAACAGGAGAGTGCAACACATAAACAGTGACTGTGTGCACATATACACATAAAAAAAACCTTTCATAAAAACTGAAAGCATTGTTCCATTTTGCCGGGAAAAAGTCACCATGAAAGGACTAAATATTAAAACAAAAGACACCATTGACAAACAATCATTTCCATGCCACTCCATATTTAGCATTTTCCTCTAGATTTTTTTTCTGCTAATTTCTTATGCTGTTCATTAGGCAAAAGTTACTTGCAAAAAGGTAGAACACCTACTTGCATTTTAGATTAGTAAGTTGGGAGGACCTTACTAGATCCTTTACTTGTACAGCTTAACTGCAGAGTATTACAATAGCCAGGAGATATAATCATTTTGCTATCTGTACCCAAGAATTACACTAAGCATTCCTGAAACAGACATTAAACAAAAAGAGTTTAAAACAAAACATTTTATCTTACTCTTTGATAGTAGCTAGCACAAATACCTTAACCAATTTTTTCATAAAACAGGGCAAATCAAAAAAGCCAACAATAACTTTTTTCCACCAAAACCCAGTATTTATTTAAAAGTAGTTTCACACATCATCTATAAGCTTGAGTATGTAATTATACAAGATCTGTATGTTTGAACGTACGAATTCTGTAAGCAACTTACATTATGGATTTAAAAGATAGCACTAATACCTTGGAGTAATGCAAAAGAAATAAGGGCTCCTGTTCTCCAATGTGCCTGAGCTTTGTGCAATTTGTGCATTATGTTGTCTTGCTACAGAAGTGAACTGAGCCACTTGTACTTACTTCTCTGTAGCCACAGGAACTGTGCAGCTAGTCCCAATTTATCTAGTCTCGGGGGCACTTGAGCATATCGGGATCTCATGATTAGCAAGTATTTCTATATCTTCCTAGAAGCATCTAAAAAAACAAATCTAAGAAGGTAAGTACAGATGGCACAAGATTCTGTAGCCACGACATGAACAGGTCAGTCAGGTGCAAGTCAGCTCTAGCCCAGAAATTTTACTGATGTGTTTTTAGCACTGTGCTAACCCAGTAAGCTTCACCACGGCACTTCACATCACAACTTCAGAGTTGCAGTATGGCCAGAATTAACTCATATCTGCCCGTAACAAACTGTAGACATACCTTACCAAAAACAGAATTCTCATAGGATCATTTCTGATACTGAGATAGTGTTGTTGCAAGGCCAAGGATCTTGCCTAATAGATGTAATGTTGAAATGTAAAATATATATGATTACAATCTTAATTTTAGCTCACATCTCATCATTATTACTGGACGAAGAAAGTGTCTCAGTGTTGAAAAA
The DNA here is from genome assembly GCA_013397275.1 of Burhinus bistriatus. Taxonomy (NCBI): domain Eukaryota; kingdom Metazoa; phylum Chordata; class Aves; order Charadriiformes; family Burhinidae; genus Burhinus; species Burhinus bistriatus. The sequence goes on along the minus strand of VYXH01011498.1, from coordinate 461,787 downwards.
CGAGTGCTTCAGCTGTGCGCTCAACTCTGTGCCATCAATTCCTCATGTGCTAAATAACTAGAATAAAATCTCTCACCTCAGTCTCAAATGACAGATCAAAACTGCAATGTAAATTATCTAAAAAATAACTCTGTTCCACCACATTTCTGCCAAATTACATAACATATTAGGTCTAAACAAAAGAAAGCATAATATCCAACTTGGATGATGTACAGCCATGTCTCCATCCGGCCGTGGAGACATGGCTGTCCCACCTGTTTTATTATGAACACTTCATTCACATGTAAAACATCTGAAACATTCCAGAAATCAAACTGAATTTATGCTGCTAGAGGTATTCTACAGTTATCTTTACAACCTCTGTGTTTTATAGACATACAAATATATACACACAAATATATATTTGCACACACTATATATAACATACTACATAAATATACATCCACATATCAGCTATATAAAATAAGCATGAGGAATCTATGCATTTCCTATGCACTTGCACAAAATCATCATGAAATTAGGTAAAAAAAAAAACAGTTGTCCTGATTTTTTTTCTTTCTAATTTTCCTATTTAACAGGGCACACTGCCTACACTAAACAGAACTGGCCCTCTTCAACAAGGACCAAAGCAGTGTTATAATACAGATTTTTCAAAAGTGAACTGTAGCATAATGCAACTAATATGCATAGAGCACACTCTCTCAGGACTAGTATTCTGCTGCCAGAACGAGGGAGGCCCACTTATTCAGTTGACCTCCCATCCTGAGAGGTATTAGGACTCCTCCTCAAACTACCGAGTCTCAATCCTGGCATAACTCCAGTACTGCACTCGTTTCATAAATGCGCTTTCAGAGCCAAGACATCTGCGTACTTCAGTGACATGCAAGTTATAAAAGGAGTGTTTATATCCAACTTCAGTATAATGTGAAAGTTTAGCAGCCACAAGACAGCTTTATACAGTGACTGGACTTTACTTAAAGGCTTCATTGTACTTCCAGTGACAGTACTCAGCAAAATAACTAGAACTCTATAAATTAATTACACTTTCTTCTAATAATTACTAAACTCTCCTGGGTTTATATATAAAATGGCCCAAGCATCAGAAAATATGGCAGGAGGCCCAAACACTGATTTAATATTTATCCCTACTGACCAGTACTTCCCATTATCATTGTTCACTGCAGGAAACAAGTAAGTAAGCTTCGCATCATACAAAATGTAGCGCTGCAGCTGCTGAGCTGCACCACTTTCTGGGTGTGCTTTGTCCCAAGGGCCAGTTCTCTGATGGGGGAACCTGACGGGACTGAACTTCTTTCAGGCCCATGAATCCTATTCTTGAGATGGCATTTACAGCCTTCATTTCTGTTTCCTCACGGTTCAGTCTTCCTACATGTATTATTCACTCCGGTAAACTCAAACTAGCAAACATCAAGTATGTTCAAATATTCTCCCTGTGATTTAAAAGGAATGAAAAAACAGTATTTTCAAATATGCATCTATCTCTTTCAGACAATACTGGTACATACTGCTCACCTACAAGAATTAATTACTTGTCTTCCAAATAAAGCTGGGCACACATAAAGCAACTTATACTCGTAAAATGCATTATTACAGTGTTTTTAGAAAGCCACTGCTATGAGCTGAGGCTGCAAATATGTTTTATCATCATTCATCATCACCTGAATCTGGGTGGAAAAGTCACAACTGCTAATGGAGATAGCTAGATAGATACCATATTGGAAAAGGAATGCATGAGTAAGGAGGGAAGAAAACATCTGAAAAAAAGCACCATTTGTACCTAATCTTCCATGAAAGATGTTCCAACGTTCCCATAAGAAGCATGCCCACTTTGCACATTACTTTCATCTAGTGATCCTGCTCTTATAGGCTAAAAATTCCCATTTTAGATTCTTAAATACATAATTTATTAAAATCTATAGTGAAATGTATAGGAGTACACCTTTAAATAAATGAAGAATAGAGTGGTGTCAGGACTTCAGTCATCTGACAGAATAATCTACATAATCTTTGCTGACTACAAGTTATTTTATATTTTAGCATTATCAATCATACTTCCCTACTTTTGCTTTTCCTTTAAAGCTTTTAAGGCCAGGTTCACTAGGATTTTGACTCATTTTCAGTAATAAGAAGAAAAGCAGAAGCATGCAGTACCAGTTTGGAAAGGTTTCCAGATGCTTTATTTCCTCAGAACAGCTAGAAAACACATTCTTCTTCTCCCTTTCACCTTACAGATTCCCACTGCTGCTTGCATCTTCCCATGACTTTCTATACACATACCCCAAATTCCGTGCCTGGTGGCTTTCACGCTCCCCTGCATAAATTTCCTTTCACTGCACACATTCCCTTGTACACCAGAATTAATATATGTCCAATACACCACTTCCTATCTCTTTAACCATTTACACTCTCACAGACAAATATCTGAAGGGATAAAGTCACCTTGATATAAACATTTTACACAGATTGGGACTTCATCATTTTTATCAGGTAATGTAAGTTTAAAATTTAAGATTTTGATCATAATTCTTAGGAAACTTTGTCATCAAACGTTGCCAAATAGTCTTTTTAGGTGGTTTACAAATTAATAAAGAATTGGCGGGTCTCAATTTTTTTTCTCCTTGCTTCACTGATTGTCAGGCAGGATGGTAAACTGTCTCTTCCACAAACAATGAAATGAAATCCCCATCTTAAATGTGTAACTCAGCTCCACCTTAATTGTAAAGCTGCAACTGGCTCCTTAAAATGTTTTATGCCCTTTCTAGATATGTCCAGTGCTAAGGCAAGTGCAAATAAATTCAGAATTCTTTGAGAATACAATATTTAAATACAGTACACAAAGCTCCTTCTGTGGAGCTGGGGTCAATACTCAATACATTACATTTTCTGAGACAGCTCTACTGCCTCCTTTCCATAAAGCCTTACTTGTAGAGGGGGGGAAAAAATGCACTTTCCTGTCAAAGAGCTCATCTGCTAGCACTGCAATGAATACGACATTTTTAACTACAAGATGAATGTAGTGTGAAATGAACACAGGTATCTATGATGCTCCCAGCTCTAACTGCAGTTGTGTTACGAATATTTAAATAAACATCTGGATTCCCTTTAGAATTTAGCTGGGAAGGGAATGCTATGTTGAGAACAGTGGACTGGGAACAAGTATTGAGACTTCTTTCTAATGTAAGAAATTATTTGTTACAGGGATTCAGTATCTCTAATGAATATAAAAACATACCTACGTAACAGCTTGAAAAATATAATTAATGGAGAAGTGCAGATTTTAACATTTTCATTTTGCAGAATATCTGGCAATTTAAAATCTCAATTCAAACACATAGTATTAAAACTTTCCAGTAGAATTTTCAAAACTATTCCATTTTCAAGCCATTTAATTTTGTGGAGTTTGAGATTTGAAACAGTCATGCTCTCAATATGGACAATACAAAATCATTTAAAGGACAAAAATAGGAGGAGTGGAAAATAATAATTCAAGTGAAACATTCATTTAGCTTCATTTCAAACCGTTACCTTTCCAATTTTCTCCTTTAGTCTTAGGAAATACAAATCAATTTAAATTTCAACATAAACAAGAAATCTTTACATATGCTCCACACAGAAGATATTTGAATAGAACATTCTGACAACTACAAATAATTCTGAAAAATCTGGAAACTGGCTAACGCTAGTTAACAGGCTAATTTTAGTGACTCAGCATTTTCCAATGAAAAAATATTTTGTTAAAAAAAAGCTAAATAGCTCCAGAGAAGAGACCTAATGAACTCCAGAATAATGAATAATGCTATTTGTGTAGGGAAAACACAAAAACCACAGAAGACTACTTAAATGTAGCAGAAGAAAAGAAAGCAGGAAAGGTAAGAGCAAGAAACAGGAAAGAGAAATATCTGCAGCAGACATTCAGGATGCCAGAAAGAAGTGGCACCTGGACATCTAGGTTTGTAGGTGTTAAAAGACATTGAATTAAAATAAAATTGTAGGAGAAAATACAATGAAAATAATAAAACTACTCCAGGCTCAAAATATTTTAATAACTATTCTTTTCAGATGACAACCTGTGCTATGGAACCACTGAAAAGTATACTTAAGTATGCTTTCAATATAACAATAAACTTGAGCTGGAAAAAACCACCCAATATGGTAGTAGCAATAGCTTTAAAAACAGTGATTGTGGAGCACAGTTTCTCCTACTATTTCACCCATAAGGCTCCACAGTATAGTCTCAGTATACTTGCCTTTTGCTTCAAGAAAAAAACCCACACGAACATAACCCATAACAAGCTCTCAGCAAAGCTCAAGTACTCCCAAATCTCTTCATGGGACACCTTAGTTCAACTCTTCTAGCAGTGCTCTACTGCTTCCTCATAATTTATTAACAATCCTTACAAAGACTTCTTTTACACCTCTGAGTGGAGTATCGATTGCCACATTGGAAAACTGATACTTACGTTCAATTGAAAATCTTTCTTCATCAGTCTTCCTCCCACTACTTAAATATCCCACAAACTCGTAACGTGAAATTTGTGAAGATATAGAAAATTCCACTGTCTTATGGTTACAAGTTTACAACTTCACCACTAAAATCAACCAGCGGTTTAAATGGATGCCAAAACAGCAGTCACGTGTGGATCTTAAGCTACATTTGAAGGAATACTCAAGCCTGCTAGAAGAGAGCATCCTATGAGCAAAACGATGTAATACTGTCAATCATTTCGAGGACGTTCGAGGGCCAATTTCACAGATTAATCTGCTGAGCTGTTATTTTTCCTAATGTTCTACACAGTCATAAGCCTCTGACTCTAGTACCTTTGATCTGAAATGCATAAGGATCAAAATTTAGCACGCTAATCTGGCAGAAATATGACTGTTGAAACATACTAAAATACACAGCCAATTTTCGATGCCAAAACAGTAATTTTTTCTGTTGCTGGTTTTTTTCCACCTTTTTTTAATTATCGGTGAGGTGGTTGGCTTTCACTTCAACAGGTATTGCAAAATCAAACATCTGGAGAAAGATCTCACAGAAAATTATCAATTCCAACAAATTTATCAAAGTAATAAAAAGGCACTTAAAGAGAATATTTCAAACATTAATATGGAGTACAGTTCTCAAAATTTACACAAAAATAATCTTTTAATAGGAATACATAGTTGAAAAACTGAAAAGAGAAAGAAAGGTAGATGGAGAAAGAATTTCCTTAGATGACAAAAATTCTTCATTTACAATTAAAGAAAGACAGACTCACTGTCTTAAGAAATCAATCCTTTTATTACACTATCATTTGCAAATAGCATTTACCATTTACATTGCACTTTTAGTGCACATGTGTTGGTACCATTTACACACTAAAATGTAGCAACTTAAGACGGTAAAACTGTCATAGTCAAGTTGAAAATACATCCAGATCTTCCAGTACCAGATCTCGTAGTATATTCACTGGATCACATTGGCCACAATGCAACTAATTACATGTGATACATAAATCCTAAATATCTAAGTGACAGAGACTGTCTGCTGGACCTAATTCTTTGTTTTCAACTGCTGTGTTATCAGTTTGAAGTATGAAAGGAAAATCTGGCCCTAAGTGTATTAAACTTGAAAAACAAGAGAAACTGTAAATAGAATGAACCCAGAATTATAAACTAGCTGGTAAATTCCCTTGCTGTTATTTGGTATATGCTAAAAAGATACCGGTAAGGTTTGTACACAACCAGTCTGCGTCACACTAAGATTTTACCTTCCTGGAGCTGGGAATAATTAATATTTTATCACCTCCCATATTTTAAAGTAATTTCTATCTAGCATAGTGCTGTTGTGATGAATATGCTATTTATATAAAACTACCTTAAAAACTAAACACCGATTTTCATTGAGTTGAGCAGTACCTAAAAACCATCTAATTTACTGTACTTCATTCAAATTTTAGCTCTGTAGCGATCCTGACTGAAGACCATGGTGCACAGAGGAGTTTATGATCTACACAACAGTTAATCTGCCCAGGCCCAGGCCAGTGCTGTGCTGCAAGCCCAGTGTGGCCTTCAGGTCTGTGTTCTGCTGCATAAATCCCTTGGCCAGAGCACAAATGCAACCAACATACTGTCATGGAGGACGCTGTAGGCAGCTCCACCACCATACCAGCAATTATGCCACTTGCACGGCCTTGCCTTTACCCGAAAGTGCAGCAAGAAGGTCTCCTGAGAACATTGTTCCTTTTTGACTGTAGAAACAATATAGTTGTTTCCTTGCTTTCCAGGAAAATCCTTTAATAGCTTGAATGACCAAAAGGGGGAATATCTTCTACTGACGGTGTCTGCCCAGTACACTGCAGATGGGTTGGAGGTGCGCTTGATGCTATACCTCCTGGGGTTCCCAGCATCTAAAGGGACGTAAGATTACCTATGCTGCTTACAGTGTTGGCTCCAATAAACAGCATTGTGAATGATATCTTACAGAGCCTGCGTGCCTTTCTTACTGGGACCGTAACTGACCAGCAGCTTCTAGCGTAAAACAGTATCTCATGCCTACATCCCCTTATCCTACTGCTGGTTTCTCACACTGCAGCTGGTATGCCCACAGTAGCTTGGGGCTCTACAGTAGCTTCCGCTACCCACTACAAACTCAGAAAGCCAAATCCAGGAAGGCATGTAATGGAAGCTGCATATCTTTACACAGGACCCTTTGCACATGGGTTAAAGCACTGCCCTAGGAAGTGTGATAACAGGTCCCAACCCTCCTTAATTCCTATTAAGGATGAAAAGATCCTGGGATAGGACTCTCCCGTTAAAGTCGGACGCAAATGAAGTAGGGAATGCAAAATTTAAGGCTAGAAAATAAAGAATACAAACTGCAAGCCAGTGAGAAGAAATATCTTATAATCCACTGAGCTGTCTGGCTATGGCATATGCTACCCTGGCCAGATTAAATTCTTTCCCCATAACTCTGTCCTAGTCACTGGAATGCATGCAGATGTAACTACTCTTATGAAGGTCAAACATAACACAAGATACTGTAAAAAATTTTTTTTTTCCTCATATGCTGGATGACATGAGGTAAAGGGGGGAGGAAATACACTGGGGAGGGGTTTCACTGATTTTTGGTTAAAGCCTCTTCCCTGGTTTTTGCAAGCAAAGAGGTTCATCCTATACTGTTTTAATTAGGATTTTCATCAATTCTTTAAAAATAAATTGATATACTTGTCTGACATTATATATGTGCATGCTGCAATTAATGAAGATGAAATTTTTTAAGCACTCAGTCTACAACACACAAACATGTTTCTGAAAAACTGACATAAACATGTCAGGCAATGAATGAAAGTCTATTCTGTAAAAAATAATGTAAAACCAAAGAAAACCTGAATATATAAGCGCTCACTGAAAACAGTAACTTACCCACATTTTCTATACTAAAATGTACTCACTACCTCACAGATAAAATTTTACTACAATGAACACATGATAACATTGTTGTAAATAACTGAGTTTTCTCTACCTCATTTTCATTTAAGCTCTGAAAGGTTCGTGTTTTATTAACAGAAGTTCCAGCAAACACATTTACTTGTCAGAGAAACAGAGAAAAAATCTGTGTATGTACAAGTACATTTCAGAACATCCAGAGCCTGTTAAACAGTGCTAGCCTCCTTACTCCCAAAAAGGCTGAGCAAATCTTTTCCCCAGCCCCAATAAAGACTGAAGTACAACCGTGTTTCTTGGAATAAGAACACACTTAAAACCAAAAATACTCACCCTCCCTCATGAACATTGTTTTTCTTTCAAACTTTTGTTTTCTAGTCCTTTGGTACATTCTTCCTTGACTATTGAATCTACTACTTTTGTACTTCAGGCTGTCTGTCTCCCCCATTCTACCTTATTTACCGCTTAAAATCTTGAGACTCTTTGCCACCCCTCATCTCATTTCTTCAGAACCATGGGAGTCAGTTTGGTTGATCTTTGAGCTTCCCATTTCTCAGAGAGCTCTCCCAACTTTGCTCAAGCTCTCCCTTTCTCCAAAGATAAAAATCCAAAGAAATATAGTTTCACAGATGCCAGTCATTTCTCCTTTATGACATATCCACCTTAAAGCATGAGATTATTAATTTTTTTTAAGTATTCATGCCAGGAGGAGACTGTTTCATTGTTTACGCAGCTGTTTTAAAAAATTAAAACACTTGGGAAAAAACCCATTCTTCAAACTTTCAATTTTATTTCCTTGTAATTCCACATTCTAAGTATTTAGGAACTAAGATATTTTTCAAATTAATCTTCATTCATCTGTCTAGAGAGTTCAATTTTTTATGGCCTGGATTCTCAGAATACTGAATGGAGAAGTCCCTTTCTTTTCAGAGAAAAAAATGAAACCTTAAATATTCACCTAACCAGGCTAGGTCCAAATCATTCAGTCAATGAACAGATTATCATTGAATTTGATTTACATTGGGCTGGGCCTTTTGCACGGGGAGAAAGTTCCTGTACTAAACATTAAAAAGTTAGGGTTCTTTTGTACTAGCCTTAAGCAGACCTTCAGTAAACTTAAACATGCTGAGTAGTTGGTTTTAGCGCACATTCAAATCAGCTCTACACACAACAATTTACATGATCAAAAGTACACCCACAGGATCATATATGTGGACCAAAATGCCAGACTATTTTATCTGAAGGCTGTTTTTAATTCTGTTCTTGTTATTTTTGTAATGTGATGATTTTAGTTATTTGGCTGTTCTGAAGACATCAGCTATCAGGAAAACAAAGATATAATACGAAAACTAAAAATAAACCAGTTCTGATACGCGTTCTGCCTTCCACAATTTGGTTTATAGGTCTACAGTACATTTACAATTCTCATTGCATTAGGGGGAGGAAGGGGAACAAGGTCTGAGTAGTATCAATAAGGTGCTGTTGTTCGTTCTGTCTTGTCACTAAATGTGAAACAGGATCTGAACCTCAGCACAAGTCGCTGTACAAAGACTCTTCACACAAGATTACCACTGCAGAATTCAGCATAATGTTGGCATTGCTAATGGGATGAAACTAGAACAGTATGAATAATACATTATATACACCAATCAATGTTACACTGTAATGGATTGATGGAAAATAAATACTCTTCATGAAAACCAAGGAAGAACCTTCAAACACAAATATTTTATGATTATTCATTTATTATCTTTACTAGATGAAAAGAATCAACTGTGACAAAAGTGCAAAAGCAGCATAAATGTTGCTTTATCTTTACCAAATATTTATTATTGCTTTGAAGCATGACCAGCTTCCGTACTTTCTGGGTTTTCTTCCCCTCCACCCTCCTTTCCCCTCCCAATCAGGACATGCAAAATCTAAATGCCCACTCCTGTTTTAAATAATTTCTAGGCCTCTATAAATCAATTATTTGGATTTAAAAACTAAGGCAAACTAGTATGCATAAAAATAATTTGTCTCATTTTGTCTGAAAGTTCCAGATTCTCTTCCTCTCTTCAGTGTGTCATCTTACCAAATTTTATTTCCAAAGTACAACCTCTACCACATTCCTCCAGCCCTCAGTTTTCCTAAATTCCAGTATCAACAGCCATTCACAGTCATGTACCTCCCCTGAGCTAAGACTGACCTTCCTGCCAATCCTGTTGTGGATGCCCCATCCCTGGAAGTGTTCAAGGATAGTTTGGATGGGGCTTTGAGCAACCTGGTCTAGTGGAAGGTGTCCCTGCCCAGGGCAGGGAGGTTGGAACTAGATGATCTTTAACGTCCCTTCCAACCCTAATCTTTTCATGATTCTATGATTCCTTCTTAGTCTCACTAGCACTGAGAACTCTATGTAGGGAGTGCTTTCCTACACAATACCTTACTTCAAAATAGTCTGCACCCACCTCTCTTCTAGGCTTCACAAATCCATCTGAGGCTCAGATCTCCTTCCCTACTACCCCACAATCTCCACGAACAGTCAGACTCTGTGCAGATCACAAATACACCCTACTAGTTGCAGTGCCTGGAAAAGTAAAAATGAAGGCTGCAAAGGGTCCGGTATCATGATAACAAATACAGATACGTATTCCAGGGCCCTGAATCTCTCTTCTTTCTCTGCATGCGGTTCTTGTGCTGTAGTCAGTCCAGGGGCATACAGTTTGTATCATCATGGAATCAAAAAAAGATAGGCATATCCTATTCTTTTCAGCTTATCACTCCACCTTCTCTTTTCCTCATCTCAAAAAACCTCCAACAGTGAGTGTGCCCTTTGTAGCCACTATCTTAACATTTTTCCCACTTGCTGAATTTTTGAAACCTTCATTCTATTACTTACACAAAGTGGCAAAGTGGTTCTCAAAGACTAATGACTTCTTCATATACTAATTTCAGGACCAACCTACTGATTTCCATCATGATAATTATCATGGCCATAATTATCACCGCAAAGTCTCCTCAATCCAAAGGGCTTTTATGACTACCTTCACGTTCACTTATTACTACTATTAAATCTTTGCAATGACACCTCTATCTCAGCCATCTGTAAACTCTGCATGTTTTTTAAATTATGATTTCAGATCTACTGGTGGTCTTCCTAGAAGAATTCATGCAACAACCAGCAACTAAAAATACAAATAAAAACTACCTACACAGAAATCCCAGTCAGCTGGCAGGTATACAGCTGGGCCTGCCAGAAGGCAAAGTCAGAGGCTGACTCCTGACTGCTGTCAGTGCCAATTTAAAATAGCCATTTTTAGACCACTAAAGCAATGCTTCTGTAAAACAATGAGATGCTGTTTGTCTAAATTCTAAGCACTTTATTTTCTATCTTTCCTTGTTTCCAACTTCCAAACAGCAGGGAAAAATAATAAATTAAAAAATAAATAAATAAATACATCAGTGTGAAGTATCTGTTATGTTAAAAAAAGGACAGAGAAATACAGTATTAGATTGTACAATATTTGAGGCAATGATTGGTATTTTCAGTTTGGACTGCCTGCAGAGAAGGGTTGCAACTCGAGTGCGGCCACACTGTGCTACCACAAAAGAAATGTTAAGATAATAAATACTGTAGGGCAGCCCTAAAATTAGTCATTGCCACATGTCCCACGCTATTCGGAGAGAATTTTAAACTTTTCTTCATGATGCCTGTGGCCTGTATTTGTTGATCACTTTTTCTTTAGTTTACCAAGACTAACAATGTGCTCTGTAAAATTAAGCATCACTTTCACAAGAATAATGACCGTTCCAACAATCACAGTTTCTCATTAGTGAGTGATTCACAAATGTATTCCCTTTTGTCTTCTTGTAAATAAAGTCTTTACAAAGCTGAGGCAAGAAAAATACTAGATGAGCTTCACACCGTTCTTGCACTGTTAAGATTTTCTGGTATGGGAAAGGTCAGTAACTCATTCCTTTTAGACTACAGACTAAGACAGATCCAAAAATTTAAACAAAAAACATTATCAGAAAACCCAATAAATGAACCCAGAATCATTTTACTGTGTAATGGCTTTCCTAAATACCTCCACATTCTTACCACAATGACTTTCATCCTTACCCAAGGATGTTAGATTTAACTCAAAACTTGGTTACGATTTGGTGTACTGAAATGGCAAGATCTTCAGAAAAAGAGAAAAAGAAAAACTTTATTCTGTGCTTGCTCAGCACCCAATAAACTGGGTGCCTTGAGCCTAACTGGAGTCTATAGGTCCTCCAGAAATTTAGAGTTACTTCACACTGCATTAAAGATCCTGATTAGAATCAAACCCAGGCATTTTCAACTTAAACAGAAACTTTCTTTTACTGCCATCTGAGAGATACGAGGTCACAGTAGAAGAAAATCGTTCAGCACGTATCAGAGGCTGTTACCACCAGCTGCTAGAGACAGAGGATGTGGGAAAAATGGGGAACTGTTGGTTGCAGCAGGCTGCAATACTGGGATAGCCACTTAAAAGCCCACTCTGATTTCTGTCCAAACGTCCCTACCCCTTCAGCATGGCAACATTAGTTTTTCCATAGGTTACTTCTCTCACTGTGCCCTAAGAAACTGTCCACATCTGACCAGTGAGGAGGAGGAGGAGGAAGCGACTACTGCAACAAGCAATACCCCGTGCTTGTACTGGGCAAAGATATCAAGGAAGGGACACTTGTGCCAAGAGGTGAAGGGGACCCACTGAAGGAGGGGAGGACATACTGTTGGAATGATGGGTCTCCAGTGCCCACAAATGACTGGATGGGGATCCCAGACCCACTCATCCTCAGTCTCCCATTTGACCTGTTCATGTTGATTAATGAGCTGAGAATGAACTCGTCTGGGAACGTTTCCCACTTTAACTTTGGCAGTGCAAGGCATTTTGAAACCCAGGATCAGGAGGACCAGGGGATCAGGCTGCAACCCGAACAGTGAAAACATAAGCCTGCTTAGGGCTCTAAATCCAGATTCTGACATGGGAACAACACTAGAAACTATTAGTAAAAATGTATGGCTTGATTCAAATTATATAAATTTTAACAGATGGGTTAAGGAAAACTACATTCCTTTGAGATTTCTTAAGAAATATTTCACATATCCATCTTAATTTTCAATCTCTGAATATATATGTATTCACTTTTTTCTTAGCTAAAGACGTAGCTCTTTCTTACACTCATTAACACGTTTTAAGACTAAATTTCCTCTTTTCAGCTTCTGAAAACTACTACTAGCTTTAGTGTTATAAAAAAATATACTTCTAGGTGGTCTCTTCACTATTCTTGTATACTGCCAATATCCAGCAAAGCTATGCCTATATGAAGAAAAAATACCTTAAAGTGAGTTTAAATATGCAGACATATAGGGAACATGCAAGAATCCTTTTGCATCGTTGGGAATTTTCCCCAAGATTAAACTAGAAGACTGACTCAAATTGCATACATTAGCCAGAAACCAGTATTTGCACACTACTCTTATTTACATTTTGGAGGGTCAAGGTAACTATATAATCTTTTCTTAATGGTGTCATTTAATGTAAGGCTTCAAAAGGCTAAAGAAAATTTTTGCATGTTATGGTGAAACAAAGGCCAAAAAAATAAGGCTTGTTAACGTCTAAGCAATCAAGCAGGGAAAAAAAATACACAAAACTTTAGTAGCTAAAATTATAAAAGGCAGGGGAGTCTAATTGCTTAAGCATGGGGAAGAAAGGAAAAATCCTGAATTGTAATCTCAACTCTTCCACCAGCTTGCAGTCCAGCCTCAGTTAAATTACTTACCAGTAGCATTTAGCTACCTACAATTCAAAGTTCTGCTTCTATTTACCAGGAACACTTGAGACATCTTAGACTTTACTTATTCACTATATATAAACATTTCTTTAATGATTATTTTCCTAGTAAATTCTACCTAAGTCTCAGAGTTGCAGAAGGAAAAACCTGCAGAAAGAACTTAACTAAACTGCAATCTCATACAGTTCCTCCGTAACTTATTTGGTATTTTATGAATTATGAGCTCCTTATCTAAGTTCTTCCTGTTTTACAATGTACCAACTATTGACAGGAAAGCTAAACGTATTTACAATATTTGTCTTTTGCTGCACTCTGCTGGAACAATCCATTTTTCAACTCAAAGCAACATTGTTCCGTATGCAATGCAAAAGTTAACAAAAGAGAGGCAAAAATCTAGGAATCTTATTTCTTGTAAAAATGTTCCCTTTTGAAGCACATCCATTTTTCAAACCAGAATTTAGACATTTAAATCCATATTTAGTTGACCTAATAAAGTGGTCTATTTTCAAAGATTGAGCACTGCAACAGTCCTAGATAGAACAGGATTAAAGAGAGCTCCCTACTGCTCAGAATAAAACTATAACAAATTAAGTGCCTCAATACAGCACTGAAAAGCCTTTTGAAAGACAGCTTGGAAGAGTCCAGACTTGCATGCATCATTTTAACTATCCTTCACCTGATAAACAGTATTTTTAAAAAGCAACATATGCACAGAAACCTAACCCGCTCCGTTTGATCCCTGATCAAGACATGAAAAAATTAAGAGATAACATAGGTTATTATAACATTCACAGAAAAATAAGACAAGCCTTTGAATATCTTCCAAAAAATTACTACAATTTACTGGACATTTTATGAAATTTTAAAATTTACAATCCCATTTGTTTCATTAAAAAATGAAGAAACTTACCTGGGCTAAAGAGCAGACCTCAGCTTGTGTTAACAGTCAGAGCTATTAACTCCCATGATAATTCATTCTGGCTGAGGATCTGCTCCAGAATCACCCAAACATGCTACACAAATTAAATGTGACCTCCTACTAGAAAAATGCACCTGTGATGAAAACAGTTATGACTTTTTTCTTTCCTCTCCCCCACTCCCTGCCCCGAGAGTAAACTCCTTTGCATTGACCATAAANAAAAAAAAGTTTGAAGGGGAAGCAAATAACACAGAGGCAACAGAACATAAATGTCACAGGCTTGTTCTAGCATTCTTCCGAGGGCAATGAGGAAAAGCTTTCACTCTTAGACCTGTCTTGGGAGCTGCAAATACAGATGCTGGCATCAGTCCCAGAACACAAAGCACACTTTTCAATTTTTACTAATACCTGCTAAAATTGTATCTTGGCATTTTAGCTCCAAAAGAAAATTAAGGAATGACCCTTCTTAATGCTTTGTAATCCACATAAATCTCAAAAACTCTTCTCAGGGAAAGGCTTCCACAGAAGTTTTTTTCTTTGCAAAGGACAACAGGGTCTCTTAGGCAGTCATTGCCTTTACAGATTGCCTTGCTGAATTCAAAACCAAGAATAAATACAGTCAATAATCAACAAATCACTCAAATCCTCACATGAATAGTGAAATAATAGTTTCAGAGCTTACAGGTATAGAATGTATAAACAGTGACATAGGAAACAAAACATGAAAAGAAGTTTTCAGAGAAACTATCTACTTCAAAGGTCGAAGTACTTAGCCTAAAATTGGACAGGTCAACCAGTTTCTCTGTAAACACACTGCTGGTATTCCTCACCACCACTACCCTCAAAAAAAGTTTAATAAAACACATTTCAGATATTAAAACTGGTTTTCATAGGAACAAATTTATACACTAGAGGCCAAACGTTTCTCTGTTCCATATATGGGTTTCCCACAGAAGAAAAAACACATGAGCAAGACAAAGACTTATATCAATGTGTTTTTCTCTGTTTGCCTCTGGTGCCTTTGTTAAAAATACAAGGTCAGTGATATCACAAATATAAACATAAATGGAGAGTTATACTTCAAACTGTAAAATGCCGATCTGCAATTTTTAACCCATAATGTAAAAAAACATATGGGAAGAAATGTGTGAAGGAAATTTTTGGAGACACTGGGATTCCAAAAGCAAATGGACAGTGCAGGCAACAATTTAAGAACTAGATAAGGAGAGCAGTAGTTAACTACTAGGTAGGAATCAAGTCAGATAGACAAATCTGTTGTAGACAAGCTTCCACTACTGTAGATCTCAGAAAAACAAGTAAAAGAGGAAACGAAACAGGATATCTTTGCATATGACAGGGAATTTCACATTGTGGGACTCTAACTGCAATTATAAACTACAATCTCTTCACACGCTTTTATAAAAAGTATAAAATTGCAAAAGATACAGCAAAATAAAATTCAAAAATACAATCCAGTAGATGTGAATAAAATACTGAAGATTAAGTCAACCTGCAAGCCGTTCAGAACTTCTGCGGTTTATAATTTCTGCATATAATTAAAAAAAACCACAAACAGGAGATTTAAATTTAAATTTTTCAGAAAAGACAGTCTAACAGATGTTTTAATGAATCATATTCCTTGTGATTCTGATCAAACAACACAGACTTCTTCCCAAAAGGAGGTAAAAATCTAAATGACAGCTATTAGTAGCCAACAAGTAATCTGCTTCATATTTGTTTCCACAATAAAAAGAGAAACAAAATTGAGTGTATCAGATGCTCATAAAAGCTAAAAGGAATAACTGTAGCTAGAAGACATAGAACATACTGAAACACAACAGTCTTTTTGAAAATACTTATTTTAAGACAGACTTTCAATTGCCTATTGGAATGTAACAGACAGCTAATGCACAATGAAATGCTCGTTAAGGAGAAATTAAAAAATAAGAAAAATGCAAAAAGTTTACTTTTCCTCCAGCAAAGCATGGAATTTTCTCAAAACTCTGAAGCCCCATTCAAATTAGAACAGAGGCAAGTGCTAGTGTTTTCTTTAACATGACAAGCCTAATTAGCTAGCAAATATTTAACCAATAGCTAGAGGTTGCTCTTTAAGTACTAAATAATGAGATGTAATTAAGGTAGCAAAGGCAAAAGGTTACTAATTTACGGCATTTCCATGGTGTAGTGTTTAAATTATAGGTTTTATACAAAACTCATGGGCCAATGAACAAGAAAAAAAAATCCAATTTTAATGGAATGCAGAACAAATTAACATTTTAACATTATAATACTACTCAGTTGTATAATGGGATTTTGCTAAGTGTCACAGAACAGAAAATAAAAGTAACACTCCAAGGTATGCTTGTTAAACTCTTCAAGCTAAATATATTACGAGCCTACTGACAGCAGTAAATAAACACATTGTAACATGAAAGACTCTGAATTCAAAGGCGTTGCTTTTTCTGAGTAGATTGGTCTTAAGAGTATAAACAATGAACAAGATAAAATTGTTATCCATACCAAATATTTTCAAATTTCCTAATGGGAAATGGAATGATTCCTTTAAAAATACCATTTAAAAAATTCAGTTTCTGTGATATATAATGTCTTTTTCTCCACTTCTCCTTCCCATGTTACAGGAATTTAGCCTGGCAAGTAGTCTTCAGCATGTATACATAATGTTTTCTAGGCTGACCAAAGGCTTTTTGGAAAAACTAGGATTACGGCTGTTATGGTCAAAACCTACCACCTCAATATTTCAGGATCCTGATCGTCTATCCAACAAGGGACTCAACCAGAAAATTTTAAGATGTCTAAATAATACCAAGTCTGTATCAATAACAAATTGCCAATATTAAAACAAGAAACTGGCAGCCACAAAACTTTGTCAAAGAACTCAAGGCAAGTAGAATGGGCAGAATAATCTATTTAATAGAAGTCTTAAAATAATACCTCTGTAGTTATGATACTCATCATTACTGTCTTCTTCCTTCCTGACTTCTGTCCCCCTCAGTTAATTACACCAACTTTTCCTGCATTAACCATCTTTTCCCTTTTCACACTGGTTTAAACTATCCACAACAGAATAATTAAAGGCT
Organism: Burhinus bistriatus; assembly: GCA_013397275.1. NCBI lineage: Eukaryota > Metazoa > Chordata > Aves > Charadriiformes > Burhinidae > Burhinus > Burhinus bistriatus. Next base: position 444,522 of record VYXH01011498.1, on the reverse strand, counting down.
TCACAATGTAGAAATACCTACTGTGTGGAAGTTAGTAGTTAAGCACAACTGAAACATAAAGTAGACTTGTTGAGATGCCAACTGGCAAGAAGAAATGGAGAAGGAAGTTCTTTTCCCTTTTGTTTTTGTCCATTTACAGATTTAACCAACAGTTCAGCTCCAACATAAACTGTACCTCTTATGAAAGAGATCTAAATTGGGAGAATGACCATACAAGTTAAATTTTTCCTCAGAGAGGCAGTGACTAGAGCAGCAGCTCCAAGCTGACTGCAAGGAACATACACACAAAGAAAAAGATTATTTTTTTTTAATAAAGTGTCTATAGTACTTTTTTGTATCTTTCTTTTTTTCTTCAGGAATCCATAATCCACTACTATGGTAAGAAATACCAAGCAGAATCCCAACTCAGCTGATCAGGATTGTGCAATGAATATGTAAGCAGTATTAGACGTACCGGGCAGAGCAGGGGACTGATGACCTGAAGTCTGTTCCCACCTCTGACATTGGTCTACAGGGTAGACCAATGGTCTATACAAGTAATTTTGGGCCAGCCATCATCGGTGACTAAATTAAATGTCACACCTGTAAGAGTACCCAAGATAACAGAACAGTGATTTAGATACTCATTCTCTATACATTAATGGAAATAAGTAGTTGTAGAGAGTGATGTAAAATGATTTTAGACTAAGTTAGCAGACAAAATAACTTGGTGTTGCTGGGTGTACAGTAAAGATACAAAAGTACCTAAAACCACTTCAATACCCAACTCGCATCAAGTTCTGCAAGCATTAGATGAGTAAATAATTTAGTCAATTTGGCCCTCAAATATTTATTTCCTAGGTGGGTTTTTTTGGGGCGGAAGAGGGAGGTTTTTTTCTTTTGTTGTAAATCAGAGTTTGGCATAAAATACTATTAAATTACATTACTTTTGTAGCTCTCTCCCTTATTATTTAGTTGTTGGTATAATGAACATATAAATCAACACAAATCCAAGCATTTCACTGAATCCAAGTATCAAAGTCTCTGAAATATTTACTCAGTGTGAATTTGAAAGCAACATGTACTTGCCATCCAACCACAATGCAAAATTATGATCTATTCTACATCTAAGAAATCAGTATCACTCGTCATGAGCTTACACCAGAAAATTATCTAGTTCAACGTTATTTCAGCTACCTGAAGGCACAGCACCCATGCACACACTGGTAAAACAAGTATAGTAGCCACTCAAAAGCAAAGTGTGAAAATTACATCAGAAGCCACAAAAACGTTCTTAGTATTGCATGCAGAAATTAACCAAAACTGATAATAATTTAATATTCACTTGATTCATCACATCTGGACCACTCAATTAAAATGAGCAATTTCACAAAGATCATGTATGCAAACTCGCAAAATAACCATTGTACCTTGCACCACGTACACTCACTAGTTGTTCTCAGCTGCATAGCTTTTATGCCTCAAATGCTTTTGTACTGCATAATTAGAGTGTTGATATAGAAAACTTTCTAGGGAGCATGAAATAATAGTGTTTTCCATCCTTCTATGAAGTCAGTATCAAATTTTTATTTGAGCCTGTCAATGATTTAAGCTTCAGTACAGGTATCTGATTTTTCAGATTATCAGATATGGCATTTCTTTCAAAGAAATAAGACTTATCAGTATTCTTCTCTTTGGGGAGTTGTAGCCAACCGGTTCCATTTTCATTCATTCAAATGCACACAGGTTCTTTCAGTCCCTACAGAAATCCCTCATATACGATCTGGTGGGCTCATTGTTAGGCTCAGGGTACAAGATCTGCCTGTAATACCGGAATATTACTTTTTCCCTTTCAAACAGGCATAATATCACAAGAAGTGATGAAAAATATTTACGTCAGAAGAAGTGACATAGATCACTTCCTGCCTTTGCCTTTATACACCAGAGGGTACGATCTGCCCGTACCCCTGAGGAATGAATCAAAGCTCAGGGAATCCTCTGATAGGTCACATTGGTGCAACAGCTCTAAAGTGGGAACTGCACCTGGGGAGGAGCGGGAAAAACAAATAAAATCGCACCTCTGGTCCTTTCGTGATTTGAATAGAGCAGTGGGTGTTCAAAACCTGGTTATTCACAGGTTCAAGGGGAGAAGTTCAGTAGATAGGGCTCTATGACACAGCACAATGTAGCTGAAACCCTCCTTTGTGGAAAATGTGATAGGCCAGACTGAATGCAGTCCAGCAGACACCAGTTGAGGCGCTTTGTGCCGTATCTACACACACAAGGAGGACATTTTACTTCCAACCTCCTTCTCTTGTGATGGCTGTATTGTTTCCAGTTTTTACTTCCTTCACAAAAAAAACCTTACTGAGGATATGAGCAATTTTACCTACTTGTCCCACAAACTGGCTGACCTGAAGTGAAGACTGTCCTACACAGCAGCAAGTAATTGCTACCACAGAAGAGTTGTGCCAGCAATCCTAATATATGCTTCTCAAGCACAGCTAACTACTTTCAGACATTTTTGGAATACATCTTCTAATAAAAACGGGCTTTGATGACATGTAAGTATTCCACTGTGAAAGCTAAGTAAGTCTTAGGGAAACAGAAACATAACACTATTTGAACACCAGTAAAATAGAGAATTTTAATTGTATATAACCACCAATAAGCTACTTTTAGTGGCTATGAAAAAACTACATTTACCAGAAACAGCAATAAAAAAAGAGAAGTTAAATATAACTCCTCCAAAGAACAGCACATTTATTCAAGCCAGAAAGAGCTAATTTATACTATGGGTGTAGTTCTCACTGACATTATCTGGGGAAAATGACGATTACAGGAGCGGGTGTGATATATAGCCTTTGAGTCATGCATGATAAACCCTAATGGTTTTGCTTTGAGGTAAAAGTCCTTACTAATCAAGTAATGAATCATTCCCAAAATGTCGAATTCCTGAGGCCCTGTGTGTCAGAAGTGCAACTAGAGAGAATACTCAACCAATTAATGATCACTTTTGAGATTTTATCAACGGATTAATAAGCAAGGAAAGAGGTAAGGGGCTTGAACAAAGAGTTAATGGACCTTTAATGACACTCCATGTGTTTTAGTGAATAGAACATAATGATTTTTACTTGCCACTGACCACAAACTACCAACGATCGAAGTGCTGCACACATTGCAAGTGTTAAAACAATGCAAGGAACAGTACTTATACTTTCAAAAGATTAGAAAATTATGTTTACTTAAAAAAATGTTATGCCCATACTTATTTGGTATTACACCTATGTAGTAGATTACAGATTAGAAATAAAGAGCTTTGCTTCCTGAATCAGTAGACAGACATGAGGCAAAGAAAGAAATGGGAAGATGTTTTTCTTCTTTAGTATATTAGGTGCTGGACCTGTTGGTATTAACTATCACGGAAGTAAAATTCTAGCTTTTAAGATATACAATTCTAAAAAGACATTCAGGAACAATTCTGATGACTAAAATGAAGGTATTATAAATAATGTGTATGTACACATATATATGCATGTGCACATGTACACAAACACATAACCTTTCATACTACTGCTTATAAATTACCTACAACTAAGGAGGGCAAAGGCATTTGCCTCCGATGTACTGTCCAAAATTCAGATTAATTACACATTCTGCTGAAACCTCAAGAAACATAAATATTTAGTGCACTTCCCATGGCCTCCTAAATTACATCCACGGATACAAAAGATTCGCTTTTTCTCCAGACATTTAACTGAAAGTTTATTGTATCATAGCTTTCTCTTTTTGGATGCTTTTCTAAAAAAACGTTTAGTTAACAGTTTAACATGAGCCGAATGTTCTTTTTGTGAGCGTATTTTGGAGTAAACTTAAACAAAGCTGCAAGTTAGATCCTACATGCTTTAATCAGGTATTGCTCTAAAATTTTTTTTCTTTCTTTGAGAAAAAGAATGCTACAAAGTTAGCTTTAGATTTGATTATTTAAATTTCAAGACCAGAACAGATCCTGTCATACAGTATGGCTACTCAGTGTCACTCTGAAAATAACATGGGATTGAAGGACTCCAAAAGAGTCAAACCAGTTGCAAGAAAAGTTATCCATAAACAAAGAACAAATGTAAGGACACCTAAATACTGATCCCATGCTGTGGCATGACACTGTGGGCCAGTCCTAAGTTTTAGCAGCTGGCATTAATTCATAGCACAATTGCTTAAATTTCATCTCAAAAACATGAACAGACAGTTTACTGCCATGTAAAGAATTAAAATGGATCCTCCTGATGGAATTGCCTTCTTTATTCTAAATGAGAAGTCATGCTATCTCTATCTGGAAGCAATTGTCTGTTGACCACTTCTAACAGACTGATGGTGAAACGCTACTCTCACTTTCCAGCGCTGCTAGCTACATGAACAAGATAAACAATATAGGAATGCTGAAGGGAGAACAGATGAGGGAGATTACACTGAAAAAAATCTGTAGGAATTGTGTTTGTTCCTATTCTCTGTAAACAGTAACCTATGAGCACGTCTTGAAATCTGAAAGACTATTTGAATACTTTTGTCCTTGTTTCAAGCAGAGTTTTTAAGTGAAAACTTCCTATACACATGAATCTCTTCAAGCTGCAATTAATTCATAGGCAGAACTCACAAGATGCAAGACCAGTCAAGATAAATACAAACCATATACTAAAGATAGTAGAATGAACTGAACAACTTCTAGTTATTTACAGAGCAAGATCTGAAAATTACGTTGAAAGAGACTTTATTGCTTCTTACAGCCAAGTATTTCTGTGAGAAAGGTTATTCAGCAATAATATAAATAAGATGACCATGACAGAATAGTTGAATTAGGATAAAATAAAGGGAATAAACTTGCAGCATCAATTAGCTGTAGCAGTTCTGTTTAGAAAAGTGTGTTAGGTCCTCTCAGTAACGGCAAGACAGTCTCAAATTTGTAAAATACCTTAAAGAAAGAAAAGCTAAAATGTATCAGCAATCAAAAATAAAGACCCGCTGTTGTAGAACATGTAGTTACTAAGCCTAGATGTCTAAGGTTATGCAACTGTGCTGACCATTTATGTCAGACTTGTTCTATGGGTCCATTCCTAGTAACTGTCATTTCCAATGACCACACAAAATTTTACAGTGACATGAAGAAACAGAAATCATTAAGTTCCTCTTTGTATTTTTTAAATAGCAGACTCGGAGGGGAGACAAACTATTTGTATTTCTACTGAGACAAGAGACATCATCCATCTTGTCTGACTAAGTGACTACTGCCACTCAGCATCAGGGCACAAAAAAGGGGGGGTGCTGGGGCCATGGGTAAAAGTTGAGATGTCAGTATTAGAGAGCACAAGTCATTTAGTTGTTTTACAAGCTGGGGATGAAGAACTCTCAGAACATGGGGAAACCTGAGGTACTGTGCAACAGCGGCATCAAAGAATGTGAAGGGAGCTATGCTCCCTACACTTGATGGAAGTGTGGGGACATAGGACAAATCTGATTGCTTCACGATTTGTCTTAATTTTGCTACCTTTTATTGTAATACAGTGCAAGGCAGAAGCAATTGTTTTGTCATTACATTTTTTTTGTAAACTTGAACTATTCAATCTTGTCTCAGATTCATGCTTTAAGTACTTAAAATTGGTAAAGCAACAGTTAGTGCCCTAGGAGAACTCCACCCCACATTTCAAATTCATCCTTCCTCCTCTTTCCCTAGAAGAACGTAATTGCAGCAGTCTTCTAAACGTGGTTACAGGGTTAAACACAGCTTGCAACTAGACACAGCTAGTATTGCTTAGATTCACTAGAATAAAATCCATGTGGGTTGAAATAAGAAATTGAACCATCTGATTTTTATGACACTTGTTAACTCCAGCTTGTACATGGAAACCCAAATAATGTATGTCAAGAGTCAATGCATGAAAATTATAATTCCAGGGTAAGCACCTGCAGCTACTGCCAAACTATGATTTTTCTTTAATATGACAGAAAACACATTCTAGAGATTAAAGATCATTAAATTACACTTTCAAGCAATAACATGTCTCTAGTAGGTGAGCATTATACAAAGTACATGCTGTTCACAACCACTACCCTAAAATTTGCTGCAATCTCATTTCATATTTGAAGTCCTTTAACCTACAAAGCATCTACGCAATCTCAACTACTGTTCAATTGCTTTTAAATCTGTCTAATTAAATTCCTTTCTTAGAACTACAGCTAGCAGCATGTCCAACTGCACTGGCAATTTTTTTAACCAGAGATCAAGAAATTGATTCATAGGCATACAAATAACATCTATTGCAAATTGATTTTTCCATTATTTTCATGGCACCTTTCTACAAATCATTCCTAAACATCACAAGAATAATATTTCCTTTTGCTAACATACAAGGCTATTACGTATATAATAGCTTTTCTTTTCCTTCCAAAATGGAACACCTTATGTCACTACCTGTTAACTGTTGTAATACTCACTCAAACCTATTTAGATAAATAATATTATTTCAGAAAGACAAATTTTAGAATAAAAGATTAAACAGGACTATAAAATCAAAAGCAAGCTTTTCATCATTGCACACATTGACGCCTGCTTATACGTTTCTCTGTTATTGTGGAGATGAAAACTAAGGCTAGTTTCCTTATAATAAACCATTAGTAACTGTATTGTAGCAATAAATAAATCCTGCTCTGTTGGTGATGTACAAGAACTAATACAAAGATTTAGTTCATAAATCGAAATGCCTTTTACCAGAGAATCAAATGTAGCTTGATTAATCTTCTCTGGTTTGATATCTATACATTTGACACAGCGTATATCTACCTATGTATCAAACACAACTTTTACCTGAAGTTGAAAATCTGAAAATTAACATTTACAACCTACTTCAGCTGTAAAATTGAAATCAGTTCAGCAATTCATAACAATTTGCAGGTGGGCAAAGAAACTACAGAATAAGTTTAAAGTAGGTATGTATCACACCTAGGCAATGAAACTACATGAGTTGGAATATTTACCATTATTTGATTTGTATTAAAAAGACTGTTCACACAAAGGTTATATATCTGCTGTATAACTGTTCTGATCCAAGTAAATAAGGGAAGCAGTAAGAGGCACCTTTATATCCCTGTGGATTTGAGGAGGTTATACTATTATAGCTTCAATTTAAAAGAAATCCTAAGCTATAATAGTTATTCTATTAAGAATGTAAGTCATACAGAGCTCAAGCCCTAGAGATTCTGCATTAAAAAGAACAATAAAATCACTCACTCATACTAACTGGAAACTCCTTCCTGTTCTAGATGAAAAGGTTTGAAATACACTATAAAACCAAAACATATACATTTCCCTTCTGACTGCAAAACCCAATATAAAAAGTAACAAAACCTTTCTTTGTTCGTAACAATTACTTTGGTGAAAAATGAGGGGATAAAACAATGCAAATTTTTCTTTTCTCATTATAAAAATATTTAACGTAAGGGAGGAGATGAGATTCTTGGACAATGGTAAAAGAATAAAAATAAATTTCTTTTCTAACAGAGTATTTTATTGTGGGATTTATCGTATCTATTTTATTACCAAAAAAAACCCCTAAAACTTCTACATCACTTATTCAGAGTTCAGTCCAAATTCCACTGAAGCAAATAAGGGTCATTCCACTAACAGTCTATGGTATATGGATCATCATTCTTCACTGAATGCACTATGCATTAGGAAAACTACTAAACACAACCATGGTGCTCGAAACAGACAACTTTCCAAAAGTGAAAATACAGAGAACTTATTTGAACAATTCTTCTGAATAGCCGTATTCTCAAAAATACAATCATATTAATTCAAATATCAAAAAGGCTACACGCTTAAAAGAGTATTTGGAGTGAGCCTTTATTCTGTTCATATTTATCCGGTCTCATTATTTCTTTAATGAAAACATATGTACCATATTTTGAATACTTCAACTATTTGCATTAGATATACTTATTCAAATAAAGACATAAGATGATGCTGAATTAAAGAAAACAAGGTCTTTTCTAATATAGGAAAGGCATCATCAAGCAATTTAATTTCACTCACATAGCAAAGAGACAGTACTAAAATCCTAACACAGCTCTCACTTTCAAAACAACATATGCAGCAGTGAATTCTCTATGGTAATTACTACTTTACTACACTTTTGTTTGTACTAATAATCACAACATTTCTTTGTTGCAAGGGGATTCACATGAACAAAAGAAAATGACAAAGGAAATCTACCAAGAAAAATGTGAGGTTGCCTAAAAGAAAGTTTTAACAAATGTGGGAAAATGTAAGCATTCGTTCTCTGGAAAGAAATCTTTTTCCTCATTCTCCTTTCAACTACACTAATTCTAATTGAAAAAGCTTACAACAGTAATTGTTAAGAAAAGCACCTATCTAATTTTGGTTTGAATGACCTTATAAAATAAGCTTCTGCAATATATATGTATTTCAACTACCTGATTTTTGTCATATTCTGAGAACTCATCTTTCAATTCAACTGCATAAGAAAACTGTCACGCACATCCCAGTTGTTTTTAAGTTTAAAGGCAACAGTTCTACACAGCAAAACCAGACAAGAGACTCACTTGTGTCTATCTTTAGGGCTGATTTAGCCACGCCATTTCAAAGTGTGAAAGAATCACCCATCTATCACAACAATACCTAGTATTTCTTCAAGTAACCAGAAACCCCCCACTTTCAAACTTAAACAATCTCATAGTTAACTCGTTCACAGTAAAGACTGAAATAAAGGTAACCTGACTGATGTCTGATCATACACAGAAAGAGTCTTCCCAATTTAGAGAAATGTTTTCTTAGAACAAACAGTAAGGAAAAATATTTTTCCTTAACACCTTTGTTTTTTAATCGTTGTGATATACAACACATATATACAGAGCATAAAGGTAAGGTTTTTTACCAGTAAGGAATCTAATTGTGACTCCGCTTCTCTAATAAGGCTTATTAGAAAGTAAAATCAGATCCTCCAGCAGAAAAGCACAAAACGCAAAAAGTAACTTCTTAGCAAAGGGGATACATCATGAAACAAGGGTTAATCTAAAGCAATGCAGGGCTGAGGCAGGAAAAGGAAGAAAAAATGTTTTATTCCTTGTGTACCTCCAGTATGGGATGGTTTAGGAATGAATTTTTTTTAAACATTGTTATTCTGCAGCTATCACATTCTGAAATGATTAGAACATAAAATCCCCATAAGGAAGGACATGGTCAGCCTCAGACAATTTTGTTGTGAATGTTACACCAGCCAAACCATTCCACCAGTTTACAGTGTACCATAAAATATTTACACAAGCTATGAACTATAAAATGCTTTCACATGAACTATAAAATATTTACACTATCAACATCAGTTAGGAAAGAATGATGTGCTGTCAAGCTGGTGTGACCCAGGAGTAAAGATTTTGTGGTCACAGATTAAATAAAACTATTGCAAATCATCTGGAAAGTTACAGGGAATATTAGGTTAAACAAATTACTGCTTCCTGGTCTCTTGGATGGTAAATGTAACCAGGAAAGCATAGCTTATATGCTTTAAGCTAAGTTTTACCAACAACGTAAAGAAAGGTTAGGCTCATAATCAAACTGTACTGACCTCTCTGAATGTTCCTTCTAGCAAGGTGTCCAGATGTTGAAGAGGAGCAGGAGTTTTGTCTTTGAATCGTGTCAGCAATCGCCGCTCAATAGCTCGAAACTGTACAGCCCTTTCAGATAATAGCTCCTGAAATTTTTCAGCACTCAAACGTAGCTGCAATTTAAGCGTTTTCAAGAATTCAGGTTAAGGGTCATATACATTATGTATGCACATTCCAAATGAAATGGGAGAATGATAGTAACATTTTTGGGAGAGTGTGTATTACTCAACTATGATAATGTCATTTATACCAGTTTCATATTTTACACTCCTCATGAAGCTTATTAACATTTTCAAGGATTAACATTTGCCACTGAAATAAAAAATAACTGTCAACAGCCACAATAATCACTGAAAATGCATAAATATCTCATCAAGAAGCCTAATAAGAGTGAAATTTCACCACCAGGATTCTCAAGGCTTCTTCTTGGTTTGGTGTGCTATTTATGACACATGCACACAGTCTATTTGACTTGATATTCATTGCAGTAAAAAGTAAATGGTTATTCCCTTAAGCATGGATAAAAGTTCCAAATTATGCACTGTTTGAATGATCGTCTTTTTCTGAAGTGAAATCCTTTTTCCTTTTATATATACTGATCAGCTATAGCAACAAACTTTCTTGAAGTGTTCACAAAACTTTGAACAACATTGTACATCAAATGCCCAGATAATAATTCATTCATTTTATCTTACCTTACCATTTTCCAGTACATGCCTTTTAACACAAAAATCACTAAATAAAGGTGAGTCTTTCAAAAAGCTGGGACTCCTCTGTACAGTTGACATGCTCTAACTAGCAGAAATTACCAGAATAAACATTAAGACGCACAGCTTTCCAGATATGAGCATTATGACACACATCCATTTTAAAGTGCCCAAAAATGAGCAGAAAAATTAAGTTTCCTAAATTTAGAAAACAAATTATATTTAAAAACAAACATACCATTCTGTCAGTACATGATTATGAAGGACAGTTCAGGGAAGCCAAGAGAAAAAGAAACGCTATGCAGCTTTTCTAGGAGTAGGAGGAAAAAGGGACACCTCAGGTAATATTCTCTCAAGCCTGCCAAAACAGAGTGTGTTGAAACTAAAAGGAATGGAAGCATTAGGATCCCCTTGATACTTTTTCAGTTGATACTTTTTAGACTAAATAAAAAAATTTCAGAAACTTCAAAATAGCCAGCTGCAACATAATTCGATCCTCTCTTAGCATTGCAGCAATCACACCTACATTTCAAACTTCAATGTATTTAAGCTTGTGATACAATCTAATGAAGGCAATATTTAAGGTATTTCTACAATACCAGTCACTAAAAAAAACCCAAACTTCTTGAATTTCAAATTAATTGGAAGACTAACACAACAGCAACTCATGAGCTTGAGAGATAGACCTGGATGTAGGCTGGCTCCTTTAAAAATCTCAGAGAATCCCAACTACAACTTCCATCTTTCTGTGGGGTGATGGCTCCACCACACAGAAAATCTGTCAGCATGAAAGAACAGCCAATAGGATTTCTCACTCTTAAATACATATGTTGCTGCTTTTGCCTGTTAATGAGGTTAATAGAAATTTTCAGATAGCTATTCTTTTTTTTACTGGGAAAGCAGGTGGGGAAGGAGTGCATACATTTTATTTTATTAGCCATTTCTACAAGCTAGCTGAACTACTGGAGATTTTTCATTGTCATCTGCACGACCAAACAGGAAAAAGCAATTACATTTATTTTATATCTGGTCTGGTAAACTTCCTTGAGACTCTAATGCTACTTCTACAAGGGCAGTCAGTTTTTTAAAATCTGAAGGGACTTTCTGTGTAATTACCAGGATGATTCAGAAAAAAAAAAA